>JALPQD010000036.1:9440051-9927856 GCA_023101885.1 Typhlomys cinereus
CATAGAGCCTTTCAAGATACATTAAGAAACCAGTGTGTCTTTGTCTGCTCTCCCCGCCCCACTCATATGATATGCACACACAGTGCGTTACATCAAATCTGAGATGTAATTATTTTCACATTTTAAGTCTCTGAAATCGCCGTAGGCCTGAGAGTTAATGAAACATGGCATGCACGTGTAGTGGTGACCTTTTCCTTCTTTCTTTGCTTTACACAAAAGATCATGTTTTACATATTTTTTTGCAACTTACTTTCTCCTTTACTTGTCGAAATCCCTCCAAGACAGCTGGTATCGCTTTAATCCTTTTTGAACATGTGTTGTGTCGTGCTGTATTCAATATTCTTCTAGTGACGGGCCACTAGATTTTTTTTTTAACAGCTGAAACGCTGCCGTGAACATTCTGGCTCATATGTCGTACATAGTGATGCTTTCAGCTCAGTGGGACAGATTCCCAGCAGTGATATTTCAGGCTTGAAGGGTGTTATTTTGTTGTTGTTGTTGTTGTTTTAGTAGTGCTACCAGGTAACTTTACATGATGGTTGCAGCAATTCATTTTTGCTTTGGTGAAATATTGTTTCATAATAAACTATCCCAAAGCATCGTGGTTAAAGATAACCATGATTTTGCTAATGAGTCTGTCCTGGGAGCTCAGGGGGTGACTGGACCTTCTCTGTCCATGGATGGGACTCACTGCTGGGGTGGCTGGGAGCATACAGCAGAGGCCTACGCAGACAGTTCTGCTGTATTCCTGCACTCTAAAGGCTGCTGTGTCACTTTCAAAACCAAGGCCTCTCCAACATGGTGACCTCTGGGTTCAGCTGGTAGCAGCCCAGCCTTTCATAATTTAGCTTTTGGATTTGTAGGTAGTCAGTTCCTCTGTATTCGTTCCCTCTCTCTCATTCCCTTCTTCCTTCCCTCTCTTCCTCCTTCCTTTGTTTCTCTATCTTCCTTCATTTCTTCACTCCTTTTTTATTTTTGTCTTTCTTTCCCTCCTTCCCTCTCTCCCTCCCTCCTGTCCTCCTTTCCTCCCTTCTATCTTTTTTTCCTTCCTGTTTTATTGTGTATGTACATATGTCAAAGAGCAGCTTTGTGGAGTCAATTCTCTCCTTCCATCTTTGTATGGGTTCCAGGGATTTATTTCAGGTCATCAGGCTTGTGCAGCAAGCACATTTATTTCATTGGTGTTCAGTGCTGCAAATCACATAGGTCCAGCCCAGAGTTTGAATAGGAGGAATAGCTCAACTAGCAAAGAGCTAGCTCTTCACCAGCTTGGGCATCTCCTTAAATGTTTTGGACGTATTGTTCCGCACTGCTCTCCCAAGTGCTAGGCTTACAGGTCTGTGTCACAATGGCTGAGTCAAGAAGGTACTTGCAAGACTGCTACAAGCAGGGAGAACTCCACTGGATTTGACAAAACTGTAGTCATCCATGACCAGGGGACTAGAGCAGTTTAAGGAACTGGCAGTGAGGCTTGGATGGGTTAAAGGAAATGTGGTGGAGACTCTGAGCTCAGACAACTCAATCCTTGTGCTGTAAGAAGGGGGTGCTGCTAGATAGGTAGTAAGACAGGATTAGAGTAGCAATGCTGGGTGTCTTTGAAGGTCTTTGAAATTCCCAAAGGCCACTGCTGGGATCTCCCTGAAGGAATACCCCTGCTGAGGAACTGACACCAATCCTCCTAGAGATGAGATGGCCAACTTCCTTAAGAAAGGACGAGCTCTCCATAACAAGCTAAACCCATCAAAGAAATAGCTTCATCTTCAGCCCCATGTGGATCCACGATCAACTGAGTTGGGCCCCAATGTGAGATAACCAATGGGGAAAAGCCATATTTCCCTGGCTTATTTAAGTGTATAAATATACTTGACCCTGGAAGCCATCTTTGGTGCCTGTCCCTCAGGCACTCCATGTGTTCATTTCCAGCTGCCTGCCCCTCATGGATTCCATCTCTGGAATCCGTGAATTCTCCTGGGCGCCCTAGCCCCTCAGGGCACTCCAAGGCTGGAGTCGGTGAGTTCCATCCTTTCTCTCCTCTAATAAACTCTACCTTAATTCCCTACACATGTTCAGGTTTCAGTCTTCAACTCTGAATACAAGAACCCCACAACAGTATGACCCAGGCAGTGTCCGTTTCAAATGTAGATCTTAGATCCATCGTGTGCGGATGATGAGGATCCAGAAAATGCTTGGCAGGAGGAGCTGAGGGAGGAGGGAGAGGGAAACCTTACGGGCAAAGTGTGTGGCAGTGGAAGAAAAGGTATCTGTGAATCAGTGGGAAGGTGAACCAGTCAGAACATGCGTTCACGTGTGGAGATAAGACAAGCAGAAGAATGTGAGCTAGACACAGGTAGGCAAACCCATTTCAGGGTGGGAAGATGAGGAAACTCTCATCTAGCCGTCACTTGGATTTTTTTCAAAGAAAAGATGTCTAATCCTTATTGGGCACTGAGGGGCACGGAATGCATAGGAAAACCCCTGTGTAAAGGGTTGCTGTGAGAAGTGTCATTAGGGAACAGTTAGAGCAAGGTGAAGAAGTGATCCATATGAGCGGGCAATGAGCTAATGATGGCGAGTTCATGCTTGGAATGGTGTACGTGCAGCTGGGGAGGAGGATGCCTGCAGAGGAAGGAGAATGAGTGTGTGAATGGGGTCAGATGATGATGCATGCCTGGCTTCCACGTCATTAGAGCAGAGATGGGGGGGCGGATTAATCCTAAGACAGCGACCATGGATTCATCTTCATTGCAGGGGCTTTTGCTCAAGATGCAAAACTGTCGAGGGGAATCTTATCCTGCTGGAAGTGCGACTTGGCTGCACTCCCTGAACTGGGATGTGCTTCTTGGGACAGCTGGCTTGCGGAAGTTTTCAGTGCAAGCTGTGTGACTGCCCTGGGATTCTGGGTTCCCCAGTTACAGGAAGGCCAATGTTCTGCCGGGTCCTTTCCAGTTCTAGAATTCAAGACCATAGCAAATTGCTGAGGTCCCACTCTGTACAGATGATTATTCTACAAGACGCCAGCAGAATGCAAATGCAGCAGTCTTTGGGCACTTTTACTTAAAAAGTAATTTTGTTCACGTGTAATACAGAGGAGGAAGTGTGCTAGAAAGACCGTAAAGTCTGGGGATCATGTAGATGTGGGGGTCGCGTCTAATTTCTGTTTTATCAGTCACGAGAAAGAAGGTCATTTGGCTTTTTCTCCTAAACATCACATTTCCCACCCATCCGTTAATTTCCTATCATAAAATAGGAAGAATAGGAATTGAGAATACTGCTTCACACCTGGCATATTACTGGGGGTGGGTTTGCTTGCCTTCTTTGTTGTACTATAGAGAAGTCTAAAGACACAGGATGAAAATAGCAAGGCAAGGAAGGAAGGATTCTTTTTTTAAGCCACTAGGGCTCTTCTGAAATGAGGTTGAAAGAGTGGAGCTCTCAGAACTCTGTCAGGACAGAGGTAGGCGGATGAGTAATAAGCCCAGGGAAGCATGAAGGCAGAGCCATCACCAAGGTAATTATGCAAAGGAAGCTAAACATACACACGCATTTCAAACCACGGCAATCCATTTGGGAAAGTGCAATTGATGCAGGTTCTGTACAGGATATTAAAGCTGATGTGTCTATGTGAGCAAACGAGGTCTGACCAGAGAGCAGACTGGGTTTCAAGGTCAGAGTGACCCATTGCAGGAGGAGGGGTTAGAGCAAGGTTGAAGGCAAGACAGGCTGTTGGAAGGTCAAGTGGTTGGTTGCCAGCCAGGTCTCATTGAAGCTGCAAGAATGGACCGTGTTGGCATAGTGAGGAAGCTTAAATAAACTTGCTAATCGCTGGTCTGAGCATTACGGTTAGAACATAGCTTCCGGGACACACATAAAGCCTTAGTTCCATTCCTAGCACCACATAAAAGAGGGCATGTTGTCAAACACCTGAAATTCTAGCACTTGGGAGGCGGAGCAAGAGCATTGAAGGTCATCCTCATTATATAGCAAGTTCTAAGCCAGCCTGAGCTATGTGAGACCCTATCTTAAAAGAAAGCAAAACATGGCTTCTAGCTAATCACTAATAAATAAGAGGTCATTTTGGCCACTGTTGTTCTTGGCTTTTACCACATCAGAGCCTCATGAACATCAGCCTGTTGTCGTAGTTTTAAAGTCCAAAGAAGGGGGTGCCAACCTTGCCGAGTCTGTACTCCTACTTCACATCCAAAAGGTACAAACCTCTCGGTCACATCCTCCACATCTCAGAGAATGTTCAGGGGGCTTCAGTTGGCAAAGGCCTTGGAGGGAAAGCCGTTGCCTAGTGACACTGGGGAGGTAACTACTGCGATAAGGACTGAGACCCAGCAGGGGACCAAGAAAACTTGGGAGATTAGGGATTTCCATGGCAAACTCCACTGGGGAATCTTTGGTGGCATGATAAATGCCCTACTCATGTACTTTGAATTGAGGAAGGACTGTGTGTGTATGTGTGTATGTGTGTGTGTGTTTTACTGGGGATTGTATTTAGACACCCCTCATGCTAGGCAAGTGCACTACCACTAAGCTACATACATTTCCAGTCCTTCTCTAAAAGCTTGTTTGTTTTGAAGTAAGATCTTGCTCACTTCCCTAAACTGGGCATGAACTTGCTCTGTAGCCCAGGCCGACCTCTCCCACGTGACACTCCTGCCTTACCTTCAGACTAGGTAGGATCACAGGATTGCATCACCAGCCAGTTCTTAGAACATCTTAAGGAAAAAGATAGCTAAGGTATCCCAAGAGTGCCGCATCCCGCTGGATGCGGGAGCAGCGTATGTCCTCCCATTCTGCCTGTTCAGAACTCAGGAAATGATCAGGGGTTTCCATGTTCCTGTAGGGTTCGCTTCCAAAGGAAGCACAAGCCTCACCTCAAAGGGCTGATTGCGACACTCTTGGGGTGGAGTTAGTAACAAGAAGGAAGAGTGATAGAGTTCAGTGGAAGAATGGAAACTGGTGCTGATAACAGAAGGGCAGGGAGGCGAGGAGCTGCATGGCTCAAAGATGGTGTTTTGGATATCCACTTGGTTTCTTCGCTTACAGATCCAGTGCAAGCTGTCATTGTGGCTTTGGCCCTCACCGCCAACACACGCACTGTGAGCAAGTGAGCAGATAAGAAGGCTTGCTGACAAGTGCACATCTTCCTTTCCGAGCATGCGCTGCTTCTAATTTCTCTAGGCCTTCATTTTAGTGCCCGTAGTCAGGCCAGGTTTCTGGCTAGGGTGAGGAAAGGGGAAATGCTATTTAAATTCCATTTTTCCTTCATGATCCGAAAGCTCTTACTAAATGTTCAATTTTCTTATAGTTGCTCAAGCATCTTGTACCTCTTTCATTTGCATTTTGAGACACAAAGAATAGCCCAACTTTACTCCGTTTTCCCAGCACAAGAACACAAAATTATCTTCCGAGGTATGTAAAAATAAGTAAAAGGAAAAATGACTGATATGAGATTTACTGTCACCTTCAGTTTGTTTGTAATTTTCAGTGTTTTTCAACTTTTAAACAGAATTTTATTTGATAGTGTTTTCTTTCCGGTGAAAATATCCAGCTTCATATGCAGTGTAATCTTGCAGGAAATGACTTTTCGGATTTTGTCAGCCTACAAAATTCCTTATTTTTTTCCTTCCATTTTGTAAAGCTTTTTTTTATCCTCTTTGTTTTCCAGTCTCAGCAATTCCTGCTTCCCTACTTCATGTTCAATGACTGTTTTCCTCAGCTGCATCGAGTTTCCTGCTGAGTCCAACATCCGTGTTAGTGTGTTCAGATTTTACATGTTTTTTCCAACTTTTAGAGGTTTAGTGTCATATAAAATCACATATATTTAAAGTATAAAAGGTAATATCTGGTATATGTAAGCACTATGAAATAATCAGTACAATAAAGCTAATTAGCATATCTGTCATCTCATCATTACCATTTGAATGAAAGGGAATGAAAAACATTAAGACCTGCTTTCTTAGCTTATTTCAAATACATAGTAAATCATTCTTAACTGTGGTTACCATATTGTATAAATCTCTAGAACTTATTAATGTTGTAGTTCAATTATAACATGTCCATCACAGGAGGACCTATTTTGACTTTAGTTCCCAGTTGGTGGTGCTGTGTTTTTATGGCTCATGACAACTTTGGGTTACATGGTCTACCCAGTAGAAGTGGACTTCTGGAGATGAGCCTTGAAAGGGATATATATATCTGCTTCCGTTCTGGCCAGATCACTCTGTTCCTTGATCTGCCAAGTGAGGAGTTCCTTCCATTCTCCTGCCACTGCCATCTTTGCTGAGATGGACTGAAACCCACCCTCCCTTATCTCTGTCAGATACTTTGTCTCACACATGTGTGTGCGCGTGCGTGCTTGCGAGCGAGTGTGTGTGTCTGTATGCTTGGTTTTAAGACACAGTCCATGTAACCCAGGCCGTCCTTGAATTCACTATGTAGTTGAGGATACCTAATCTTCCTACCTCTGCCTCCCTCGTGGTATGATTATAGACGGAACTCATTGCACCTGGCTGGATACTCTTGGATGTTGTGAAGTCAGGAAGTAACGTAGTGACTCCAGCTTTGTCCTTGTTCGAGTCGCTTTGACCACTTCAAATCATTTATGCTTCTGTAATTTTTTTTTCTAAAAATGTACGTTTCCATAAGTTGTGAACTTTAAAGTGATTTTTAGTGCATTTAGCTATTTTCCAATCATCAAGAATATCTAATTTTAGTTCATTTGAATCATCTCCCTAAGGAACCACGACCCCATTAACAACCACTTCATTATTTCCTCCACCTGGGAACTAGCAAACAGTGATTAATAGTCTATATGAATTTGCCTCCATGGAAACTTTGATATAAAGGGGATAATATGTGACTTTTTGTATTTGACTTATCTTTAGTAGGCTATTCTCCCCTCTGCGTTATCTCTTTTTTATTGGCAAATGTTTTATATATATATACTATGATCATTTCAGTTGATGGGCATTTAGGCTTCTGAAACTTTTGAGTATATTGCTGTGCACATTTGTATATTTTTATGTGAGCATCTATTTTCATTTCTCTTTGCTTTATATAAAGTAGTGGAGTTGCCAGATGATATGTCAAGTATATTTAACGTTCTAAGGAACTGCCTATCTTCAGAAGTGGCTATACCAGTTACAACATTCTCATCACCAAAATACCAAAGTCTACATTAACCTACATCCCTGGCGACTTGTTACTGGCATTTTCTTAACTACAACCCGTACTAACTGGATACAGTTTGTGTATCCTTTTCTGGTTTCACAAACTGGAATGTGGTGGTGGGTTGATTAGAGGACTTGCCTCAGGATTGCTTAGAGACTTGCCTCATTTAGGTAATTCCTCACAGGTGTGCCCGGACACTTTCTCCCTGGGTATCAGGTTAACATCTGACACTATCACAGGGACCAGTTTTCTCAGGGTCACTTATTTGTAGAAAGGTATTACTCTGTTTACAAAGCATGTGCTTCTTTGTACACATTATACATTCTGCCAGCTCAATAGCCTCACTTGGAGGTGTTATTTTTTTTGCTGCAAAACTGAGGACAGTTAAGAACCGTATCATTTGCAAGTTGCCAAAGCCCAAAGCTCCTTCAAACGCTAACGTTCTTTTTTAAAAATCTCGGTTAAACTGGACCACAACTCGGGAGACTCAGTAACGAATGACTGCTTGTGTGTCTGGCCCCATTTTGGGTTTAGGTGTACAGCAGGCGACAACACAGGTGTCTCGCCACTGGGCACTTACATTCTATTACAGGGTCAGCTGTAATACACAAATACACAGGGTAATACTGGTTATAATAAAGATTTGAAGAACTGGAGTTTCCAGAAGAGAAGGTGACTTTACATGGGTGGGGAGTTTCCAATTCACACGCCCAAATCAGGAACATGTTTCAGTGTTTCAACGGAGCCCTGAAAGGTAAGAAAGAGCCAGGCATGTCAAGGCACAGGGAGTCAGGAGTGCTGCTGGAAAGAGGAACAACACGAGAAGATGTGGTACAGCAAGGAGAGGAATCTCCGGCTGGGGAGGCTTTGCCCTGTGGGGAGCCTGCAGCCTAGGAGGATTTCTGATCTTGCTCTAGGCGGCTGTTATCTTAGAGTTGCTACTAGCTGCTCTGTGCATCTGAGCCCCTGGCTCTGTGACTTTTTTTTTTTTTTTAACATCAGTACTTTCCATCTGGAGGCTGGGAATCCTCTGCTTATCTGCTCCACCCGTGAATTTGTTCCTCTTGCTGCAGCTGCCATGACATCTTTCAAAAACTTCTCAGCAAAAAAACCCTCCAAAAAACCAAAACCAAAAAACTTCCCTTAGCATCATTGATAATCACAAATAAAAGCACCCAGTCATTTGTGTGCAGCAAAGCACAATTTAACTAGGAGAGTACTATCAACTATATTTTCTACCTTTTTAGACAGGATTATAAAAATTCTTCCATCTAGCCAAGATAACTTTGTACTACACCCTGTCCCATCACTGAACCAAATAATGCAAGCTTAGTTTAGCCATTGGAAAGTGACGGCTAGTTAAATTTGTGTGGTATGTTGTACCTGTGTCACGTATGTGTATGCACGTTTGCACGGGGTGTGGTATATGTATGCTGCATGCACATGTGGGTGTGTGGGAGTACGTACTCATACATTTTCCTGCAGAGGCCAGAGCAGCATGTGGGTACCTTCCTCTATCACTATGGCTACTCTGTCTGATTGCCTTGAGACAGTCTCTTACTGAGCAGGGGTGGCTGGCTGGCCAGCAAGTTCTCAAGATCTATTTCTACGTCCAGTTGCAGGAGCAACAGGAACGTGTATATGAACAAAAAAATTAACTAATTCTTACAATAAAGACATAACCACACTTACAGATAGCCAGGTGCCCACAGGTGGACTTTATGTGAAATCTACAGGGTTCTTGTTGGAAATATTAGATTCTCACAAACTGTCTCCTTCGTTGGTAATACTGTGATGTTTCATTAACTCCCATGAAGAGAGAACGAGAAACATACATTAAGTTGCAATTTTGCTGTCTTTTGATCTATCTTCTCATCATATTCAGGTCTTGTCAGGCTCATGGTGAAGACTGACATTCATCCTGATAAGCATCCCATCAATTCTTGAGAAAGACCTCAGCAGCAGAAAGGTATTACTTCAGTTCTCACAATCAGGCCTGAGACCCCATGATACTGCAGCTCATCTTCAAGTGGGAGAAATTCCTCACAAAATTTAATCTGTTCACTGGCTTTCAATTTCTCTGTATGAATGTGATGAGTGGTAGATACAACCTTTAACTTGAGAGTCTCCAAACGTGATTCCTTTCTAATCTGCTGTTAATCTTATGGTTTAATAATCTCACTCTTTCAACATAGGCCAGGTCTTTTTTAATTACTTTATGCATTTTGTGTGTGTGTGTGTGTGTGTGTGTGTGTGTGTGTGTGTGTGTACGCGCGCATTTGTCATGGTGCACAAAGGGAGATCAGATGACAACTTCATATGCTTTGTGGGTTCCAGTGCCTGAACTTGTGACAGGCTTGCTGGGCAAGCACCTTGTGCAGGCCCAACACAGACCAGTTTAGGCATTCATTGATAGTTGGGTACATATCTCCCTGTATCCATAGCATCTACCTCAATCCTAAAACCAGTGCTTTGCTGGATTCTTAGTGTTTCCAAATGTGATTTCAGTGACGGATGGCACCTGCAGCTCATCAAGTGACCTCTTCACGTCCACTGACCTTACAGTACAGGTCTTGGTTGCTGTCAGCTTCAAGGCCTAAAAGGGAAGTCCTAGTGGCTATTCTGCAAGCTAAGATTACCAGGGCTGAATCAGAATTCATAGGGGTCATGTGGGATTCACAGGAAACACACACACACAGACACACACACATGCACATACCACACACTACACATACACACCACATACACCTCACACACCTCACACACAACCATATATGCGTGCACACACATACACACTGCACACATGCACACACACACTGTGCACGTACACACCAAACACACACACACCCCAAAGACAGAATTAATGTCACAATTACAAAGAATCAAGCTTTCAGAACTGTCAAAAATTTAAAGTCTTCAAGTAGACTATTAGCCCACTTAAAATAAATGTAAGTTTATGTTTATAGAGAAATTCCAGGAGAAATGTCAGCAAGCTACTGAACACTTATGGCTAAATTGAGAATAAAACCATGAAATACATGAAATTTATTAGTACATCTATATTATGACAGCTTATTCATATGAGTAATCATGAAAAGATTGTATGAGTTTTCCAACAAACATTAATGAACACTTTTCTATGTGACAGGTTTTATGCTAGAGGCTAGAGTTATGAAAGATGAATAACAGTCCTTTTTTCTTCCAAGAAGCTCAGAATCTAGAGAGTAGATGGATTCATGTGCCACAAAGGAGGTACACTGTGATAAGGACTCAACTAACTCTATGACCAAATAGCTTTCGTAGCACAGAGCAAGTAATCACTCTTGTGCCCACAGAAGACTTTCAAGAGAAAAACGACATTGCAGCCTGGCCATAAAGGACAGTGAGTTTTTTTTTTTTTTTTGGAGGCAAAAAGAGACATGAGTGTTGCAGGCACGTACAGAGGCATACAGAACAGATAGCACGGGATAGCAGGAGCTAATTCCATCATGGTAACACAGAATAGCAGACCCACAAGGGTGGCGGTAAGGACCATCCTGTCAAAGCAGCAAATCTTACCAGAGGTCATCAGTAGAGTCTGCAAGGCTAAAAGGGAGACAGCTCAACTGGACAAAGATGGGAGGACCTTGCCTTAGAGCTGAGGAGTGAACACTTCAGTTCAAACAGGAGACACGGGAACTAGACAGTAAGGAACAAAAGGTGAAAATAATTTGCGAGGTGTAGTGGATGCAACGGCAGCTGGCAGGTTGCAGGTTTGGAGGGGTAGGGGGACAAGGTCTTAACTGGATGGGATGGGATGGGGTGTTACGTTTTACAAGATGTATTTTCTTACTCCCTTCAGAAATTCTTTTGTTTCTCCTTGTTCAGGCAGCTAGTTTTTTTTTTTTTTTTTTGCCTAAATTTAGTGTTACCATTGAGAAACAGGACAGAAGGAAAAATGTTAAGCGTCTCGTTGTGTTTCGGGTAGGGTCTTGATCTGTTCACTTATCTATTTCTAATAATGAAACACAGTGTCACATCTTGGTCTTCAGTAAGTTTTGTTGAGGAAAACATAACAACAATAACAACAACATAACAAAGACCTTTTACTCAGAAAGCTAAGTCAAGAGGATTATACATTCTAGGTCATTCGACGTCATACAACGCCATGTCCTCAAAGAGAGACAAAAGCAAACAAGCAAACCAACAAAAAGATGTTTGCACTTCAAGAGCTTAGGGGTAGGTGAATCGAGGTTCTACCTCCTTTGAGGGCTGAGGTCCCTGCACTGTGGTGGCTCAGCAGAGGGACGGGGAACGCTCTCTATGGATCCAGCAGCCCAGAACTAGCCAGGAGAGCCCCTTACCACAGATGCAGAGAAGGTTTGGGCCATTCTAATACAGATGGGGAGCCACAGTCTCTGAGGGAAGAGGTAGGGAGCATACTGATGGTGCTGGTAGATGGACAGACAGACAGACAAAGGTTAGATCACAGACCTAGTGGCTTCCTCCAGAAGCCAGGCCACACCTCCTGCAGTCTCTTTCCAATCTGCCTGAGAGTTCTCTGCCTCCCAGACTTTCTACATTTCAAGTACCTCTTGGAACATTTATGAGTACACTGCATAACTGTGTTGTGCACGTGTGTGCTGAGGTGCAGGTGTGTGGAGATCAGAAGACTCTGGAGTCTTCCCCTCCCCGTTGGTTACAAGATTTCTCACTGAACCCAAAATTTACCGCTCAGACTGGACTGACAGATCAGTCTTTGGCACCCAATGCTCAGGTTATGGACATACATGGCCATGCCCAGCTTTTCATGTGGGTGCTGGGGATTCAAACTCAGGTCCTCATTTGCAGAATAAGCATGCTCTTGCGGAGCCATTGCTGCAGCCCCTTAAATGTTTTATATATATTGATTTTGAGTGTCTGATGGTTCCAAGAGGCAAGGATTGCATTATAAATTATAATAAAAGTTATAAGTTAGCTCAATAGATCTCTGGGGCACAACAAACACATTAAAGAATCCAGTTTGTTTAAATGAAGGCCTTGGACTTCTGTACGGTGTGGAATTTTTTTTAATTATGTGTATATCTTACTTTTATATTGCATTTGAAAGGAAGTTATAAAAATATCCTGTGAGGTTTTATTTTCAAAAGTAGTATAAAAGTACATAAGGTGATCCAAACTAAAGGCTATAATACTTTGATCAGATTTAAAGTATAGCAAGACAAATAAAATCTGAAAATAACTTGTGTTTTTTTTTCTTTAAAGATGTCTTAATCAAAGCAAGACACTTTCTTTAGATATCTATAATAATATTCTTTTGTGCAGAAACTGAAAAGAGCAGGAAAAGCATTATGTTCAAGAGAAAAATCAAAATCTTCCTCTTGACTCCCATGGACAGTTAAAATGACAAGTGTCCCTCTGTGTCAGGCAGAAACTGATACTCTGCCTTTTACACAGGACACCCCTGAGTAATTCTTTAAAAAGACATGCCCAGAGACACAAGAAAATCTTATTTTCAAAGTTTTGCTTTATGACTATGAAAACACTAGCAATTCCTTTGGTAACAAATCAGATCACTATCAAATAATCTATGGCATTATACAGTAAATTAGGAAACTGTGGCTTCCTATGAAAAATTAAATAGTTTTCTGAAAGAAAAGCATCTATTCTGAAAACACCACTTTGTAAAAGCCATGGGTTCTTTCTTGAAGAGTAATTTCTAGCTCAAGGCTCACACATAAGGCAAGCACGACTCCCACCGTGTGGAAGAGCCATGAACTACAGTGTTTGTAATTCAAGATTAAATAAACCTTTGATATACTAAGAACTGCCATATCTAGCTTCTAATATTCAAAGCAACAAAGAAGAGCATGGCTCTAGTTTTGGTCACTGGACACTTGCTTTTATGTAGTTGGACGCTAATCTAATTAGCGAAATGCCAACTATGAATATACCCATATTTATTGTCCTTAGCACTTGAAGGATGTTCTGCAGGCTAGTAATGTCTTCTTAGTTGAATCTTGTTAGAGATGCCAACTCATTCCCCTGTTCCCATGTGCTGACTCAAGGCTGGCACCCCAGAGTGATGTGTGCATCGAGGCTTAGTTCCTTGTCCCCTTTCCTCTCCATTCACAATTCCAGGAAAGTGGTCTTACTTGAATTATATTAGCTTGTTTTTCTCTTTGAAAATATCAGCTATTTTATTACACTAATAGGTTAAACCCACAATTCAGAAAAAAATTAAAACAGAATTTCCAGAAAAAAGGGCATTTTTAGTTTCAGGAGAGATTAGAATATTTTATTTTGCCCAATCACAGCCCTTCAGAATAGACATTCACACACACAAATGAACATTTTTCAGAGACATATACATATATAGAATGTTTTAAAAATACCAAACTAATGGCATTTATTCACAAAAATATTCATTATCTAAACTTTTACTGTGATGACATGTATTATTTTTGGCTGATAAATTACAGGAATGCAAAGTAACTACAAAGTTTGAACATAATTTCAGTGTTTGCAGTAGTTTTTTTTTTTATAAATGAACAGTACATAGTATACAAATAGTTTTCAAAACTGTATTTTTAAAAGCAATATCCCAGCAGTTACCTTTGAGATAGCTACTAGAACTGAGCAAGAATAAAAACAGAGAAAAGTGCATGAACTGAATACCCCCCATGTGTAAAGGTATATAAGCTACAGTTCTAAACCAAGCATGCGTGCCCTTGATGTGGACAGTTAGGGAAACTAACCTTGATATTTTTATATTGTCTTTTGGTAATATATTTACAATCAACCAATAGTATAACTAGAAAGCAAAATGTTTTTTCCAATTCAAGCAACCACGTTGAGCACAAGTCATACCTGAAGTACTACAGCAGTTTATTTACTGAGAATGAGAGAGAGCGAGAGAGAGAGAGAGAGAGCAGAGAGAGAGAGCGAGAGAGAGAGAGCGAGAGAGAGAGAGAGAGATTAAGCCACCATTTACTTTGCAGTACTTTCCACTGGGATGTTGAGTCTGTTTCAGACTCATTATGTCTTGTTTATTTGAAGCAAAGTTTAAATAATAGAAAACAAAGCAACCCAAACAACCAAACAGGATCCTGTTACCATTAATCTATATTCATTCTAAATGCTAGTCAAATGACCCACAATGAATTAACACTGACTTATTTACATCTAATACACTACCAAATTTTAACTTAAACTATGAGCCAAAATACTGACAAAACTGATAATTGTGATTTTACTGATATAAAGAGAAAAGTAAAAAGAATATTACAAGTAGCTCTGGCATACTGCAGGCAGATTATAAACTGTACTGTGTCTACTAATTTGAGACTGTACTAGTGACTGAGGAAAGCAATTGCTAGAAAACCTGCCAACTGAGAAGTTATTTCATTCATCTCAGAAAGGTATGCTCAAGTTGTTTCCTTAAATTTTTAAATTTTTGGTTATAACAACTTTTTCCTATCCATGAACCTTCACAGTATCTGAGGCAGTAAGTAGTGAGATCACTAATATTCACAGGAGGATTAATTTCTATAGAATTCTGTGTGAAGTTATCAGAGCAATGAGAACAACTAACAAAAGCTGTAAACAGTGTCTTCACATTCATTTAAAAATGTGTGGGCATACATTTCAATCCAAGAGAATACACACTGTGAAAGGAAGAAGGAAAAAAAAAAACCAACAAAAAAGGACATCTATGATCTAGGAGTGTTCTTTTTTAAAGTAAACATAGATCAAAAAGCCTAACATTGATAAGGATTAGACTGATAAAGGACAAATTCTGTAAGCTTCAAAATAAAAACCTTCGTTGCCAAAAATACATAAAGTCTGTTTTCATTTCTGGAAATTTATTTTTAAAAGAGGTAGAAAAAAACACCTTGAAAACTATTTTAAATATACATATACATTTGAAACAATTGTTAAGGTTGACATCTGACAGCAAGCTTTAGTTATCGAGACAGATCTTGAAATACTGCTGTGTGTGAGCATTTCCCTCCTAACACAAAACTTATATTTGAAAACATTCAGTTGTGTTTAATAACATTCTAATTGCATCTTTCTTGTCATGTGTGAAGACTTTAAGTGAAGCATGATTGTTTAAAATTAATTGTATCTCGATATGAGATACCAATATTTCTTATAAGCATAAACAAAACTTTTGTATGGATAATATACATACTTTCTAAGTACTTTGACCTAACACATTCACCATTTTTGAAATTAAAGAGTACATTTATAAAAACTGTTTTAAAATTAAAAGTATATTCTCTAGCAATATATAAATATAACATGCTACTGTATGATCGTAAAACAATTCTGAATTGTTGAAGTAATTTATGACCAAGAACACCAAAACCTACAACAGATGATTTTACTTTATTTAAAATTTTTCAAACAATATAAAACCCTATTCAAGAATTTAAAACTGCTCTGTTTAAGGTACGGCTAGCAGCATATTTGTGATTTTGGTATGTTTAATACACCTGTGTTACTTGATTCAAACTGAAAAATGCAGATTAAATAATAAAAAGTTTTTATTACCTAAAAATGTACAGAAAATTTCAAGTCCAGTGCTCTTTATTTTGCAGAAAGAAAACAAAATTCCCAAAGTTAAAATAAATCTTTGCCACAAAAAAATTGACCTTTGGATATAGCTTTTCCTAACATCACATGCAAAGTGCCTTAAGAAAACATGTACAGAATACAGAACTCAGGGCAAATATTTGAATTCAGTAGTGTCTTCCACAGCCTTCTGTTCCTCAGTTGTTTCCCAGTGCTCTGTAACCTAAAATATGTGACAGTTTTCAGACCCGTTTAAAATACTCATCTACATGAACTAACTTCAAAAGAACCTACAACTATGAGGCTCTAAGGTAGGAAACACCTCTTTAAAGTATGCCACCAAGGAAATGCAGGATACTTACCCAAGATGTGGGCAAGTAGCGGCATTGTTGTTCACACCATGAAAACCCCAAATCAAGAAGTTCGGAGCTCTGTTGGATCTATAACCAATTTGGAAACAATTTGTAGGACTGAAAGGCAGAGTGTGAAGATGATATAAGCCTTTAATGGATGCATAGATTTCAACAGAATGCAAGAGTATTTTCAAATAACCATCCAAGTGAATGTAGACAGTTCGTAGTACATATAGGAAAATTACTTCTATTGACAAACTGCTAATCAAGGAATACTTCCATTTTATCAAGGACAAGAGAAACCAGACAGGGCTGAGGATACATACAACACACACACACACACACAGAGAAACAGACACACACTCAAGCTAGTTCATTTTCTGATATTTTCTGTTTAGACTTTTGGTTTTCCTGAAATTTTGACTTGCTGGTGATTACTTTTTTTTTTTTTTTTTGCCAGAGATACACACACACACACACACACACACACACACACCACACACACACAGAGAGAGAGAGAGAGAGAGAGAGAGAGAGAGAGAGAGAGAGAGAGAGAGAGAGAGAGAGAGAGGTTATCTGAGATTATCTCTCAAATTATACCAAGTTCCCTGGGTTAGTTACCACTGCACTGTCACTTATTTACAGACTGAATTAAACATAGCTCTGAGAAACTTATTTCTTATATTCAAAAAATACTTTTCAGCTAAGTCTCTAGTTTGTTGCACACAGTTGGTAAATTATTTTAAAATGAAACAAATACTAAACTAATGAACTAAGATGTTTTTATAAAATCCACCTCAGATAAATACGTCTACTTCTCTGTTAGTAAATCATTATAAATTTGGTTCATTTTACACATAACAGGAAAAAAAACATAAAAATGAATCTGATATAACAGTAAGTTAAATAGCTGAAGTCAATCTGGCCTTCTAGGGGATCAACCATTGTATAAACTTTTAAAAACTGCAACTGTTGATTTCCTTGATAGTCATAAAACTACTTTATAAAAAAATCAAATACTTCAAATGAGACATGATGGAACAAGGGTTTAATGGATAAGTTATAATGCAAATTAAGTAGCTTGTGAACTGGCTGAACGTCTACCAGACAACAGACATGAAACAAAAATATTATTCACTTTCTATAGATTTAAAGGCTTTTGAAAATGACTGAAGTTTGAGAACATTTTGTCTGTCTTATCCCACTACCTGTACTTAGTCACTACCCAGTGCTATCTAAAGCAAACACTGATGTAAACTTTTATATCCTGTAGTGCACATTGTAAAATGTAAACCAAAGCTTTATTAATGGAAAAAGGAAAGAGGAAAAGGAGCGTAACAGGCTGTGTGAAAGAGCCTTGACTCTGCACATACCTTTAATGATTATCTGAACTAAGAAAGCCATGTTTGCTGCTAGTTTTGTGATCTACTGACCTCTTAATGAAAAGGAAAATGATTCTAAGCAGCTTTTCATAAAAGACAGTATTTAAATTTCATTAACAAAATTCCTGTAGTTCTCCTTTTGGTTGCTTTAACTATCAGTTATGATCTAAGATCAGCCCGTGTATGTGACTGCTGACGTCCCTATCGATGCAGCAGCTTCTTTCCTATCCAAACACTACTGGAGGAACCAAATTGCTCACTGCCCACTGAGATCTTGATCTGCAGATATGCTCTTACAGAAATAATTCAGCTACCAAAATGTACATATTTTCCTTTCCTTTTCATCTTTAATACCTTAAAAGGATATGTACAGATTTATAGTATATTTCTACAGAAAATACTTTGTAGGTCATCAGACTAGACTCATAATTACTGACAGGAGGTGTTTGTTGGCTTCCATGCGACAGCATGTACACTAAGTTTAACTAGCTTACCACCTGAGCATATAAAAACTCTTGGCAAACGAAGGACATTTTAGAAAGGGAGCTGAACATTTTACAGAAATAATGAAACTTTGTTGTTTTAGCAATTTTAATTAAATAATGCAAAGGTACATTTGGTTAGACATTTTATAAAAATTCAAGCAAAATTAAAAACTTAGCCAATTTCAACTTTTCTATAAATTTAACCAGTAACCGTTTTGGTCAAATTCACTTTTAGCTGAATTAATGAGAACAGGACGAAGGACATTGAAGTATTCTCCTCACCACAATGGAGGTTCTTCTCACTTTCCACACCGAATGGACACTACATGGAAATTCTCAAAAGATGAGCAATTCGGTCATGCTCTACACTTTTCTTTTCTGTGAAAAGTGATGTATCGCCTTGTTTTGCTTTTGACAAAGTATGAACTACAACACAAGTATATTATAACAAGAATCAAAGAATAGCCCCCACACGTCAACTGTGTGTGTGCTTTGATTATTTAAAGCCCACCGTTGTTCAGCTTAGTCTAAAGATCCATATCTTTACCAACAGTTTGTTTCTTTTCACTAATGATACTGGATAACCAGTTAGTTTAGGAGAGGTTGAGTTCAAGATAGCTGTCAATCCAGTCAATGACACAAATATAACTATTTCAACTTTAGAACTTCTGATTTATTACCTCTCTCCCCAAATCGGATCAAACACTGGTGGCAGATACAACGGCACAAGATCTTTTGGCATATGAAAGTTTAATACAGGAATGATCCAAGGAGTGGCCCCTGCCAGGTCTCTGAAGCACCCCCTTTGTTTCTTCGTCTGTCACATATGACCGCTTGGCGCCCCACGGGTCAACACACAGCCAGCACACACTCTACCCTCCAGTTTGTGTGCACGTGTAGAATCCTCTCTGATAGAGCCACGTGACTGAGGTAAAACAGTGCATGATTGTGCTAGGATGAACATCCCTTTGCGCCGACCTCCCTATACATAAATCAAAGAAATCGAAAAGGAAATTTCTTTTTCCTTGTGGCTGAACTTGGGCTTACTGGATTCTAGTTGTCAGAACTGGTACCACTTCTTATCTTTGTATTTCAACATCATCTAAACAGGAAAAAAAACAAACAAACAGGAAATAATGTCTTTAAGAATCCAGAATACTAAGTGTCACTGTGTCTATAAAGCAGCATCCTGAACATTCTGGAGGTTCCTGTATTGTTTACTTCAAATTTATTTACTTGAAGCAGAAAGAACTATTCCATACATCTGAAAAGTGACTATAACCATTACAAACTAGCCTACAAAATTCACAAATTTCTCTGAGATGTGACAATTTTTTTTCTGATATGTGTCATAATTCAGTGATTTAGGAAATAATGTGAAAGTAAGACCACTGCCAGGTCTCTAATTTGAATTAAAAGTAATGCTTAAGAAATCAGGGAATGAAAGGCTAGAAAAGTGGTTGCCATCTCAAACTTACAGAGCCCTGCCAGACACTAACAACACACTGTCCTTATTCAGTCTCACGAGATCTGCACACTTCCCCCTTTCATAAATGAAGAACCTAAGGCCTATATGGCCCTATAAGGGCTCCACATACTGTCCTCACATATGTCTGAAGAACATTATGTCTGCAGAAGGAAAAAACTACTGGTTGGCAACTGTGCTCTTTGCTCTTTAGATATGCAAGAATTGTGAAACTGACTGAAATGCCATATGTCGTAGGGATTAATACATAGTCAAGTGCCACAGAGTGAGGTTGTTAGCTCACAACTGAAGTGTTTTATGTGCACAATACAGTACTCACAATGGATCTGACTCTCTAATATGTGGATAAATAATTCCCAGGTCAAGCTGACCTCTTTATGAAATCTAGGCTTTTACATTCTTGAGTAAAAAAATGACATGACCTTTGGTTGAAAAATTCAAAGGAAAACTAGTACTATACATGGTATGTTCAGGTATAAAATAACCTTGATACTGTTCATTGAGTCAACAACCTCAAAACATTCTTAAGGGCAGGCTAAGAACTAAATATGAGAAGTATCCCAATCCAAAGCATGAAGGAAAAGTAGATGTATCCAAAGAACAGGTGTATTCTATATAAAGACATTTAAGCTCAGTTTTTAAATAGCATTGTAATAGTTAACAAAATATAGTTGTCTAAGGGTCATTTAGGGATCCTTGCTTTATAGCATGACCCTGAGCGCCAGTCCATTCTACCACCTCTCTCTATGCATTAGTGTATAAGACACACTCTAATTTACGGAACCCCAAACTTATGTTTTAGTATTTTAGATCTACGGAGGAGAATCAAGGAGAACCTTTACAACAAGGTAGTATCTGTGAAGAACTAAGAGGTCAGCGGTTTTATTGAAGTCCCTAAGAACACATGCAAAAATACTGGCATTGTTGATAAAGAAGACCTGAAGACAAACAGTCTTAGTGTTTATAAACTTGAGCAAGAGGTTGAAGTCTATTGAAATATTTATTTATTTATTCATTCAATTGTGCGTATGTGCGTGCATGTGTGTGTGTGTGTGTGTGTGTGTGTGTGTGGAACCACGGAGGAATTCGGGAACCACCATGGACTGCCTCCACCTCCTCGTTTACTCTGCCCTGGGATTCACAGGCTCCACCCTACCAGGACCAGAAACGCAGGCTGTCCCTCCTTTCACCCGGCATCTACACCTGGGGTCTAGATCCGAACTCGGGACCTTCCTCCTGCAAGGCAGAGGCTTAACCCCTAAGCCACCTCTCCAGCCCCTGAAATATTCTTGTAATGGCTCCTCTAGTGGTAAAATTCAGAAATTTGCAACTGCACAAAAGACACCTTTGTAGAAATATAGTAGGTATAAAAATCTGGCCACTTTCTTATCAGCTGCAGATAGGTTTTGTGTATGTGACTCTCCGTGCTGGACATACCTCATGAGCATGTTTAGAAAATGAATCTGCACTCGATAACATAGCTGCAGTTCTCTCCTCCAGGTCACTAAGCTTCTGGCCTCTTTCATCCAGGGCCAATCTGGCTCGTGCCAGTTCACCCACCACTCCAGATGCTGCTCCTTTCACACCTTCAATGCCACCGGGACCTGGGATGTGCTGGGCGAGGCTCCTGGAGGCCTTTCCTGAGGCAGACTCTCCAACTGCAGATTTGAAACACCAGAAAATAGCAGAAAAGGATGATCCTACTTACTACGTGATAGCATTAAAGTACAATTTTTGGACCAAGTGATAACACAAGTAGAATTTTTATGCATTTAGCCTTATAATTCCTTCATATGTTCACTATGATGGTTTAAATTATTTCTACATACTTTTGCAAACATGCAAAATTACAATGTATATCTAAAGTATCCTAGTACCTACTAGTTCATATAGCAGAACTTGGGCAAACAGGGACAAGTAATTATCTGTGGACTTGACATATGAAATACATTTCACTAAAATTATCGATGTATTGTTTGGTATTCTCAGTCTGTAGATATGCTTTCTATGTCCATTTACCTCTTCACTTCCACACTTTTCCTTTAAGAGATCTGTGCTCATCAAGTACTGCTTCCTTCACAATCCAGACTCCAATTATCTGACACCTTCATCACTTTGTCTTAAATTCCTTTTTTTCTTTGTATGTACAGATGTAGGCATATATGTGTGTGTACATGTGTGCATGTGTGTATGTGTAGAGGAAGGCACTGTGTGCGCCTGTGGAGGCCCAAGGGTGACTTTGGGAAACATTCTGAATTGCTCTAACTCCTTATTGCTTTGCACTGGGGTTTCCTAGACTCCGCCTTCTAGAAATGGAAGTGCAGGTCACCACCATTCCGCCTGGCATTTTTACATGAGATCTGGGATCCAAACTCAGGTCCTTTTGCTTTTGATACAAGACTTAGTCCCTGAACCATCTCTGCAGTCCCAAGTCTTAAATTCTTGAAAGGTTTATTTATTCTAAATTCATTCCTTTGCCTTCAGCTTACATTTCTTTGGTCGAAATATAACTCACATTTCACAAAATTTCCACTTTAAGTAAACACTCTAATTCTAGAACATTCCTTTATCCATCCCCAAAACTTTTTTGGGTTTTCTGTCACCATATCAATCATCTGTGAATGACTTTTATGTTCTCTTTCCAATTACTTTTAAACTGTATCTTTTCTTTTGTGTATACCTAAGAACTTAGATATAAAGGTGAATGTACGTAGCGCCAGAAATGTCTCATTCCTGATAACAAAGAAAAAATTTTAATATCTTTTAATGTTCAAGTGCCTTGCGTGATATTTGCCAGAAGATTTTGCATTGTATAATAAACAATGCTTAATATTTTATAGCTTCAATTTATCAGTTTTACTTTCTATGAATCACTTTTGTGTATAGATACAAGTCTTTTATTTTTAATAATTGCTAATAGAATATACTGACTTCTTCAAATAAATTGAATTGTGAATTTCTGAAACAAACCAAAAATGGGATTGATATATTTTATTAAGTAATGTGGTATCTGACATATTTTCTAATAGTTTGATATGGATGCTCAGTTTAAATCATACTGTCTTTGTAACACTAAATACACATTTAAAAATATAAATCATACTCTAATTAGTACTTTAGATGTCAATGTTTATGAACTCTTTCATGCAAGTTTGAATGTGAACTGTACTAAATACACATTTAAAAATATAAATCATACTCTAATTAGTACTTTAGATGTCAATGTTTATGAACTCTTTCATGCAAGTTTGAATGTGAACTGTCTCCCAGAAGTGCCTATGTTTGAATACTGGTCCCCATTTAGGGGGTGTTGTTAGGGAAAGCTATGGAACCTTCAGGAGGTGGAGTTTGCTAGAGAAGTATGTCCACATCAGGGGATGTGAAGGGCAGAGAGCTCACACTGGAAAGAAAAGCAAGCATTTATTGATACGCCAGTCTAAAAAGATTGTTACATGGAAGGCAGTTCATGAACAAAATATTGCTATTTTAAGTGACCATGTAATGCAATGAGGAAGGTTCTCGAAGTTTCACAAAACTGACTGTGTTTAAGACTTTTTCTAAGTGATGGTCATTGTTATGGTCCGGACTTGTAAGAATCCCCAAGCCTCATGTATTGAAGGCTTGGTCCTCAGCCATTAGAGCTACTCGGAAGTGGAGGAACCTTCAGGAGGTGGGGTCTACTGGAGAAAGGTTGGTTTACTAGGGACACTATTCTGCTTCTTAGCCACCATTAAGGCAAGAAGCACGTTCCACCACCCACAACATTCACCTCCTGCATGTCCAAAGAGCAGAGCCAACTGACTATGGCTTGAAACCTCTGAAACCATGAACCAAGTAAGACTCTGGCTGGGAAGATGGTCCAGCAATGGAGAGCATGCCAAGCATGTGCGAGGGCCTGGGTTCAAGTGCCAGTATTGAAAAAAAATGCTCACAGCAAAATAAAACACAACAAAACTTTCTTCCTTTTAAGCTGATTTTCTAAGGGATTTTGTCAAAGTAAAAGAAATCTAATACAATCATCAATTAAAGGCAATCATAGAAACCAGTTAATAAAGAGAAAAATAGTTTCCTGATTGGGAAATAGAATGACAGTAATTTTAAACATTCTGCTAAAATATACAAATATGAAAACAGTAAAATGCAATTTATATATACAAGAACAATTTATATGGATTGGATGCTTCAGTCTTAAAGACACATTACCCAATTTAAGCAAGTCTACTTACATAGTTCTTCTCTATCTAGAGACTGTGCACCACCTCCAAATAACCCTTTAAAGAATCCCCTGTTCGGTGCTTCGGGTGTTTCTACAGGAGTGAAGAGTTCACCCAACATCTCCTTTAACATCGAAAGAAATTGCAGTGTTAAAGCTTTGGGGAAGTGAAAGTATAACAAAGTCACCACTGTAAATTCCTGAATGTGCTAATAAGCAGTATCTCTTCAGATTCACCAACAATTAATACTGAAAATGAACAGAACACAGTGGCTATCTCCTAAATCTGAATGGCTACTTTCTCCTTTCACTGGATTGCTTTCTCGAACTTTAGGCAGAAGTGGTATTAAGGCTTAGACTGTAAGGAAATTTAGTAGAGACAGAGTCTCGCTATGTATTCTGTCCTATCTTTTCTTCTCAAGAACTGGGATTACAGCCCTGCCCTATGGCTACCTGGTGAGATTTTCATTTTCCAGATAAAAATTTTACTTAACTCAAAAAGAATTGATAACTGGAATAATATATTAGAGAAAACATTTTCTGCCAGAGTAAAAAAGTTTAGTGTAACAATGACAATATAAAGTTTCAGAATAATAAAAATGTTTAGCTAAATCAGAGAAAACTGGTAATTTAGGTGCATCGACTTTTTCATAATTACATCAACTTTTTTATAAACATAACCCTAACAACTAGAACTTTAAAATCCGTCGGGAAGATGGGAAGCAGTCTTTCTATACTGCCAGATTTCCCTGAAATTTACTGTCAATAGCTTTCAGAGAGCAGAAATGGTAAAAGAGTGTGAGACAAAATTGCTAACATGTTACCAAGTCTGTTGACAATAGGACAAGAGGGAGAAGAACTTTCTCGACCAGAAGGATGGAAGAAAGTGTAACTGCCAAGCGATCTTAAGAGGTCACAGGGCTCTGGAACTGCATCTGTGTCCTCTGCAGAGAAGCAGGCATCATACACCAGCCGAATGCTGTGATCTCAGAGAGTCCAGCTGCGCAGTCCACTGCTGCAGCTGCAGAGAAGCATGCAGCCGGGAGGGTTCCTTCCCATGCCCATACAAGGATGCCAAAGTTTTACTCTCAGGTCCATAATACAGCTGCCTTTCTAGCCAGGGTGCCAAGGAGGAAGAGATTTCCTCTGAGGTGAACTCAAGTCCTTATACTGTCATTTCTTTTCTCTGGATTTCTTTAAACTAGTACAATAAAACCTGGAATTAACACATCGTAAATTCAGTAAATAGATGTTTTAAAATCTATCATAGGCGGTACTGAATTTATTATTGCATTGAAATTTGTACTAGAATCTGTAACTGATAATTTTAGGTGTGTTCTAGTTTTTCACAGACCCTAACTTAAACAGTTTCTACTAAATTAATAAAGCCACAACAATGTGATGGCAACACAGGTGTCACCTTGGGGACCATCATGCAAAGTCAGAGCAGAAATGTGACATACGAAGCTTTTGCTTTTCTCACTGTAATTTTAAGCTAATTTGGTATGTAATGAATCTATAATGACCAAAATGTATATAGTATATAGCAGACTATGAGTATCAACTTTGGGTCAGATAGATTTTATTACATCTACTTTTTATTAAAGGAAAATCTTGGACAAGTCAATCTCTCCAAAAATGGTTTTCATTAACTTTACAAAGAATAAGTAATGATACTTGTCTCTTAAGTACATTAGTAGTATTAAAGACAGTGATTGGCAAATTGCCAAGAGTAAACGTCAGAGACACAAATATAAAAATAACCTTCCATCTTAGGAGAGAAGAAATAAATGAGAAACTCTACAAGTAATTGACATGAGAAAGACATATTTAAAGTAATTCCATAATTAGAATTTTGGAAGGGCATTTATTAATGTTTATATTTTTACTTGTATTTAAATGATGATTTTAAACTATGATTAAATCTACCATATAGAATCATTAGTGTCAATGTCTAGCAAAAGATGAAATACAGGACAGATTTGTATTTTTGGTGACATATCCCTATATCTACCCATACAAAACCATTTTGTGAAGCAATATATTATTTAAAGTAATTATAAAATTACTATACAGAAATAAATGTACTCACTTATTTTACTGATCTTAGAAGTTTGAAAATAAACTTTTAACATTAATTTCAAAATAGGCTAATATATATGTGTGCTTTAGACTACCCTAAAATCTTTCACAGTACAAAAATGTGATTTTAATAGCTTTAAGATAATCCTAGGTTGTAAGACTACTGAGTCTCACAAAATAAATATCTCTAGGATGCTTATTCATAGCAATATATAATATATCTAAGAAAAGCTAACAGCTATTGATTATTTAATAGTGACTGGTTGGGATTATTTAAACTATAATTTTGAGGTGTTATACAAAACTATTACCATAGCTGTTTAAAGCTAATTTATTGGTATAGTCTACCTTTACAATTAGGTAAAGTTTGCTTAAAGTTCACAAATTAAATAAGTCAATTTGAGAATAAAACTGCTTTCATTATGTTTTTAAGGTATGATTAGAATAACGCTATAGAAAGAAACGTAAGCATTTCAGTGTATGAACTTTTCTTCCTCCTCTGAAAGTCTCACAAAAAAAGTTTGATCTGCAGGAAAATGGATGCAACTGGAGATAATGGCAGAAAGCAAGCACGGTCAGTCCTAGAAAGACAGGCACATCTCCTCTCAGTTGTCAATACTTTTTATAAATGTTCAAGAACCTGTATGTGTACAGTGGACAAGAAAACAGAAGGAAAACTATATTTATATGCAAATTCCCATGGAACCAAGTATAAAAGGATATACAAATAAGACACAACTAACAGATTCTGAACTTTCCCACGTTGGCTCATGTGATGAGGGCATGGGACCCTTAGGGAATACCTAACCTCTATGAAAATATGATATTTTGGTTACACACCTGAAGGTTTTCACAGGTCTCTTGACTATATGTAAGTCTCTGGATTTCTGTAGGTGAAACAAGATATAATGCTTGTCCATTGTTAGTGAAGCAGAACGTTCTGGCTATCCGCATATTGGTAAGGGGCAGGTAATACACATCCAACAGAGGTCTTAGACTTGGCAAACTTGAAGAAAAAAGAAGAATATGTTAATAGCAAAAATGAAGGTTTACTATTGGAGAAGATAACACATACACAGCAATACACATGTGTAGCTGCCATGATGAATTCATTACTTTGAATGTGAACCTAAAAATTTTTACTAAAAGAAAAAGGGTGGGGGGCAGGGGCCTTTTATATCTTACGGTTTAGTGTGTAGACCTCAGTAAGATAAAAACTGATTTGTATAACTCATATACTTATTCACAATAAAACACAATTCTCAGGGTATGAGACTATTAAGCAACAGAGCATTTCTTTCAACTGAGGCAGGAAAGGCTATATGAGTCTTAAAAATGTCTTTCCTGAGCTGGAGAGATGACTTAGGGGTTAAGACACTGTCTCAAAAGCAGAAGGTCCTGAGTTCGGATCCTAGGTCCCAAGTAAAAATGCCAGGCTGAAACGGTAGCCTGCACTTCCAGCCCTGGCAGGCAGAGCCTGAGGAATCCCAGAGTGAAGCAAGAAGGAGGTAGAAGCAACCTAGGATGATTCCCGAAGTCACCCTTGCTCCTCCACACAGACATACAGTGCACACTCTGACACACACACACACACACACACACACACACACACACACACACACACACAAACAAACACACACACACTAAGTAAAACATTTGGAAAAAAAAAGTCTTTCTTACCTGAAAGTCATAATATGGCCATTGGCACAGAAACATGCGAGGCAGATGCTGTTACTCAGTGCTACAATATCTCCACGAAGCACGAAGGAGGTCTCCGTAATGTTCTGCTTATAAGCACAGTTCTGGGTTGGCAGTGAGATTACTTTTGCTTGCTTTTCGGAACATATCACTGCATACTGATTTTCACTGATTTCCTGAGAGGAGGAGGGGGACACTGAGACGGGCCGTCGCTTTTTCGACTTCTCCTTCTCATCTTTTTCTTCAGGAACGTTATGTTCTTTCCAGGGTTCATATGCAGGTGGCATTAAGCAACCGGTGGCATCCAGAAATGCCATTCTCAAGATTGCACCTTTTAACCTCAAGATAGTACCTAAAATATAGAAATTTAGTACACATCTTAGTTTTTAATCTACAGAATAAGTATGTTTGTTACAACTTTGAGATACTCGCTAAAGAGATACTTGTCCAATGTGTACTAAACTAAAGGCCAACACTGGGTCACTGATAAGATAAAATCAAGCCATGTTATTTAGGAATATGGAAAATATGTCAACATTACAAGCCTCAAACAGGTAAATGGCAACAATTAATAATTCACAATTGAACCACACAAGGGATTTTGCAAACATGTGTCTCAGCAATAATAAAGATTAACAAACACATGGAATGCTGGGTATGCTGGGTATCTAGAAAACTGTCTCCTTGCAACTCGTAAGTACAGGCAATCCAAGGATGAACAGATGGCAAATGGCATCTAGAACTACGGTGTCAACAAGGTGGCCAAAGGTCATATGTGGCTAGTGCATTGGAAATGTGGCTTGTCCTTTACCCAGAATGTGCAGACGAGTAAGTGCAAACCAGACTCCACATGCACGTGTCTCTGCAGGCAGCCTGGAGCATACATACCACTTGGAGACACAATCACTGGCTGAAGGAGTCTTTGGTCGCCTGTTGGGGGCAAGTTCAGTGTGATGACAAGCACAGTTCCCAGTGTTGTTCCCACCCACAGACAGGGGGCTGGGGCGGAGTCTGTCTTCCGGGTAAATGTCTCACAGAAGTGAAGAGCAGAGATCGCTTCTCGGGACTCTTTGTCAATGCTGGTGACACTCGAACTCCGAGACCTGCTGAAGGAGTTATCTTTGACGTCTGAAATGATTTAAAATCAGAGGTTGCTCTAGTTATTCAACATCACACATTTTTGTAATAAACTTCATTAGAAAGTTTCTCAAGTCTCTGTCAAAAATGACAATCTATTAAAACCCTTTTAAGTGAAAAGAAAAACCATTTACCTTTATGTTAACAAAATTTTCCTTTAGCCTCAATGTATAATGCAAATGAATAAATTGGCAGTTTTCAGAAGAGAGCTAGGTACACAGATGAATTTTCAATGATCTTTGGCATCCTGACTGCTTCTCTCTAATTCTATTTTCCAACTTTTTGTTCTCTTGGTGTTTCTTCTTTTGGTAACACAATTCATGATTAGGTATAAATGGAAGAGTGAAGCTCTCTTCAGTTTTCCAATCTACAAGTATTGAATGATGGCCTCCTCCACTTTGAATTTGTTCAAATAGTTTAAGTCAATAAAAACTTAGCTTCTATTTTCTTTGAAGATATTCAACATTCGTAAGGTTATTTTTTCCTTCAAAATGAATAAATGGTTTCCAAATTACGCTGATGCCAGGCATTTCTCCTTGACTAACTTTCTATGTGATGATGTAGATAGTTTCCAAGAGCACTATTAGCTTGTCTGGTCATCCCTTTTTCTATGTCTGACTCCAAGCCTGTCTCCAGCCTTGGCCTCACTTCTCTGGACTGCATTTCATGAGCTTGCCAAATGTGTTTTTCTCTCACTGTGAGTATCAGCATTTCATGAAATAAATACTAAGATGTCCTCATGACATTATTTGCATCAATGAATCTGTTATCTTAGGGATCTGTGGCCACCCTGCACCCCAAGATTTCACTGCCTGTGCTGGAATGTCAAGTCTAATGGCAATACTGTTTCTTTTCTCATCATCATAGGGTGCTTGTGCTCCTCTAGTTCAGATTTTCAGCACCACTAACCAACCTGCTTTATACAGCCTCATTACAATTCTGTTACTGTCGGTGTTCCTACTTGTCTATTTAATAATCATGCTGGTCACAAAACAACTTTAACAATATTAAACCTTGCAATTCCTTATGGAATCTAAATGAAAACTTTGATTTTCTCCAAATATATCCTACACTCCACTACATTCAGGCTTTTACATGTCGTGTTCTGGTCCATGCATCTAACCTTTCCCCATCTGCCAAACTTGTGCATATTTTCCACATCAGTCAGTCTATTGTGACTACTAAAATTACAGAGAGAACCTCTTGCCTAAATCTACAGCTTAAGAGCTTGGTGATTTTTTCCCAAAGTTTTCACAGAATGTTTGTTTCATAGTTATTTCTAATTTTTCTAAGCCTCTTTACTTAGTAAAGTACAAACCCTGGGCCTTTTGTTATAGCATCAGAAAATTCCTTACTGTAAATGAAGTAACTCTCTATAATCATTAAACATAATACTACAGTATTGGATGAGGTTGTAATTTTGTGTGTGTGTGTGTGTGTGTGTGTGTGTGTGTGTGTGTGTACATTGTCATGGTTTGAAATGTGTCCCTCACAGGCTCATGTGCTTGGGAAAGTCACCTTTAGGAGGTGGAGCCTTGCAGCAAGAAGGCAGTCATAGGAAGTGGGCCTTGAGGTTGTTTAGTCCTGCCCTGCTGGAGTGAATGAGTCTCCTCATGAGCTTGCTTGCAGCAGCGCTCAGTCTCCAAGATGTCTGCAGTAACTAAGACCTCCTCCAGCTTCTGCTGGTGGCCATGCCTTTTCTACCATAAAGGACTATCTACAGTTCCCCCTAGGAACTGTAAACTGAGTAAGTTTCCCCTTCTTTTTTCTTGAGTTTGAGTCTTGACTCAGCGCCACAGAAAAGAATAACTGCTGTGTGTGTGTGTGTGTGTGTGTGTGTGTGTGTGTATCAGAGGGCACTGTGTGTACTTGTGGAGGCCAAGGGTGATTTCAGGAATCATCATGATCACTTCTAATTCCTTTTTGCTTAGTGCTGGGATTTGTCAGGCACTTCCTTCAAGAGTTGGAAGTGAAGGCCATTGCCATTTCTGCCTGAAACAGAACCACCTCCCGAAAGCTGTCTCCTGACTTCCACAAATCCCTGCCACTCTTCCACTTCCCTCTTTCGCATACAATCCCCCCACACCCGCAGCCACACCTAAATGTGTTTGAAAGGCATCAAGTTTGAACCTGATAGACATACATTACTTATTTTATCACCTGCCTAGAATGAACTGAAAATAAGTCTTGTAGTACTCTATAAGATAAAGCGTTTGTTTACTCCTACTAAGTTACTTATTATGTCTCTGATGTTTAGAAATTGGTCAAGTTAAGCAAGTAGGACTTTCAATTTTTTCGTTGTTTGCTTGAACAGTGTCTATGTGGACCGGGCGGGCTGGCTTGAAGCCCTCTAAACTTCCTGAATGCTGGGATTACAGGTGTTCACTACCAGATTAATAGCTCCAATATGGAAAGCAGAAACGAAAACTGTTATAAATAGGCAATGGCTGACCCAATGCCAGGCATGACTAGAAAATTTGCATTATCATTTTATTAAATCTACGTAAATACTTTCAATGGCTATAATTTAAATAGAACCAAAATAGGTTAAGCAAGTTGCCTAGGACGGCAAAGCTAGTAAATGATCGAGTCAGCATCTGTGCCAAGGCCCAAGTCTCATTTTCTACATGGCAACGCCACACAGTCACATCAACACCACAGGGCTAGAGCCTGTGGTTAGTAGTGAGTGCTGCAGATCAGCCTCCTAGGATTGGAGTAGAGTTGGGGTACAGCACTAACCGAGCATGCCCGAACCGCTGAAAACAGACAATACAGGTCCCCAGACAAAAACAGAAGGATAAGCACCAACGACTGTTGCCGCTCCTACTGAGAAAGATCTTTTATCGCCAGGCATCTTGTCACTTAAGCCTGACTTTGAACGTATGTAGATTACAGCTTCTCTACTACAGAGGTTCAACTATTGTGGATACTACTAGTCTGTTAGTTACTCCACTTACCCAAATCAGGCTTTAGGTCAGTTGGCAAACTTAACTTTCTTGACATCTTTGCTGAAAAATAAAACATATTTTTAAAATTCTGAGAAATATTTGATGGATACTTATTAATAGAACTGATTTTCAAGATAGAAGTGAATAGTTTCATTACTGAGTCTATGTACGAGCATAATTAAACTATGGCCAATAACATTCGGAATGGAAAGTAAATTTTATTTCCAACTTTTAAAAGTTTGTACTTACTTGATAGGCTATCGCTATGAAGCCCTCACTTCAAGGCAGCCTTTTAAATTTTGTTTCATTAGTTTTGTTTAGGTATACAAGAAAAGGTAAGACTTTCCTATGAAAAAAAAGTCAGTCCCAGAGGGTGTTGCAGAGGAGGCAACAGGCCAGGAAGAGTCAGGGCGGGTGCCAGATTTTTCCCAGCTCCTTGACTTCACAGTCACGGGCTCACTGCTTATATTTTTTAAAGTTAATTTCTAGAATATAAGACAAACCTGAGGTTATAATCAAAACTTTGATGTTTTTAAAAGAGCTAAATGAACTTAATTTGAATTGGTACTTTCATTTATACTTAGTGAAAAACCAAAAAAGTAAAATTATGCTCAAACTAAAATCATAGAATTTATATCAAATATAAGTTTGTAGGTATTTTATGATATAAGAAAAATTAAAAGCTAATGCATGAACTTTCTGGAATTCACTTTCCATCCTCAAAATCAGTTACTACCTTAATCTAGGAAGTGATTTAAAGTTAGGACTTGCTCACTACATCTACATGTTAGTGATAGTGCATGCGTAACACAACAGTGCTCCCTATGTGAAATTTTGCAAAAGTCTTTGTTAATACACAAATGTATATATTTGGTTAAATGTTGGCTGTTAGGAGATATTTAAAGCACAGACCCTGCTAGTCCACAAGGGCGCCATGTAAACAAAGAGAAATCCAGTCATAGAACATAACTTCCATATCTAAAAAAATGACAAATCCAGTGTTAGGAAAGATGCATTAGGGAGACTGAAGGGCTTGGGGGAGGGGGTGACATCACCTTGGTACTGCTCAGCTTTATGAAGCTGTAGCATCTTTTAACCAAACAATAGGTTAAATTTATGTATTGGTCGCCCCATTTTCACCAGCTTAAAATTGAGATAAAAGATTAAGTTTAAAAAAGTTAAAGTAGATGAATAAAATTTATGGTTGATCTCACATTCATGGCTGTTATTATATCGGATACACAATATCCTTAAAATTAGAATATACTGTATTCCTAAAACAGTCTTCCACAAGGCACTATTAAAATAACACTGGAAGAATTCACAGAGGTTTTGTTTCACCAAATATTAAGTGTAATATACAGAGACTGGTGAATGCTGTCTCAGTCAGAAAAGTTGAGCTGGTTCTGTTAAGATCCTTGGTAATTGGTGGCACCTCTGGAGAGCCCACCATTTGTATTTGGTAAGGTTATTCTTGAGTCCCTGACAACTAGGTCTCAAATGTGACTCTTCATGCCAATCGTATGAGGATCTTCTTGAAATGTATATTCTAACTTTTTATTTCTGGCCTGAGTGACACTTCTACCAAGTTTCTTGCCAATTCTGACACTGCTGGTCTCTAGACCACACCATATCTTGAATTGTAAGAGGCCTAGACTATAAACAATTTCAGGTTAAGAAGCAAGACAAATTCATGAAACCCTGTGTGTGTGTGTGTGTGTGTGTGTGTGTGTGTGTATAGTCAGTTCACAAAAACAACTTTATGAAGAAGCTTTACTGCTCCTCTGCATGAGTACAAGTATGCAGGTGTTAAATGCAGTGTTTACATCTGGGTTTGGAACACGGCAAATCTGGGTTTGAATCCACTTCAACCAATTACTATATAATGAAATAAGCTAGGAATGTTTTAAAAAGTTAATTTTGATTTTCAAATTCACCAAATTGTGCTAGCATCTGGACCATATTTTATTCATAAGGGGAGCACTAAAATTACTCACTATAAGCAAAACACTTTTTGAATTTTTAAAGTTATAGATGACATATAATAAAATATTGTTACATAAAAAGCTTCATAAAATATTCTTTTAAATTTTATAAAATATAAATGATCAAAATTTCTAAGTGACGAAATCAATTAGTATCAAGTTTTACTAAGAAAAATAAGTCATTAATAGACAAAGCAAGCTGCATTTGTATTGTGGGCACCTAACTGTCTTGTAGATGATGATGCATTATATTTTGTTGTACTTTTGCAGTAAAACCAAGAGCACTGAGATTATTCCTTTAGAGGTTGTTCTTTGATCAGAGTAAGGAAGTTACGGTCAGAATCATTTGCCTGATCCACATGTCCATGGAAAACAAGCAAGAAAGCTGTGCTCTGGGCAGGAGAATCAAGGATACTCCCGTTTGCTTTAGCTTTCCTTCTCCTGAGCTTTTAGAGAAGCTGGACTTCCAGGTATTGCTTGGGGGGACAGGGACTGAAGTGGCACACGAGATCTGGTGCTTGGACAGAATGTTGTGTGAGTCATTGTCCCAGTTACCATGTAGTGGAGCAAGATCACAATCAGATTATCTAGTTATGAACTGCATCCTAAATAGTAAATTGTATTAGGAGGTAATTCCATATACTGCTAGAGAGAGCAGACAGTGAACCAGAGCCACCTGCATATAAATGCTGCTTTGTTATTTGGCCATGTGACCAACAGATAACTTACGCTCAGTTGCCTTATTTGTAAAACAGAGAATTCATAGTTCAATGAAATCACTAAGTAGATTAAGAAAGAATATGAAATATTGTAATAATGCTGGAAAATTATAATAGCTAAAAACATATTATCCTGCCTCATCTATCTCAATTATATTGTTAAGGTATCAAATCAAACCAACAAAAAAAGAAAAAGGTTGACTTCTGTGCTTGGTCTGTGCTTGTAGGATATCACATGCTTGTTGGCATGTGACATCCTACAAAAATCACTAAGCAACACACCTGTCTCATGTAAAACTTAGAGGTAAAGCCGTAAGATCAGCCATCCAGCCAGTCAAGGCGGAGTTTTCTTTTTCCCAACACCAACCCAAGAGTTTCCAGGTCGATTTTTCATGCTTCTTCACGAGGCCACTGCTGAAGTGCTGCACACGCGGGCAGAGGGAAGCGGTGACTTCCCAAGAGTCAGGGCCCACTTTGCGGCCAGTGCGGACTGGCTGATGTGGACAGTGTGTCGCAAGGCTGAGGAGTCATAGCTTAGTAAAGTGTGCCACAGATACCAGCCTTGATGGACAGCTCCTCGGAATTCGTCAATGTACCACTAACATTTCATGTTTTATAGTGTATTTTATGTTAATTATGATTACAAAATTAGATATTAATGTAAACAAATGAAATAATATGCAATTTTTAACCAGAAAACTGTGATAAAAGAGGCAATTTACATTTAAAAAGGGAAGACTGAGATGTTACCTTCCTTCTGTTTACTAAAATGATCAGACTAAAAATCATACACACAATGAAATATTTCGTTAGGAAACAGTTAACTTTGCAGGTGAGCAAAATGTTCTTGGAAGTTGAAAATAGCTATGAACAACTGTGTCCTAGCATACTTTTGAAAACAATAAAGTAAAAATGTTTCCTAAAAAGTATAGCTACAAAAATCGGAAGTATAAAAAGAACTTTTAACAACAGGCAAACAGAATGAAGAACACTATTCAAGAAGAGATTTGTCTTTCAAAGAGTTGAGCACAAATAGTTAATGTCACATGTTGAAACAGAATAATGAGAAAGTCATTGTGCATTTAATAATAAAGCAAACATAACTATAGGGATAGAAATTATTCTAACTAATTTAATTATATACAAAGTCACTTTGACATGTTAAAATTTGTGGGTGACTTAATTCTAAAAGATGTTTATTAAAATACATGCAGAAAAGTAATTCTAACTTTTTATAGCATTTGTCAATAAAATAATTCTTAATATACCCATAATACAAAATGCTACAAAAGAAATTAGTTATAAAGTGTTACAGAGACAGGACATAATTAAAGTGATTTAACTATTGCCAGCAGATTTACTAAAAACCACAGAGGTAAATAACTGATAAAAAGCCCTTTGCCCAAGAATAAACCATTTTATTTAAAAAGTGACCAGTGCGACTGTTATCCATCATTAATTCAGCTAAACAGGGTTCAATTTACAGCATACGGACAACATGGTTATTATATCTAAGGATCTGAAAAATTCCACCATGTACTAAACATTAAGAGTCAAGGGAAAGGAAAACTGTTCCAGCAGCACAGAGATTCATCCACTTAGTAGATGAAAGGACTATGTGGCAGGGCTGAGGAAATGGTTCAGCGGGTGAAGTGACTGCCTTGCAAGCATGATGACCAGAGTTCGAGCCCCAGAACCTCCATAAAAACACTGGACATGGTGGTATGCAATCCCCGTGTTGGGGTCACTGGACATGGTTGTCTGCAATTCCAGTGTTGGGGTTGCTGGGGAATGACTCAGAGACAGGTCAATCCCTCGGCTCTTGGTGAATTCGAAGCCAGTGAGAGACCCTGCCTCATCACAAAAAAAAAAGTAGGGGGGGGCAGTGTAGAAAGGGGCAGAGAAGATCGATAGTGTCTGAGGAATAACACCTGAGGTTGTTCTCTGGCCTCCACTCCACACCTAGCACCTGCATAACAGTATGAACACACACATATCCAAAACAAATAAACAAAAAAGAAAATGAAAATGGAAAAAAAGGTAGTATGTGGTACAGGTTTTGGGAGACTAACATGTACACTAACAATTTCAATAAACATGAAAGATGAACTACATCCTCTTTCTGTAACAATGTCAAAAGGTTCAAGTTTTTCTTTATGACCAAAGAAACTAATTTTATTAGGTTTTTAAGGTTTGGTTACATATTTTATTTTACTGTTTTAAACTTTGAGATCTTAGACCGAATCATTCATTTCAAAACAGTCAGGACTCAAATAAATTTCACTTGTGTGTGAGGCAATAGTAGAAAATCGTCATTTAACCCCAGATTACAGACTAAAAAGGTCATCATTTAAAAGATCATTTCCTTCAGATTTGGAATTTGAAGGAGATAGATTAAGGTAAAAAAATGAATAAAACTATAAAGTAAAAGCTGATTCACAGCTTAACTTTAAAGAATGAACTCATATTACTTATAGTGTAAATTGAACCCTGCTTTATTTTAAAATAAAGCAAAAATAAAAGTTAATAGAATAATTCACATTGTAAGTCAAGAGAAAGAGTTGCACTCCCAATTTAATTGATTTTTAATCATTATTGACCCAAATGAGTTTAGAAGAGATACAGCCCAAGAGATTATTGTTTAGCATAGGAATAACAAATTAATACAAACAAGATGCAATGCACTGGACAATTTTCTGATGTTGGGTTAGCATTGCATGGAGCAAAGATTAGAAACAAAATAAAAAATTCTATTTCCTACCTATATCATTGGCTACCATCTTGGAAAACTTTCTGCTTTTGGTCTTCACTGAAAATAATATTTTGATATAAAATGTCAAAATCTATTCAAAGTAAACTAAATTAATTCAATATAAATAAAAGAAAATATTTTAAAATAAAGATACTATACCCTTTTCTATAAAATTATTCATTTTTTGTTCATCATCAGAATTGTGTGGTGACGAAGAACCTACACAAATGAAGACAGTGGGAGGAACAGGTAGAGTCAGTCACAACACTGAGATGTCACAACAATAAGCACAGGAGAAACTCTGGCGACCCTTATACCAAGTTCCTATGCACGAGAGGCCATCTAACAGTTAATAATTCTGAAGATACTCCAGCAGAATAATCAATAGGGTGCTATCTTTCTCAGCAGACCCTACTAATATGGGAGTTTAAACTCTAAAAACATTTTTCTTTAATGATTAATAATTGGGCAGAAATCTTGTTGTATATGATAATGTTATTGCTATGTTAAAGAACACAGAAAGGAAATGCAACATTCAGATACATTATGCACGGACACATCACAATGATTATTCACAACATTCATATGTGTATTATTTGCCCTCCTTTACATCCTCGTAATATTTTAGATTCTTCTCACAGTATGATTTTTTTTTAACACTTTATATTTTTAAACTCGCAGACATAGACTCTTCTCACTGAAATAATGCTCTGAAAAACCAGGGCCTGCATCTGACTTGCTTCTGCATCCCTACTGTGGTTAGTGGGGAATATTTTGTTAGATATCGTAATAAATGAAGTTTTTCTGCTGTGGGCACCACCTACAAAACACTAGTGATAAAATGGACTTCTTTTCTAAGCTTAAAAGACAACTCACTTATGTGAATTAGTGCAAAACCTGCAACCCACCAAAGTCATCCTGCCTTCCTTCAGTAGGTAGAGCATTCTCTGACCAAGGAAACCCTGCCAATATGTGCAGAATCCAATCATGTCTACTGATTTTTAAAAAGGTTACGTTCTAAAAAAAATCCATGTTGTTCACTAAATAGAATGTACACAGTTTCACAAGTCCCCTATCAAAAATATGATAAAACATAGATCTCACACTAGGTAACCTATTGAGTTAGTTTCACTCAAGGTGAAAATGCTAACTCTACTGGCTGTTGCAATTTCTGTGATAGCACATGAAGTTGTAAATGACTTTCCACATAATCAAGTTACTACAATTAAATATACACATAAAACATGACTTATTATTCTCAAGGTCATATAGCAGCTTCTTAAAGCACCATTTACATCCTGCCCTGTGTGTCCGCTCAGTTTAAAATAACCTAACAGCCTTCATAAAACAAGTACATCTACATTAAGATGCACCACAAAAACAACTCAAGTTGACATTTTCATTGACTTGTGATATATATGTTCAGTAAGTACAAGTAACTTTGGCTTCAGAAAGAACATTTTAAAATAAACTAAAATTATCAGTTTTTTTTTCAATTTTCAGTTTTAAAGTGTTTACTACAAAGATCTTTAATGCTGATGAGCTAAACAGTTGATGTATCTTGATTATGAGATTTACAAGCTTTTCAAAAAATTCTCTTCATTTGCATGTATTTATTTTAGGAAAACATGTTGGTTTGCTAAAAGGCACATGGCTACTTTATATTTGTATGACACTGATCTCTTCGAGATCAGGGATATCTTTCAAGTTTCAATTCCTTTTATACATTTTCTTTCCTACAAATACTAACTTTTATAGTACTAACTACATTGACTTTATAATTTATAGTGTGTCATTAAAATTTTTATTTTACTTTCATTCTATCTTATTGTAGAAAGTGTTGGAGAGTAGTATTTTATTTATTTTCATTCTATTTTAAAAACATGAAAATTGTAGCTTTTCGATTCTCTTCCAACTTATTCCATCCATTATTCTTTTTTTATTAGTAGACTAATTTGTTAGTAGGAATAACAAAACACAATAAATTATTCCTTTACTTTCAAATTAGAAAGTTATGAGACAAAGGATGAATTTATAAGTATATGAAGTAAGACAGCCCTTGAAGTCCCAGGCGGCCGTGAAGCACCCAGCAGAGGGACGGAAGCTGAAAGAATGCAGTGATCACTTGTCACTTGCTGGGATCTCAGTCTAGTTTCTACTATAAAGTGCTTAGCTTAAAACCAGTGAATACTGACATGCTTAAGAACAATATTGTCTGCAGAAGTTTGGCTTTTTAAAGAGAAACAGACATAATTCTTCAGGGCATTCTTGTATTTTCCAGAGAATAAACAAATGTTATTAAACTAAATATCGTATAAATTTTATACTTAAGGATAACTTTGTATTTTAAGTTGATGGATACAGAGCTAATAAGGTGTTGTAACAACGAAACTGAGATAACAATGTCTTTTTGTATGGACCCATAAGCAAAATATATTTCAAAATCTTGAACCATGCTTGACTGTCTCTACATTAAGGAGCTTTAGAGTTAAATTTAGAGAGCAAAAATCTGAGTGGATATGTCTAACATTTCATTTTGGTCTGTGTGTGGATGTGCGAGTGTGTGTGTGATGAATTGGGGAAAGGTAAAAAGAAGACCCCCATGGTACTGCATCTTAGGAATTGCCCACCTTTCTTTCTCTGACAAGCCTCTTGCTTGGAACTCGCCAGGTAAGACAGACTGATTGGACATGGAGCCCTGGGATCTGCCTGTTCCCAATTCTTACTGCATGGCATGGTGCCAAGTTTTTTTTGTTTTTAATGCTATATCTGGGCATAGACTACAGGTCTTGTGGCAAGACAAGCACTACCAACTGAATAATTTCCTCAGCCTACATTTTAATTTTGAACAAAATGATAGTTTGTGCAATATCAGAATAGCTAAATTATAAAATTAAAAATATTGTGGACATGTACAAACATCTAAAACATGGTGTCTTAGAGATAAAAAAATGCAAACAGAAACTTGAGGGAATACTAGAAAATGGTCTTTTCAGTATATTCCACTTTAAAAGTCTTCCCAATTTAACAGAATGACTATGAACAGAAACCTACAAAGAGCAGTCATCCTAACAGAAAGCTGAAAAAAATTTAGCTTACTTAAAATGAAGTCAATTTTAATAAAGATGAACAAAGTCTCAATCTTTGAAAAAGTTCCAAGATTTCTAGGGGTCTTAAATATACTAAAAATGATATGTTTTCAAATATTAACAAACATCTATAAATTAAAAAAGAACTGTGTTCATAAAGCTATAAATAAATACCTTAGAAATTACTCTAATCCAAACAAGACTAAAATCTTGTTTTAGGCTGCAATTTTCTTAATAGTCCATGGTAGGCATCCAAATCTTTCATAATATTTGGTGCCGCAGGTGTGGATTGGTGATAAAGGACTTGCCTAGCATGTGTGGGGTCCTAGTTTGATTCTCTAGCACTGTGCACATGAGAAACAATTATAACATTTAAATTGAAACTATTCAGTAATTACAAAAGCTGAGTATATCATCAATCTGATTGATGATACTTTATTCTAAACAATGTAGGAATCACTTAACACAGATAAAACATAATTTGATTGAATAGTGAGACTAAAATTCATTTTCTTTAACAGCGTAAATATTAGAAGTTAAAGAAGAAAATCATACAACTTTGAATAAATAAAAGCTATAGATTTGTACCTAGCATAAGCTTCATTGCTTTTCATTTAATCAGAATCCAGTAAAGACTTTAAGAAAAACACATGCCACTCATTTCTCATAGGTGTTTTAAAATTGATAAAAAGATACACTGGTAAGTCATCTAGTGTTTTAAATTCATAATTATTAATGAAATAAAAGATTACCAGAAGTCGGAGATTTGCAGCGATCCTCTGGGACAACAGTCCCTTCAGTAATATCGCACAGGCCCGCTAAAAACAAAAACAAAAAAACAAAAGAGCAAATCGTATCACAGCAAGTAATAGAAGCTTGTCTATATACAGTACATATCTCACCACTATCCAGCAGATTGGTGCTGATGCTACATTCAAGAGGCTTGCGATGGGAACATTCAGACAGTGAAATACTCTAATATGGCAGTGAGCAATCAAACTAAAACTGCTAGTTGGCTGGTGAGATGATTCAGCAGATAAAGGTTCTTGCATGCAAACTGGCTATCAGTATGGATTCTAGAGGTCACACTGAGGAAGGATAAACTTCTTATCATTTGACCTCCAGATGTGCACCCTCTGCCCTTCTCTTTGCCCCCTTCTTTCCCTCATTGCTGTGCCTTGTTCCCATTCTCCCTCAAATAAATAAATACATAAATAAATAACTGAGTGAGTGAGTGAGGGAGGGAGGGAGGGAAAGAGAGAGGGAAGGAAGGAAGGAAGGAAGGAAGGAAGGAAGGAAGGAAGGAAGGAAGGAAGGAAGGAAGGAAGGAAGGAAGGAAGGAAGGAAGGAAGGAAGGAAGGAAGGAAAAGAATTTCTTTTTTTGTGTGTATGTGTGTGCATGTGTGTATAAGTGGGCATTTGAGTATTTGTGTGCCTATGGAAGCCCAGAGATGATACTGGAAATCATCCTGGATTGCTCTACCTCCTTACTGTTTTGCTTTGGGTTTTCTAAGGCTCTGCCAATTCCAGGGCTGGAACTGAAAGCCACTGCCATTTCTGTCTGGCCTTTTTATAGGGGATGTGGGATCTGAACTCAGGTCTTTTTGCTTATGAGGCAAAGGCTTTAACGCCTGAGCAACTGAATGAGGTAATTTGTATTTTTGAAGGACATCAGATATAATATCAGATGTAATTTAAAATCAGAAACATGTAGCTTCTGACACACACACACACACAGACACACACACACACACACATGAATTTCTCGAGAGACTAAATAGTTGTAAGTCTGATAAATTTTAAATCACAAAGACTCTCAACTCACAACACAGAATACTATGTTATACAATCACTGCAAAGAATCTCAGCTCATAGCTCCAAATGACTTTTCTTAAATATGTTTTGAATACACCCATAAATATTTCTAACAATTCAGAAATACTTTGCATTTTTTAATTTCCAATGTTTAAAACATGTGCACATTACTTACCTTTGTAGGGTACAACTCATGAAATTTATTACATCACATTTTTAAAAATCTTCATTGAAATATTTTTAAAGAAATGTATGAATTACACAAATCTATATTATAGACTATACTGTAAATTAAAACATGTCTATATTATAATTTGGCCTAAATTCTAAACTGAAAACAAGGCTTTGATGCTACAGATATGAGTTCAAAGTTCTGGTGAAAACTGAAAATGACAATTGGTATCAATATTAATTTGCTTGGTAACTAAAATCAAATTACTTAAACATCACTAATACCAAAAGCCAAAGCTGGAGTGTGCACTAGTAGACAGTAGACAGGGCTGCGCTGGGGGCTCCATGATCATGCATTGACTTTCTCATTTGCTGAAGAGACGAAGCCCCCGCCATCACCAAGAAAACTTTCACAGTAACATTGAGAAACTACTGGGTTTATAAAATGTTTTCTAGTTTGAATTATGTATCATTTCTCTTTATTTAATGACTTAGAATGAAGTATTTTTTAAATCATCAAACTAGGTATTCTAGGAAAAAAATCTAGTTCTTGTATTTTTAAGAATTTAATTAATCTAACAAGTAGTTGCTTATGCACACAAAAGCTCTTGAGAAAGCACTACAAATGAAGACTTCTAAAAAAGCAGCAATAACATACTTTAGAGTTTCAATTTATTTAACACTAAATTTCAAAACTAGCACTTTTGGCCTTTAATCCTTTAGTGTCTTGTCATTACATTTGCAATGCACCATAAACACTATAAAACACCATAAAAACAATGATAAAATGGTGGTTCCAAGAGCTGAGGAGACGGCTCAGTTGGTGAAATCTCAATGTACAAGCTGAGAACACAGTAATCCTTTCTCACCCAATTTCACTTCTACGGTTTCAGTCACTCAGGGCCAACTATGTTTTAAAAACTATTAAATAGACATTGGAGGAACAGCACATACACTTCATGTTAGATGCCTTTCTGGGTAACATGATGAATCTCACTGTCCTGCCCGGGAGGGGAGCATTGCTACCATAACATATGTGTCACCTGCACACTCATTATTAGGAGCTTCTGGACATGTTGTCACAGTACTTATATTAATGTTCAAGGAGCTCACAAGAGGAGGGATTCCAGCTTGTCAAACAGCCATAGAATGCTTTACATACCAAGCTGCACCACTGCAAGGGCATGGCTGTAGAACAATAGGCCATTTTGAAAGAGTACAGGCCACGCCCACACAACTTCAATTACAGAATATTGATCATTCATTTGTCATTTTTGACCATCTTATTGTGCCTAATTTCTAAATCAAATTATGTTATTTTTTATTGACAATCTTACTGTGACTAATTTCTAAAGCAAATTTTATCCCAGGTGTGCAGTATATGGAAAAACATCACACAGCGGGGATGAAATGACCAATGGTTCAGGACAACCACTGGGTTCTGGAACATGTTCCCTGCATGTAAGGAGGGGCACTACAGTATAATTTTATTTGTCGTAATACACAGACGCATGTGCAGAAAACTTTAGCAACCACTATGAAGCTCTATAGCATTTACTCTTTTTCATCTTACTGAACATTCTGTAAGATTGCCAAGTAAGATGCAATTGTATTATAGTTTTAAAAACACTTCACCTTTGAAGGTTTTTAAAAAAATTTTTTTTTATTTATTCAGTTGTGTGTGTGTGCATGTGTATGTATGTATTCAGTTGTGCGTGTGTGTGCATGTATGTGTGTGCAGAACCACGGACGAATTCCGGAACCACCATGGACGCCTCCACCTCCTCGTTTACTCTGCCCCGGGATTCACAGGCTCCGCCCTACCAGGACCAGAAACGCAGGCCGCCCCTGCTTCCGCCCAGCATCTATACGTGGGGTCTAGGATCTGAACTCAGGACCTTCCGCCTGCAAGCAGAGGCTTAACCCCTGAGCCACTTCTTCAGTCCCTTGAAGGTTTTTTTTAAATTAATCACTTTAAAAGAACTTTTCTAAGTCTGGATACAGGTTCTGTTTGTATTTCCTTCTTAAAGTTACTGACTTCAGAGAATAAGCAAGCACTTCTCATACCTCTGCCATTTTCTCTTCACTAATTGAATCCTATATTAGCTTTAGAATTAAGTTCAGAAAGTTGCCTTGTAGCCTCCACCTTTTGAATGATAAAGTGACCAACAAACAAGATAAGATCCTAAATTTCATTCTCTGAGAATCAGAACTACAGCGGAGATAGGAACAGTTGAAATTCTTTATCATTACTCACCTCTACTATAGTTGTACAATGTTTATTATAAAACCACAGTATATAGCTTAACAAATAGCTCAACAGTATTGTAACACAGCTCATATACTCAGATTTCAAGTAGTAATATTTTATTATATAAAATAAATTCACAAGTGACATTGTATTTCAAATGAAAGCACACTATCAATTGCAGTGAAGCATTTTTTAAAAAGTAATACGCTCTTCCTTGTTCTGTGCCTTCCTGGAGTTAGACAAAGGTTTTTCTATCACAGAATTACATCTCCAACTCTAACTCTTTCTATTTAAGAAAACTTTAAAGAGTGATAAAGTGAGACATAATAACAAAGGGCAATTAAATTAATAAAAATGAAAATGCTGGTATGTCTAACACAAATCTTCAAAATGAAGGAAATTATCAATAATATAGGGAAGTTCAGGATGGAATAAAGTAGACATAGTAAAATGTATTTAAGAACAAAAATTATTGGAAAATAATAAATAATAAAAATAATAATTATTATTGGAAAATAAAATTGGTCTCTGTCCTCAGATAAGCTTAAGCATTCAATTACTAGATTTTTAATGCAAACTACTACAAGGTATAAGAAATAAAAATAATTTATTTTGGACTAGTAGAAGTTTGGTAAGTTTATACTGTGAAGTTTTTAGTCTCTGGAAAAAAATAGGTCATGATAATTTTCTATTATACTTGTAAAATACTGTTTTCTTTGCTCTATAAAGATAATGGTTTGGTTAATAGTGTTTAAATAGTGTTTTCATATGCATTTATGAGATCAAATAATGAGTATATTGTCATAGATATAAAGTATTTTAGCTAATTGAGCTGTTCTAAAATGAATGGAAACAAATATAATTTTACAGGCTAAGAATAAAAATGACAAGACATGAACGACTTACTTAAAAAGAGTGGAGTTTTTCCACAGGTTCAAAATATAAGCTAGGAAGGCTGCACATGCAAGAAGTCATAACCAGCATACCTCAGGGAAGCAATGAGAAGGGGAAGGAAAAAGAAAGGAGACAGAGATACTACAAATGGTGTGGCTGGAACACTGCTTGCTGCTAAACACAGACAAAATGACCAGATTCAAAGGAAAATGTAAAACACATTTCAAAAAGAATAATTCAACAATCAAGCCAAAATGACAGAGAGGTATGTACTACCTTCTTTTATCTTTTCATGAAAATGCAAAATTGGTAACATTAGGTAATAATGTTTTGACAACAATTAAAAATGAATTTCAGACAAAACAGCTTTTAAAAAATGTTTTATACTGTGTTGTGCTGGAAATCAAGCCTGGAGCTTTGCAAATGCTAGGTGAATGTTCTATTGCTGTCTACTCTGAATTCAAGGAGAGCTTTAATTGAGGGGGACTGTTAGGACTGTCTTTTAGACAGACTTTCTTGCACACTCATTTTGCAAGTGAGTTTAAACATGTTCCAGATAAGGTTTTGCTCAATCCTTGGTACTGATGGGGAGGCCGAGGGAAAACTGAAGCCCAAAAGTCAATTATTGCTGGGGGTTTCATCAGTATGTTCTGCATGTTACACACTGAATGCTCTTTATTGTGCATGATGAAGTAAAAAAAACAGACAAGTATAAGACATGTATGTTCTAAGAGGTGCTAACATTAAAACATTTAATATGAACACTAATTACTGAATGGGCATAAAAGAATGCTGTAAAACAAACTGAAATGGCTTGCACTGAATCAAGGCTATACAAGCATGGCATATCAGAGATAATCATATTGCTCCCACATTTATGTTCACATTGGGATGATTAGTTTGATTTAAACAGCTGAGACTCAGAACCAAACCAAAAAAGGGGGGGGGGACAAAACCTTGAAATCAATTCTTTCTAACTATGGCAAAAATTCTTGTCACTATACTTTATTGGAAGAAGTGTGACCTGTTTGTTGTGGATATTAAATAAAATCCTAGAAAACGAAAAACAAAAGTAAATCCAACAATAACACAAAACAGAAACAAGACATACTGGTAGTTAGTCTTTAAGGTTCCAGAGTCTACATCAGACAAACTGTTGATCCAGCAGACACAGATAAGTACAGGAACATTTAGAGGGGAAGTTAAAGACCAGATTTTTTTTTTCTTTGTACCTCCTGAAGGTTGTCGAGATTTACGAGGAGATCGTGGCTCCCTCCGGTAAGGATCATTTGAGCCATACAATTCTATGGTGCCCAGGTTGAGTAGTACGGCTTTCTGAAGGTAGTCAACCATAGCGAGGCCATTACAGTTGCCGAAGACTACCCTGAGGATAGGAAAAGTATAAACGTTTCAAAACAAACAAATAATTACATGAAAATGTGATGGTGGCTGGCTGCAAGGCTGAAGAAGGAAGCAGGACAGATCTTTCAGAAAGTTCTCCCTTGGAACTATAGACAAGAGCAGGCACTGGGAGTGCAGGGCAAATATCCCTCCTGGTGGAAATGCTCATATCTTCTGTACACATTACTGATTTAAAGCAATGAAAGAATCCTCAATATCACTTATCAAAATATTTTACATAGTAAATCTGCACTAGGGAATGTAACATCCACTTTTCTGTGTCTAGGAAAACAGGGAATTATGTTTTGAAGGAAGTTCTAGTAATTCTTCCTGTAAAAAAACAGAAAGGTAATGCAAGTCCTGGAAGATTCCCTTTACAGTGTCCAAAATACTTTGTCCATTAGAGGTCAGGAATTAATCGATCTTGAAAGAATATCATTATTCTAAAGTCAAGCCAGAGGCTGAGAAGTACAGGCAGGGTAAGTACTGGAATGGCTTAAAAAGCAGTGAATACAAAGAGGAAAACTCTCAGCTTACACTCAGCTGGTGACCGCCCCATTGAGGAAGATCAAAGGGGCCAGAAAGTTAGGCTTTTCAGTTGGAGTTAAAAATGGATTTATATATTATATAGTATTGGTACCTAATTCAAAATTTAAAAATACATAGACAGGGCAACACTCCTTCTTCCCCAACAAACAACTTGTTAGGCAATGAGGTTTGTAATTGATCAATTTTTAACCATGTTTGAAACTTCCTAGTGGTTCTTCATCATATTCCCTGCTTGCTTTCTTTGTGAGTGACAAAAGTGTTTGCAAGGAAGCTAGTGCTCTTTGATTATGAGGCAGCTAATAAAAGGTATTAGAGAAGACAATAGTTTAGTTGAATGTACAACTTTGTGGAAAACAGGAGGTGGTGATGGATACCAGGAACAAAATAGGCAAACAAGTCCCTAAGACTACCACTGATGGAAAATATGGAGACCATGTAAGACAGTTCTGGAATTGGACAGAACTTGTAAGTAGTTTCTTATATAACAATGTTGAAGTCTTGAAACAGAATAAATGCTACAGGTTTATGGCATTGTAATAAAATATACAATTGATACCATATGTCTAAAGACGTGAATTAATAATGAAAATAATTGCAGACTACTGCTATGCCTTTACAAATTTGCATAAGCTAACTTAGGAAGCAGAAAGAATGAAGGACACATTTACAGTTCAGAATACAGAACTAGTGTGCAAACAATCTTCCATGCTCTTGTCACAGTTTCATACTGCCTTTACAAGAAAATTGCTTCCAGAATAATGTACAGAAAAGGATGTACTGACTTTAAAACTTTATCTGAAATAATTAATTGGTGTCACCGTTACTCCTGTTTATTGTTGTGAAACAACATTCAGGACTCAAGCAACTTAATGGGAGAAAGGGAGATTTATTTTGCTTATTGTCCCAGAGTAGAGAAATAGTTCATTAAGGTGGGAATCCCATAACAGAAGACATTTTAAGATAATGATGTAATAAAGATCATCCTTTCTATTTTTATAAGAAAATGATACATCCAATATCGCAAGGAGATGGAGAAAAACAAACCTTATACTTACAGTCCATAGGAGGAATTGACTGCCAGGCTGGTTATCTGCTGTGGTGGCTCTCCACCTACCCACACCAACTGAATAACTAGTTCTGTCTGATAACCTGGAGACTGTTTGAGTGGAGAGTTCTTAACTCTGAAAAATAAAAAAAGTTAGCCTTTAAACACATTTTTCAACTAACTGATTGCCTTATGTATGCAAAGTCAGATACAGTAATGCAGGTATAATTTTTATACAAGAAAGTATGATAGATTTTTAAAGTAAAAATCAGAACCTTACATTCTAAAAGCATTTAATTTGGTTAAATAGAGTAATAAATGCCCAAATAACAAAAATAGAGGGGAGGATGAAGGATGAGAGAAAGAAAGTGAGAGGAAAAAGAAGGAAGGTGAACAGAGATAATGGATGCAAAGATGAGGAAAAGCTGGAACAGCAAATGCAAAGAAGAAAAAAACAGAAAAATAAAGAAAATCCTAAAAACAAATGTGACTGAACTACATACAAACTAGTCAAAATACATTAAAGAAGTTAAAAACAATTGTGAACCATTTATTTGGCTTCAGTGTGTTTTTTAATCTTTCATAGTTTCTTACATGAATATAATGAATTTCCACCCCATATTATCTTATCTCATTCTCTTCCTATTAAAACTTTCTTCCAAGTCAGCATCATTTCTAGTTTTGTGAGGCTCACTGAGCTTCATCAGAGATGGTTAGAATGGCATGTGCCTGAGAACTTGCTAAGAGTGTGGATGATACAGTGGTAAGTGTAACATGGAGGAAAATAACTCCCCTCTCCACAGCAAGCATAAACCTTCACCAGTTTCTATGAGTTTATGGGTGTAGCAGCCCTGTCATGTCTAGCAGACATTATTAGAGCATTCCTCCCCGCTCTCTAGATCTTACATTCTTAAAGCCTCTTCTTCTATGATGCCCCATGAGCCTTGGGGTAAGGAGTGATTTAGACATCATGTTTAGGACTGAACACTCTCCACAGTCAATCATTGTCTACTTTTGCTGGTTGTGATTCTCTGTAACAGAAAATGCCCTGAGATGCTCTGCACAGAAAACCATAGGCAAGTAAACAATATTCCCAGTAGCAGGCATGTGATACCTCTTAATGAGATGTTGGTCAGAGAGGTCTCAAAGGCTCTCAAAAGAATATAAGCTTTTGCTACTGCTCTTGGTTGCCAAACAGAATCTTATAGTAAGACAATATCGCTGAGACACCACACACAATGATCACAAGATATAGAAAAAATAAGCTGGAAGTGATGTGGAAGCTTCTTCCATCTCGGTCAGCTTTCGCAGTACCAGAATGTGGAGCTTTACAGGCTGATGGAAGGAGAAAAAGAACTCAACAGTCCTACCCAGTTATGAATTCTGTGAGGTACAATAACAACCACCCTGGCAAGATGTGCCCAAAAGTACAACAGTGGCATGGGTGTTACAGGGGTAATCAACTGCTAAGTGGACTGAAGGCCTGTTTTCCTATGGGTTATACATGCTTGGTACTGTAAATAGGCCAGAATCTGTGGATAGAGAAGCCAAAGGCCCTACTTATATTTTGCTATATAGAAATGATATATCAAACTGCCTTATAAACACTTATCATCATACCCATAGATAAGAGCAGCTGTCAGTCCTCCACTAAGAAGCTTCCTCTTACTTTGATGCAACTATTTTTACTACCTAAAATAAATAGTCTTTGATTTTGAGGTGACAGCATTTTGAATATAGTTTCTTATTAATTGCTGAATGAAACAAAAAACCAATGTCAAAACAAAAACAAAGGGATAAGCAAGCAGAATATCCATATTCAAGGAAAAATGGATGCAAATTTGATCACAGTAGAAAGTGGGTGCTTTGAGAGTCAAGACCCACATCCATGAGTGGCTCCACTACTGGCGCCCAGCCACTCCAATGTTCAACAGCTGCACAGAAACCAAAAAGAGGAAGAACATTTTGGGGGCACTTGGAGTAACGATGATATCCTATATACTGTCAAAAGTGTGAGCTATATAGGAATCCATATTTGACAAAATACATGATACACTGACAACTTGTGGATCCCATTGTGTGTTAAGTCCACCCAAAATATAAAATATATTCTGGACTGTTATAAATGATATTCATATGGAAGTATTCAGAGATGCAGTATGTTGACTTCTACACATGTATGAAAAATATACTGGAAAATATAAACAGATCATTCACTGCATAAGAAAATAAATAAGGCGCAATGTTGTGCTTGTTTTTGAGACAGGGTCTCAGTGTGTAGCCGAGGTGGGCATCAAACTTGTGATCTTTCTGCTTTTACCGCCCAAGTGCTGGACTACAGGTATATTCCAAATATATGTCTTTAATAAAATGACAATATAGGTGTTTACCTATTATAGAAGTCTTGTTTTGTGAAAAATAAAAAATACATTTAAATAATTTTAATTAATATGGAAAAATACTAGTAAAAATAAAAAAAAAATGCCAGAGCCAATATTTTGAGGGTGTTTAAAGAGACATAGATTTGATACTGACTAGAAAATACTCTTGGCTTTTGGAATCTTTTTGTTCCTGTCTCTGTCAGTTATCAGCTATCCTCTCATCTAAATCATATAACTACTTGTAATCATATTCTGACATTTTAAGTACCTACAAAGTATTCTGAAGATGGTCATATTATAAAATTATAATACTTTTTAATAATGAATCAAATGCCAATAAAAGTTTATAGAACATATTTGAGGAAGGTTAGTTTGCTAGGTATATGTAAGACAGTAAAGAGGTAGAGACCAATTAGGAAATTCTCTTGATTTTTTTTCCTGCTGTGAAATAAGTTTATTGGGGGTGGAAAGCCTAATCTGAAGCTGGTTTTTCCCCTTAGGAAGTTTTGGCTGTTTAGAAAGGGACTTTTCCAGAGTCAGCATGGAATAATTGTTACAGCTGTAGTTCAAGTGGACCAAGCTACATTTCAATCTCACTATGAAGTTTGCCAGCATTATCCAAGAGGTACTGGTTTTAGTGTACTAAGATTAAGGGGGTTCAGGGAGAGCAGTTGAACCTTGTCATCAAGTGGTAGATTTGGGGTCTCTGCAAAGGAAGGTGAAGCTTACAGCTTCAGAGGTGAATCCAGAATATTGTTGGTGCTACCATGAGCATGGTATGTATGCTGAGGACAACTGCACTTGCATTGCAACCTGGTTCAGAGAAATTCTGCTTGTACAACTTTGAGTTGCAAAGAGAGACCAGAATTGCCTAGAATCTTTGGGCCACTGTGACTATGTGACGAGCAACAGAAGATGAACACTGAAGTACAGGATGCAGTATTTGATTTGCGGGATCTGATTCTAATCTAATATTTTCTTACTGTATCATGATGCGTCTATTTTGATGTTTGTCTGTGCTAAAGTATTTTGATTTAATAGACTCTTATGGTTAAGAAATTTTGAACTTTTAAAGTGTTGGAGCTGAAGTTTTAATGAGAGAACATTTTATAATTTATGAGAATTTTTAGAGTTTTAGATTTAATAAAGTTAAATGTGTTTATATTATAAGGTAAATTTAATACCTGTGGGGACAAGAATTGAAGGTTATACTTTAAAAGTGATATGTTCTTGTGTCAGGTTGACAAGGGAGTGTCATAGTTAGATGTATGTATCAACTTCATAGTTGAGGGTTTGAGCTCTGGGCTCATTTGTAGAGAATTAGTGGCTGAGTTAAGCCCAGAGTGACATGCTGGTCTGGCAAGTAAGGATCGTCACTCTCTTAAGCTGTTATGTGGAGACGGTGTGGCCAGTTCCCTCAACCCTTTGGTGATGATGCATGCTCTCCTGCCAAGCTGGATTAAGAACTGTAATTGAACTATTGTAAGAGAATAAAATCCCTGATTCCCTTAAGACTTTTGGTGGTAATTTATCCGCAACAAATGCAGGCAAACTGCTACATTTACAAAGGTTAATTTGTAATGTATTATGAAGAATTCATAAGGCCTGTAAGTTATAGGAAGGCAGAAATCTAATATTATTAAATATCTAATATTAATATTGATAAAAGGAGATATTCAACAATCACAAAATAAATGAATAAACAGGAGGATAAATAGAGATACAGTTGATATGAAAAAAAAGTCATCATGATTCTATGGTCAAAAAAACATGCACATAAACAAATGCATTAAATAAATCATGCCAAATGCATTAAATAAAGTAAACCAATTTTAGAAGAGTATGTCATCAGTTACAAATGATGGCAGGGAACTATGTATGTGGCACTACACCTCAGGCAGTTAAAGGTTAAACACTCAAATATCACAAGTAATGGATGAGTTCATGCTAAGTTCATATTGGTTATACTTACGAGGTGCATATTAGAAGGGGAAAATGAGGGAGTAGTTTAAAAAAGTGTTAGGCTTTCTGAGCACTGTATACTTAATTAACTACAATACCTACTCTGTAAGTATAAAAACTTTATGTAGAAATGAAAGATAAATTTTTCAAAAAAACGGGAGCTCTTTGTCTTTGAGTGTGACTACTTTTTAATCCATTGTGACTTTCAGTTCAGAGCATCTTTGACTGCACAAACTCTTTCAAAGTCTGGCATTTCAACAATTCTTCAGTTTTCTCCTTGAAGTGACACAGCATGAAGACTACTCACCATGAAATACCCTGGACAATCAACACAGACACCAGAATACTTTCCAACTATTTGGTTGGTACTTTTACAGTGAGGGCCATCTTTACTAGATAAGAATTGTTTGTCCAGACTTCAAAATGTGAACCACTGAGAGCATTCCTAATTGAAACTAACAAACAAGCTGTCCAGTATAGCTCTAAGGGCTTTCCTTGGCCAATGACCTATCCTAAATATACGCAGTGGCTTCTAAAACATCTAAAAAAGAAAGCTAGCTTGCTTTTTACTTGTTTGCTCTTCACATAATACAGTCTAGTAATCATTTTCCCTGTTTGTGTCCTGCTGCTGACTCCCTTCTTCACAGACATCAGAATGTAGCTGCTTTCAACACCGACCTAGAATCATTGACTGGCTTTTTAGAAATCCTCCAGTTCTTCAGCACCAGACTGGAACTGCTAAGGAATCTGACCTTGTGACTGAACAAACTACCTGGTTCTCATATTCCAGTGTGAAGGAAGCCACTGTTGGACTACTTAGATCACATCATGTAGACCAGTTTAATAGATCCCTTTTTTAATATATACTCATTCTATCCGTTCTGTTCCTCTACAGAACATCCATTAATACAACTTGTAACCGGAGCATACAAAACTTGTTGCAACAAGAAGAAATGAAAACTAAAGTACTCAAGGAAAGAATTACCAAAGACCTCTCTAAAAAACAACTTGATGCAAAAATCACTAACTTTTACTAAAAACAAGAAACTGTAAACATGGTCTGGCTGGAGTATAGCCCATTTGTAGAGTTCTGGCCTTCCTGTATAAAATCCTCCAGGTCCATTCCAAGGCAAAACAGAAAACAAAACAAACTATATCAACAACAAAAAACAACCAGAAACTTACCAAGAAAGAACAGAATTTTGATTTTAAAAAATGGAAAAATGAGAAACACTTCTAATACTGTATCTACCACTTCTCCTGTGAAAGTCGTAATTTAAATATTTTAATACATTGCACTTGTTTACTTGTTAAAGATAGGCAGTCGAACCTTTATAAAAAGTTCCAGAATTCATACAAATATATTTAAAATGTCAGAATGGTATTTGGAGATTTCAGTTTTAAAATGATTGTTGTTTGGACAGGTATTTTGTTAAGGGATGATTGCAATTAAAAAAAAAAACCAAAAAACAGGGAACTGCTTTGGTAAAGGAAATAAATAAAATAACTTTAAAAAAGTTTCTCCAAAAAAATATTGTGTACCAAGGCATTTTATATGAAAAACAAGATTTCCAAATTAATTAAACTTCAATGAATTTTATAGTATTTACTTTTAGAAATGTGCTTTTGGGATTGCAGACAAAAATCCTTTTAATATGGGCTATGTCCTCCAGCACAGAGAGAAAACCACAGCAGCTAAATGGCAAACAAGTTAATTGCCTATTAAAAAAAAAATCACATGACTCTTCAATGCTATTCAAAGGGGAGAGGAAAATATTACCATCAAATCACAGCTATATTAATTTTTCTATGTTATGAAAAAAAGTTACCATATACGTATTTCCAGGTTAAGTGAGTGGATCAAAACATAAAAGTTAACACTGCAAGTAACAAAAAGGGGCTGTTCAACTGCAGAAATATCACTGGCTGGTTTATGGCTCTGATCTCCATGAAGAGCTGACTGAGAGACAGCCCCGCCCACTGGCTTCCCTTACTGCTAAGGCTCAGTAGCATCCCTGAACCTCTATTATCTTCAACTTTGACACCTACCTTGTAAGGGCCAAGACCACAATTACATAAGAATCACTGGCTTAAAATACATATTCTTAAATTTGTGAAAACATGAATTTTTATAAAGTTTGTACTTTAAATATGATTGTGCTAATTTTTTGACTATCTGCCTTATCTTTGGAGTGATTTTTTTATTATGTTACAGTCTCCATGATGACCTTTGACCATTCAATGGAAGAAATTCCTAAAGAGCTACAGCAAAGCAATGAGAAGCCTAATTCCATGAGAAACACGAAATGTCTCTTCTTCCCACCCATCTGAGTCCACTGCAGTGGGATTTCTGCCCATTCCAGTGTACTGAATCTCTTGGCATCTTCTAGAACCACTTTCAGTCATCATACCGGCTGACTTCTCTATGTGCAAAACTTTTAGTCATGCAACCTTCATTTAAATCTTCAATGAGTCTAACTTTTTATTTATTGCTTTATTTCTTTGTCTATATCCTTTAAAGAATTTAATTGTTTAAAAGAGGAAAGTTTGACCTACACATTAAAGGGATGTTCCAGGGATGGGGGGGAGGAGGCACTGGGAGAAAGGGAGGGAGGGGGGGAAAGGAAAGGGAAATGGAGAGAGAGAACAAGGGGGTCCAGGGAGGGGTGGAGGGAGGGAGGGGACCGGTGTACCTATTAAGTTTGTATGAGCAGAAATAAATAAATTAAAAAAAAGAATTTAATTTTTCAAAGAATTAGGCAGAAAAGTGGAAAACTCTATGGATTTAAATATATAGTATTACAAAAAAGTTCATTTAAATAAAAAATAAAAGTGATGCTATGATTCCGAAAAAGAACAAAATAAGATCCCAAGGAGCCTGAGTTTAGCTGAAAACTGAAAAGAAGCAAATGCCGGTGAAGTGGAGAGCAGCGTGAACATGAACCTATCACAGTCTACTCGGATGGTGGAGAGCAGCGTGAAGACCAGCACACAGTATGTGCAGCGCGGAGAGGAGAATGGATCTATCTAAAGAATGAGTGACACATGCGGGGCGACTCATAGACATGGAACCTCAGTGCTTTAAGCTTCAGTGATTGAGGGATAAAAAATCATCATTCCTCTTGAACCATAAAAAAATTTGAGTTGGGTTAATGACAGCCAAACAAAGGCAGACCCACCTAACATTGCTTTATTCTGTGGCGAGAGGATGCTACGGTGGGTTTACCAACGTTTATGACTTATCTAAATTAAGGGATAGGATAGCACGGGAAACAAACTTACTTTAAACAAGGAACATTATCACGAAGCCCATCGGATGAACTGCTACTGGTAGATGGATGCGACTGAGGAGGGCCGGGCTGGGGATTGGAACTGCCCACAGGGGTTGACAGGGGAGGCGGCTGCTCCCCCTCAGGAGTTTCCACGTCGTTGATCTCATATAACAGTCGAACTTCAAGCATCTGACAGAAAAGAAAGGCAGCTTAACTACTCAAAGAACAAATACTCAGTTTATTATAATTCTTCAGAAAGAGTTTTTTAAAAAGTAAAAAGTTAGCCACGTTTCTAGATATAATAGAAAGAAAGATTTTTGACCCAGCTTTGCAAAAACTATCTACACATCTGGGAGTACACACGAAAGCACATGCACATGTACTTCAATTTGAGAAATGATGCAATAACAAATTAAAGCACAGCCATACTGCTGCTAGTTTTCCTTAAATAAAGCACATGGTACACTTAAAGATGTAGATTCAGTTAGAAGTTCTATTCAGAGTGTTTCTTTTTACAAAACATGATGATAGTGGAAAAACCTAGGTGCTTTTAATTTTTTTTTTTCAAAAGTGACTTTTAACTTTAAATAAGTTAAAAATACCAGATGAAAAAACTGACAACAAAACTAGTTGGGAGAGTAGTAGTACCGGTATGACTTCTGTGACCACTTCCTGTTTGCTGAATCTGTAAATAATGACGTGTGCAGACACGCCGGCTATGCACAGCATTCTGCTCTCTGCGCACCAGGAGATGATCTGAATGGCATACGGGTCTTCATCTACAATGTCTGTGTTTGCTCTGTCATCTTTATTTCTTGACTTTTCAAATACTTTAGATGTTTTTAATTTATATAATACTTGTAGAGTTACTAGAAAAAGAGAATATGTCACATACTTTAGTTAAAAAAATAAAGGACCTGATTTTTTTTTAGTTGTTCTTTTTTTTAATTTTATTTTTTATTTCTTCCACGCATACAAAGTTGATAAGTACCCCATTCCCCTGATATGATGTTTTTAATCAGTCATATTATGATAGAAAGTAGTCTATTTCTACCTAAGCCATATTTTCATTTGTTAGTCAAAGTTAAAAATATATTACACACTTAAAGAGTATTTGCTCATTGAACAAACAAGGAATAATTATTATATAATTTAAGTCCAGTATCATAAAAAATTTAGATAATCTGAGGAAAAATTGAGCTACCAAAAGAATTATAGGAGAAAAATGCGTAACAAATACAAAAATAGAAAATATATTTTACTTCAACAAATTGCTTGCTATAAACTTTCTCCAATAACAATGTTATCCATTTACTGCTACATTGTAAAATTTAACTTTCCTGAGTCAATGTGATTTCCAGGAATATTAGCCATATATATTCTGCAAACCATCATTAAAAGTGTTCCTTCCTTTTCATTATTATGTAACCACAGATCTATTTCATAAAGACACCAATTTTTATAAAAATCAGCTTTACTTTTTTCTTAACTTTTTAAAAGATCTTAACTTTTTTAAAATGGGAAATAATTCTCATTCCTATTTCTGGCTTATGTGAAGTTCTAAAGACATTTTGAAAAGATTGGAACACTGTCGAGAATTATTCTTGATTTAATAACATTAAAAATATCTTAACCCTTAAAATTCTAAACTCATCTATTTGATAAACAGATAAGCTTAGTCTTTTACTTGGTTTATGTAATGATTATAAAAGAAACGAATAGAGAAGTTTAACAGACGTAAACATCCAGAAGACTTACTTGCGGAAGCATCCCAGAACTTCACCGACCCATCTGCGTGCCTGTGGACAGCGAGTAAGAGAAGACTTTAATGAAAAATAGGATGTGACACCCCCTTCAGGAGTGTGCTGAAAAACATCTCTCAATCAAAATGTGTCAAAGGAAAAACCTGGGTAAACTGCCAAGTTCCTGACAATAATTTGTATTTTATTATGTTGCCAACATAAAGGAATGCTCTTCCTTGACTAACAAATTACAATTTCTATAGCCTTAATTATATTACTGATTTAAGCGATGAAAACACACATTTACTTACCCTGTAATAATTATTTCTGGGTAACTTTGCGCACCTAATCCCCAATTACCTCCATTGATGGGCCATTCCTATAAAAAATAATCATTGTAAAAACTGACTTACAGATATATATTTTTCTAAATATGTTATGCAGCATATAAACATGTTAAATATATATGATTACAGTGAACACATTTTACTTCCAAAAATGATTTTCTAAATATTTCCCACAAAAAAGCTTTCAATGCTATCCAACACCTTAAAGTAACAAATTTAAAATAATAAAACACTACATTAGACAACGAAGTTCATATTTGGTACCTTTTTGCTGTAACCTTGACGCTTCTGTCGAGCTCCAACAGAATAAAGGGCAGGAATAAGGTCCACAGGACAATCAGCAAAATATTCACAACATGTAACAGGGGACTCATGTATAGTCAATGGGTAAGGATTTTCAAAGATGGGGTATCTTTAACAATAGGAAAAAGAAAAATAAGTATTACTTTAATGAATTGTACCCTATAACTAACATAACAATCAAAATGTCAATACATGTTAATATAATGCTAATGTTAATATGCTACCATGAAGATCAAATTTACTGAAAGCATGTACATACGGAAGAGCTGATGATTTTTATTATAGGAGAGAGAGGCTCTTATAGCAACAAGCAAAAGGGCTGTTTCTACAGCTAGTGAACTAGAAACTAAGGGCTGTTTTTGTCTCATTTGGTTTTGTACCAACTTACACATCCTCCTGAAGAAAAAAAAAAGACTTAGTTACAGAATTTGTCAAAGGCATTCTGGCTAGGGGGCTGGAGAGGTGGCTCAGGGGTTAAACCTCTGCCTTGCAGACAGAAGGTCCTGAGTTCGGATCCTAGACCCCACATATAGACGCGGGGCGGAAGCAGGGGCAGCCTGCGTTTCTGGTCCTGGTAGGGCGGAGCCTGTGAATCCTGAGGCAGAGTAAACAAGGAGGAGATGGAAGCGGTCCATGCTGGTTCCAGAATTCGCCTGTGGTTCTACACATACACATGCGCGCACACACACATACACGCACAATCGAATAAATAATAATAATAAAAAAAAGCATTCTGGCTAGAAAGTAGTTGAAGCAGAATTTAAACTATGCTTTTAATCAGTCTACTGAGTTTCAGTAACAGATACTTCATCTTCCTATCAGCAGAGAGGTTTACACATTTCAATTCTTCTCGTCTCTATCAGTGTGACTTCCATCTTGCATGGTGGTTAATCTTGAATATCATCTTGACTGGATTGAGAGATGCTTAGGAGATTAATCTGCAAAGCATATCTTTGGGTATGGCTGGCATTCCCAGAGAGGATTAATTAAGGGTGGATTTAACCTGAATGTGGGTCAGTACCAGCTAAGCAGCTTAGGGCTCAGATGTGATGAAGGGACATAAACTTCCTTCTTTGCTTCCTGCTACCATGTGTGAGCAACTGTAATTCACTACACCTTTTCTGTAGAGCGAGCTTACAATCATTCACTGAAACCTCTAATATGATAAGCTAAAATAAACCATTCTACTTTCAAACTGTTTCTAGCCAGTTATTTGTCACAGTGGTAAAAATTAGTTCATCTTGACTCAGTGATAATTTAAAGTATAACTTTATTTCGAAAGCTTTCTAAACATGAAATTATTTTCTTAAATAAATCAAAATGTTATGTCATTAAAATGAAGTAAAATTTTGTCCAAAGTCATAGTACATTTCTTAGAATGAGAACAGTTTCTTTAAAATGTCTGGAAAGGAACCACAAAAATTGCTGCACAAAGTGGCAAATTTAATGGGAGAAAATAAAAGAAAATCATATTGACAACATGTTTCTCTTAAGACTATCATGCAGAAATGTTTTTAAATAGTTATTAAAACACACACACACACACACACACACACACACACACACACACACACACATGATTTCCACAAGTGGCAGGTACTAAGCTGAAGAGAAATTAGGATGGTTTATATATAAATCCATCCACATGTGCTACAGTTTCTCAATCTCAGTTCAATGTACAGTCAGGTATTTGTTTGGGGCACTGTCCTGTATATTGTGGATGTTTGTAGTATTTTTGTCTTCTATCCACTAGATGCCAGTAGCATTCCATCTCCCAATAAAAATATCTAATGTCTCTACTGACACTGCTGAATATTCCCTGAGGGTAAAACACTCAAGACTGAGACTGAATTTCAAAGAGTGAATGAGTGAACTTAAACAAACCATGGGAATGGTTGTTTCTCAGGAGTAAAGAAAGAATACAGTGTGTATGTTTCACTGACTGCAAATGTACTACCAGTGATAATAGTAAAAGAACATAGCAAACCCTGGCGTAAATTACAAAGAAGCACCGAGATGGATTTACAGAGCAGATCACAGATAATGCTATGGAAGAAGCCAGCAAGAGCTGAAAACCCATCTTTCCAAGCTGCATGGACTTCGATAGTCGTGAACGCAGATGAAGAATCCAGTTGTTTTGAGTTATTTAAGAGAAGACATAAAATGAAGACATAGCTGTTTTCTCATGAAATAAGGCAGTTATGGGAAGGTAGTAAAGGAGATTAGAAATAATGCCCATAATCTTTTTAATAGGCAGACAGAGCAGAAAACAGGCAACAGTGAAGACTACTTCAACAGAACAGTGCTAGCAGCCATGCAGGCTACAAACAATCTTATAACACACTGTAACACAACACAACACAACAATCACACAACATACTGTAACAAAGTGGATGGACAGTGAGGGAGAATGCAGAGGCATTAGAGGGAAACTGGTAGGTTAGTTCTAGACAAGCTTATTTTGTGGGCTTCAAGACATACACAGAGAAGGTGAAACAGGAAAGAAATATCAGAAATTTAATAAAGTTTGAGTTGTGAAACTGACATTCTATGAGATTTGTCATAGTAGACAAATATGGCAGATAATTGGAAATGTGAGCAAAGGTAAAAGATCAAAGAAAAAATGGAGCCCAGGCTAATGGGTTCTTTTTCTCGCTACTCCATAGTAATGGAATTGCTCACCCAAAGTTCTTACCCGTTTTGTGCAAGGTCTATAAGTACTAAATCCTTTTCTAGAAGAACAACTACAGCATATGGTTCTTGAAAATCTGGAATAAGAGAAAAATGCATCAACAATGTTACATGCTCACTATATTCTAAATATTTTTTTGTTTTTATTTTGTTTCATTCACTAGGGTGCTCAACATTTAGATCCTAAGATAATTCATATATTTTAAGGCTTGTATTCTTTAGATCAGATAAATGGATTCAACAATTCATTCAAAATTCTTTCACTTTGTAAAGATGAGTAAGAACTTCAAAGAAACTCTGTGGCATTATAAACTCCAGGGATGGATAGGACATCAAGATGGCAATTTAAACTTCACTATTCATTTAATCCAATTACCACTATTGGGACCTTACAGCAAATCAAAATAGTTTTATCTCTCAGTTAGTCCTTTACACATGTTTGCTAATAACTGCAAAATGAATTAAATCTCTAAACTTCAAAGTGATTTGGTTATGATAGCACATGTTGCATGCTTTTAAGTTTGCGTAGACTCTGGTGTTTCCAATTGCTTGATCATACACTATTCTAGATGTCAGGAAAAATCTTTTACAAACGACTACCATTCAAACTGAGAAACTGAACAAAAAGGTTATCTTCTTAAAGAGTGAGCCTTATTCCATCATGTGAAGGATTTAAGAGCACAGACCAGTGTCCTGAGAAAAGTTAATTTTGTATAAGATGTAAACAAAGAAAACTGCTAAAAATAACTACGCTCACATTTCAGAACCAAGAATTGAACTGCTCTTGAAATTTCAAGACTATATGGCCTGGTGTATAGATGTACAAATTGATAGTTTCACAATTTCTATATAAACAGGTACACACGCACACACACACACGGCCTGGTGTATAGATGTACAAATTGATAGTTTCACAATTTCTATATAAACAGGTACATACACACACACACACACACACACACACACACACACACACACACACATACACACACACACACACACACATTTGCATTTATCTATTTCTTTGGAGACTGGAATTTCAAAATGCTAATATGGGCAGCGCTTGTCTTCAAAGCTACTATCAACAGACTATAAAATAAAGTATCTTGAGAAAAATAAATGTCTGAAATAAAATCTTTCAGATGAGAAAGGCAACATCTCTTTTCCAAAGGTTTAGAGCTGCAGAACCAGGAAATTATTAAGGCAACATAGGTCTGTTCTGAATATCAATATGCATAGAGAGAGGGCTCACCATTAGGGTATGGTGTTTCACAGAGCGTCAGGAAATCGACAATGGAGTAGTCCATTTCCAGCACAGCAGTACTTTTCCCATGCATCACTGTCAAACAAGGTCTTCTTCCTACAGTGTCATATGAGAGGCCCCCTGATAAAATAATAAAAGGTTCCCTGGAAATAAAATGCAGAGTTAAGATTACAAGCAGTATATTAGAGACTTAACATCCTATTGAATGATAAAGGTTTTTAGTGAAATAACATTTAAATTCTAAAATCTTTAAATAGCATATAAATGAATAGTCACACATGGAATTTTTAAATATGATTAAATTAAAATCTAGGCTCATTTTTGATAATTAAATTATAATAATCTATATCAAAAGTAAGTTTACTATAATATTTAAACTAAAATAAGTAAACTATAATATTAAATGAAAAGGTCTACAATATCGAACAAGTGTTCAAACAAAAGGAAGAAATGCTACCTAAACCACACAATTTTTAAATAGTTTGAAAGTAAACAGAAGCACTAATAATGTTAGAAATGTTGAGAAGAAAAATACAAAAATGTATTAAAAGAGTGTAACATACTATAAAAGTGTAAAAGTGAAAATGGATATTTATCTGGAAAAACAGGCTAACGTAATAAAAATTAAGAACATTATTTACAAATGTGAAATTGCAGAAAATACGCTTCTTTTGCCAGGATTGTATTTAATGCTATATTTATAGTTTTTCATCAACTAGGATAGTCCACAAGACACCTCAAAACAAAATAATCAGGGGTTAGAAGTAGATTAACATGTGTAGTGTAACTATATATTTTTAAAGAATAATTTTTCCTGACATATCATACTGATAATTTGCTAGTTTTAAATATCATTTTTACTTTTTTTTTACAATCTAGTAGTTTTGAAAAATGCAATTCTTATGAATTTTTCCTAATCTATTCAAAAATAAATATGCAGATTATGGTAGACTATTAATGACCTATTCAATAAGTGTCTGCCAGTGCTTCTGCCTGTGTCCTCAAACTCTGAATCTAAATTACAAAAGAATGAATTTTTGTGGTTGGAAGGAAGAACATCCTGGCAGTGGCTTGGCTCCTGGTTACTGTGCTCAGATCCATGGTGAAAGAAAGAAAAAAATACAAAAAAATGGGTAACCTGGTGAGGAAGAGCAGAAGAGGCAGCTGCAGAGAGGGCGGGAACTAAGTGGACTGTTCTTGGGGTAGGAACGCACTGAAGGGGTTCCTGGCTCAAAAACAACCTGACACTGGAAGTGATTTACAGGTTCAGCTGCCAAAGTACCACAGATACGGTAGAGGCCACCACAGCTATGGTAGAAGGGGCCCAGGCACATCTTGAGGTGGCAGCAAACCTGGCAGTGTCATGCATATTGCGCCAGTTTAGCAGGCATGTAAAATGCAAGAGTAATAGCTCATAAAAGCCTGCGCCAAGACTCCAGGTAGTAGCTGTTGACAGCCCTGAAAGGAGGCACTGAATGACTCGATGAAGCCTAAGTGTATGGCGACCCCAGGAGGTTGGAGACGCAAGATTCACGTGAGGTCTACTAAGGGTCCACAAAGGGATGGCGATTATGTGATATCTAAAAAGCCTTTTTAATCTATGTATCATACTGCATGGTTCTTTGGTTAAGATGATATTCAATCTAGGGAGGAATATTAGGTTCTTCTTTATCAGAAAATCTAGTCGACATTGCCATTTGTACACCTGTTTTGGGGAAGAAAAATAATAATGGACTTTTGTCAGCAGTAATCAATGCTATTTGGAGATGGCTAATGTGTAAAGAACATGCTACACCGGCTTTATACACTTGACGAATCCATAATGAGGTGACCATTATAACTATTTCTATGCTAAGGATGATGGAATAAGCAGAGAAAGTTCAGCTGGTGCTGGGTTGCACACTGAGGCCAGCAGAGGCAGAATGCAGACCCGAGGCATGGCCAGCACACATTTCCAGTGCTTCTGCTGATGGACCCCATTCACCACAGGACTCTACATGTGGGTTACATTCACTTCTCAAAGTCCAGGCAAATCTGCATTAATTTTTAATGTTGTTCTTTATTAAGAACTGGCCATTAAAAGAATTAGCTTCATATAATAAATAAGCTAATAATAAAATGTTTTCTCAATTTATACTGTCACCTATCCATGTAAGGAAAAAACTGATTTCTTTGGATGTAATATATGTTGTATTTGTATTGCTTTATTAGAAAATAAAACCTCTGCAAAATATAGATCCTTTTTCCAGCTTACCTAAACCTCAGAATTTAGCTGTACATTAAAGACTAGTAGTTATAGCTGTATTTTATGTATAGCCACCTATATTTATATGTCCAGTTTTTCACATTCGGCAATACTATACTAGAAGCTGGACAACTAAAAATGAGACAGAGACTGAGAATGTATTTTAACAGTGGAGCCTTTGCCTACTACGCAGCAGACCCTGGGTTCCATTGTAAACACAGTGGTGACCAGGCAGTGGGAGAGAACTAACAAAATTATAGAAAGTAGACAGCTTTTATCACATTTAACAGTTAAAGGGGACTATACACATTCAATAAATTATTTTATTACTAGTGCAAGATGAAAGTTCTAAAAAGGAAAATTGCCATCCCTTGAGAGCACATTCCTGGAGGCCAAAAGCTAGCTAGTAGAGGACAGCGTGCCCGGCACGAGCACTTATGTTGAGCTTGAGAGGGTAGAGGAATCCTCACTTTCTGAAGCAAAGAGAAGAAAACGAATGAGACCCTGAATGGGTAAGGATGGCTCATCTATCAAACCCAATAATTTGCCAGCAGAAACTGCTACAACTCACTCGTTAAGAACAGAAAAAAGTAAGGGCCATAACTCACTTATGGGAAGACTGTTCTAGGTGGGAAAGGGCTGGGTCAAGTATGCAATGTTAATTTTGATGGGGGTTGGGATCCAGGAAGGAGGTAATGGAGTGAAAGGAAATCAGAACCTAATTTACTGAATTTCCTGATCTGAATGAAAAGATACAGGAATGGGAAGATACTGTTGTGGCCCTACTAATCAAATATAATTTTTTTATTATTATTTATTCAATTGTGCGTGCGTGAGCGCACGCACATGTGTGTGTGTGTGTGTGTGTATGTGTGTGTGTGTGTGTGTGTATGTGTGTGTGTGTGTGTGTGTATGTGTGTGTATGTGTGTGTAGAACCACGGACTAATTTGGGAACCACCATGGACCGCCTCTACCTCCTCCTTGTTTACTCTGCCCTGGGATTCACAGGCTCCGTCCTACCAGGACCAGAAACTCAGGCCACCCCTGCTATACGTGGGGTCTAGGATCTGAACTCAGGACTTTCTGCCTGCAAGGCAGAGGCTTAACCCCTGAGCCACCTCTCCAGCCTCCTACTAATCAGATTTAATAATACCTACAGATGCCTACAAAACAACAAACATTTAAAATACTCACTGCTGCCATCTTGAAAATATTTGAAACTTTATTATTAGCATTATGTTAGAATGAAAACAGGAAAATGTGCAGCCTAGAGGAAAAATAAAACCTGGGCCTTTTCCTTGGTTGTCAATCAGTACTTGTTAAAATTAATAAATAATGATTATATAATGGAATTAGGAATATTAGTTTGAATATCTCAACTTATATTATTATAAATAGATTTTTCTTTCCCTCTCACTTTGTTTTCTTTCCTTTGGTTATTATTTTTCTTCTACTGTAATGCCTTTATCAAAAGTGTGAATGTGATACATAAAAATCAATTGGTAGCAGAGGGTTTCCTAATGCAAAGATGTTTTAAAACCACTATTAGACTTTATGTAACAGGCAGTATGTAAAATTGTGAACACACAATCTTATCACTTGGTTCATGGCAGGCATCTATTGACTCATTATACATGCATGTTGAAAATGAACACTGAGGCACAGAGGAGTCAAACAACTCTGTGTCAAAGGTTGCACAGTGCAGGATGCTATGGTCAACCGAACAGATGCCATACTTCAGGAGTTTGTTTGACCTATGTCTGCCAGTGCATCACCTCCAACAATACACACCTGCTGGATGGCAGAGGAAGACTGGGAACAACGAAGGAAAATAAGAGCAATTACCATTGTTTTTAACCCTGTACTTTTTCCCAAAAGGGAACAGGGCAGAGTTGAGCTGGGAGAACATATAAAAAAGGGAAACTGAGAGAATTATAATACCCATTATTATCAACTGGCATATATGTAAATTACGTGCCAGAGACTCTAATTTCACTGGCATCAGCATTTCCTGAAGGTCTGGTTAAAATACTACGGGGCCCATAGCAGATTCTGACTCAATGGATCTGGGAAGAATCTTACATCTGCATTTCTAACAAGTTCTCAGCTAATGCTGTGGGCAACAAACCTGAGAAACTCTACATGCTACTATATAAATTCTCACACTTCACGTAACTTCAGTAAATACAACTTCAGTTTTTCAAGCAGCTAGAATAGAAGTAAAAAAAGGTTCCTTTATGGGTTAAAGAGATGTGGATTTTTCAAAAACCTTAAAAGATTTTTCTATTTATATTTTAAATATAGCATTTAATATACATAAAAATAACTCTTCAGATTATAAGAACCATCTAATTCTCACAACTAATTCATATGGCAATCAATATGCTGACATAAACTTTTTAAAATAAGCATCATTCGCTTTTGTAGTTGCCAAATATTCTTTTTTATGAGATGACAGATTACATTTTACATATTTCTTTCATTGTTTTTTCCTCACTTTTCATTAGCAAATAAAAATTACTGTTTCTAAAGACCAATAAAATGCATGAAGAGCTAGACAGAGAATAAAAGGACAAAGGTTAAAAGAGTACCAGTTAGCTGATCCTGAATTTGTAATTTATTAAATGATGAAAGCATAAGATCTAAAAGTAGGCTGGAATAAAGTAGAATTTCAAAAATAATATAGTGCTCCATGCCATGTGAATAAATTCTGTAGCAACAAACACTGTCAATGAAAAAAGATCTTACCCAGATCTAGTCGTTTTGAATTCTACCTTGAGGATAGGTTTGCAAGGCTCTGGTTTCTTCCCATCCTTTAACTGTTTCCCTGGAATAAATTTTTCTGCATTAAATTCTGTGTTACTTTAAATTTTTACATTGACAATCTATAAAGTGAAAGAGAAATAAAATGATTCTACTCTAAGATATAAGTTCTCTAAATTCACTCATCCAGAGTTTCTAAAATCAAAATCAAATATAAGAATATTAACTATGGGAGATTTTTTAAACACTTCTAAAAGAAATATTTAGTAAGAAATAAGATATTTTAATTACAGCCAAGTAAAATTAATTTAAAATTCATTAACAAAAAGCAAATGTACAACGTACTAACAGTACTTGTAGTAAACTCTAGTCAGAGAAAATGATTGTTTCTACAACATGAACTGGAAAAAAGCAAAGCAGAATTTAAATGTGTTAAATGAACATGTATGTCAAAATAGGCTGCCTGGAGAAAAAGAAATCTATTAACAATTTTTTCCCAAGTACCACAGGCTGAAGAATTAAATTCTATGTTGGTAAATTCATTTACATTTATTTTATCCTTTTAAGGGAAAATTTAAACATTAGCTATAACCAAATGATTAAGATAGCCATTCTAAAAAATCTGTCAGTAATAATTTTATTAAAGACTTTATAAGATTTTTAAGTTTTTATGATGTCATTTATATTTTCTTATTTTCATTACAGAATTTACACAAAACGAAAACATCTATTTTCCTTTTATCTAAGATTAATTGGTTTCAACATTATTACCTTTCTTCTAGCAAATCACCCAATTAGAAATGGCCTTGAGAATTAGAACACACTTTAATACTCTTCCACAACTTCATTTTTAAATTGAGCATTTACCATATTCTAATAAATTTTACATTTTATTCCTTTTCTTTGTTGTTTGGCTAATGTGAATTCTGGAAAAGCATTGCATTTATCACGTGTAGTTTTTGTCGTTTTATTTCTGGTGGCAAACACTATCTGGGATGTAGTGAGAACCCAGTAATTATTTCATGAGTCAATAATGATTGTTTCCTTTGGATGAGTTCCTAGATAAAGGATGCTTGGGCAGCACTGTTTTTGAGAGAGGCTTACACACTGTGTACTACCATCAGCTGTTTGAGATTATTATGCTTTGGGGCCAAAACATCAGAAAGATATGATGCCTATGAATAATATATACCTAATATTAGACCTCCAAAATGTATGAAACAAAACTTGACAGTAAGGTAAAAAGTAGACAATTCCACAATAGTTTCAGATTTCGATACCTTAATTCCAACAATATATATAGCATAAGAAAGATCACATTAACAAAAATTCCAGACTTTAGACTCTATAAAACACTGCATCTAATGAAAGAGAATACATATTCTTCTCAAGTACATACAAAATGTTTAAGAACAGACCATATATAATATAAATCTTAATAGAATTAAAAGATAAATATATACAAAATAAAAAAAGATAAATATATACAAAATAAGGTCTCCATCTTACCGTGCCACAATACAAATATACTTTAGACAATAGAACTGGCAAACTTTACCACAATACAAAATAATCTATGAAACTATAGGCAAAAAATGGGATGCCTTAGAGAATGAAAAATGTCCCAGAAACAGACAATTATTGAAACTTACTCAAGAATAATGATTTGAATAGATCTGGAATAAGAAAAGTGATCTATGAATTTGAAAGCAAAAAGCAGGGCTGAGAATTAATTGAGTTAAAAATAAGGTGTTTTCCTTGTGTGTTCAAGGTCCTGGGTTCAAACCCCAGCATTTCTAAAAACAAATTAACAAAACCAACCATAAGAAAAAGCCCAGACATAGATGGCTTCTTTGTTAAATTATGAAGGATACAGCCTTTCTGGAAAACACATATAAAAACATTTATTAGAAATGGAAACAAATAAAGCTCCTTTTTTTGTAGCAAAAACAACTATTTTTAAACATCATTGTACAGGAACAGAGGGACTGATTCACAGGCAATATGCACAAGGACAGCAACTGCTGCATTACTTGCAGTTATTAAAACAGAAGGCAAAGTGAATGTCCATTAATTTGAGCAAGTCCAATACAATATGAAACAACTGGTGATTATACAACTATTAAAGTAATTCAATTAAAGCTAAACCACAGGGCTTTCTGGAAATTTCTGAGAAGTACTGTGGGGATAAAGAAAAATAAATGAAAAAATAGTCAATTCTAATGTTTGTAAAACAATGACCAGGAAGAAGAATCTCTAAATTATATAAGTCCTCATGTGTTATAATGATTTTAGAAATATATACATCCTCTGAGAATGTCTGAGGAGATTTGGCACAGTTTCCCTGGTGAGACAGGAAAGATTGGCTGCCAAGGTGGGGGAATGCTGAGAAGAAAGGGGGTGGCATGGTAAGATGTCATTAAGCTTATGTGTGTGTGTTATAATGTGCAAGACAAAAACTGTTAGCACACATTGTTTTTAGTCTTATGTGTAGAAAGTTCTTCTCCTACATTAAAGTCATACACTCCTTCATCTTTCTCTTGTATATGTGTTATACTTTTGTTTACTACATTTATGACACTGATTTTTATTGACTATGATTTTGTGTGTGAGTGACAGGACTTCTCTATGGGATCTAAACTGGCCTCAAACTCACACTCCTCTTGGCACTGCTTCAAAGTGCAAATACAACTACACTTCATCACTTCATTACTGTGATGCATTTCCACATACAACATGTATCTTTCTTAGAAATTACAAGTCTGAGATCACCTGAGTACATTTTCTTAGCTACAATGAGTTCTAACAGGCAGACAATGATGTGCTCATTGGAAGCGCACAATGTAAGGGGTCTTGACAGTCTTAAGAACTTGCCATGTTATGACCCCTGCCTGCCCATGCTCACGACACTGCACCTTTAGGACATTTGCTTTACAAATGGGGGTCTGTAAGCTGGAAGTGAAGCACTGAATCTTCATCTTCACAAGATTCTGAGGCATCACCAGGGACCATGATTTACCCTTCTTTATGAGGAAACGAGAAAATGAGAGAAAGAGAAAGAGGAAAAGGAGAAGATAGAAGGGAGGCACAAATGTGAAAAATAGTCTCATGTATAAGAAGCAGATTAAGAATCTCAGGCTTTACTCCAATCTGTTCAGACACACATGACCTTTCAGTAGTTTAAATTTGCTCTGATGATGGCCAGGAGACTTCATCCTTCCTCTGTCATGCAAAGCTTAATAGAAATGCCCAACTTGCAAAATATGGGATTATAGATCCATAGTTTATTTAAAAAATTATTCTGTTACACTCGTTCTTTAATGAAGTGAAACTATTATGTGGACACACCTCCTTAATTTTATTTGAATTGTTCAGTGGCTGGACAATCTTCAAAGGCATCCAGTCATTACTGAGTCCCTATAAGACTTACTTTGTATAATCTTTCATAAAACTAGACTGGGAACAAAGTTCTTAATTTCTTTTCTTGCTTATCTTTGGATATTGTTTTCACTTTGTTTTAGCATTCAGAATTATAATACAGGTTAGATTTAGTCTCATTGTCATTCATAAATACATTTTTTCTAGCTTTATGTACAGATTTTGTTAGAAGCAGTTTTATCAATGGATAATGCTGTTTCATAGTGACCATTCTCTACTAGTTTTGCTTAGAAACCAGTGAGTCCTTTTGATATGTATACTTAGATATTTTCTTTGCTTCAGTGTTCTAAAACGTGTCACATTGCTATTCCTGATCCAAATTAGTTATCCATCTATAATCTGGCTATTTTGTAAATGGAATCAAGTAATTAAAGTATGAGGGCTATGGGGGCTGGAGAGGTGGCTCAGTTAAGCCTCTGCCTTGCAGGCAGAAGGTCCTGAGTTCGGATCCTAGACCCCGTGTATAGACGCCGGGTGGAAGCAGGGGTGGCCTGCGTTTCTGGTTCTGGTAAGGCGGAGCCTGTGAATCCCGGGGCAGAGTAAACAGGAGGAGGTGGAGGCAGTCCATGGTGGTTCCCGAATTCCTCCGTGGTTCCACACACACACACACACGCACACACGCACACACGCACACACGCACAATTGAATAAATAAGAAAATTAAAAAAAATAAAGTATGAGCTATGATTTTAAAAAGTACATAAAAACTGAAGGACCTTTAGAGGCTTATCGGATTCTACCACTAGGTGTCATTTACTTTTCTATCACTAGACATGAGCTTGTCGTTTTAACTACCTTTACAAATCACTGAAAACACATTAGCTATAAAATATAATTTAATGAATTACAAAAGCCTCTGTTCCATGTCTTATTCGATATCCCTTACCATGCTCTTTTCCAACTGCTCCCTTAAGCATTTAATCATGATGAGTTGGTCTAAGTCTTAGTGACATTAATTTCAGAATTTCACTCATGCCTATGCATGTCTTCCCATTTCTCTGCCTATTTCTATGAAAATCATCTGTATTTAATGCTTATTAATGCAACTACTTCCTGATTGACCACCCATTTTTCCTGAGACCACCTGATATATTACCATTACAGCGACATTTTCAAAAGTAGATTTGAGATTTCTCATTGTAAAAATACAGAAAGAAATTCAAACACATGGCATACTCTGACCTATGATCCTCTACATGACCCTATTCTCAATCCTTGCTACTTGTCTAAACCCTAGTCATACCAGACTACATGTAGTTCCTAAAAATACCCTTCTTTTTACACTTGTTCATAAAAATAATCTTGTTTTGTTGTTTTGCATCTTAAAATACTCCCTCCATCAAGACTGAGCTCAGATATATCCTGACCATGTGAGCGCTATACCCTAAACTACAGTCACTGCACTGCTACATTTAGTTTCCACATCACATTACATGAGTCTTTATGAAAAACAACTAAATTTTTATAATTATCAGCTCATAAGTCACTTCTTAGTCACTTGACTATGGACTCATGCTCAACAGTGGTGGTTTTATTTCTAGTATTTAATCTCTGGTAAACTGAAGGTACAAATAATGATTCACTAAGAAACGAGAATCTAACAGCAATATCTTCCTAAGTGCTTAATTTTGCCATTAGAAGCAGGACACACTTCTCAACTGAAAACGGTTGTTACACCACACTTGCTTCCTCAACTAGAGCAACTGTACAGCAGCAGGGGACCCGTGGTACTGAGTACCTGAATGTGGTCTGTTCAAGTTGGATGTACTGTGAATGCCATACACATACTAGATTTCAGATAATATGAAACATCTAAATTCTGTAGATTTGGTTATATTTTTGCATAATTGTAAAAAGTGCGATCTCAATTCTGTATATTTGGTTACATGAAAAAATATTTTGCATAGTTTTAAAAAGTGCGAAATATCTCAGTTCTGTATATTTGACCACATGAAATCATAATTTTGCACTTTTAGGGCTAATGAAGTTTACTAAATTAATTTTATCTGATTTTATTTTACCGAATTTAATATTGCTACTTGTAAAGTTTAAGTTACATAGGTGACCTATTACATTAATATTGAAAAAAGATACTCTCTCCTTCCCTGTTTCAGACGAGTGTCACTATCAGCATTGTGGTTTTCCAGTCTGTCAGTTTATTTTCTAGAATTTTCCTCAGAAGGTAGAAAGGTCAGTTTCCCTGGGTCACCCCCATGCGTTGGCAGGTAAAACTGACATGATCACTCAAAGACATCTCTTTTCAGGAAGCCAAGTCCCAAAGCTGCAACTGGAAAATCATTAGAGGTGACCTTATAGAGCACAAGATGTTTCCAAATGCATTCCTGAGTTCTCTGTCATCAGTCGTTTTCATGTAGGCCTTGTATAAGTATTCTCTGGAATCCATTAAGTCCTTTCCAACATATAAATTAGAAACAATTTTAAAGAAGTGAGTTATGGTTTTATTTCTTATACCACAGGTGAATTTAAATTAGATGAATAGAATCTTTGTATGTTTCATTCTTAATACAAATAGTGACTTTTCATTGTGAAATCCAATTTCGATTTTTTCTTCAGTGACACATAATAGAATAAAAGATTCCCTAAACTTACTCATTGATAAGTGGACTGACTGAAGACAAATAGATGCTAGACACTAAATTCAAAACATCATTTCCTATGGTAGACATATCTACTGATTTTGAATACCAAGTGTCTCCACTGCCTTAGGGAGTCATGTGACTGTGCTGAATATGACAACAGAAATCATATTCCAGAGCACCTTACCCCAAGCCTGGGGCTACAATAAAGATCATGTGGGGGTCCTGACCTAGCAAAGCACACAACCATGATGACATTCCACAAACAGAGCTAGTCTGAACTGTAGTAGCTAATCCTCCTAAGGACACAGGAGAGAAGCAGCCAAAAGAAAGAAGCAGAACCAGGAGCATTACCAAACATAAAAAGGAGATAAATGACTTAGCAAAATGAACGTGTACAGCCAAATTCTCCTCAATTTCCACATATTCCAAACTTGATACCTGATGCTATCTGGTTTTATTGCACCATTTTACAACTGATAAAACTCAATCTTAGAGAAGAGAAATTATCTTTATAAGATATCTCACATATAGCAAAGTTGGAATTAAATCTAAGGTTGCCTGGCTGTCAGAGAAATTATTTTGGGTATTCATGAGAGAGACAATAAAAAGAGTTACTATTTTAGTGTTAATCAAAAATCGCCTGTTGTATCATGTAGTGAAGTATAACACTGAACTTTATGTCAGCATTCCCCAAACTTCTTTGACTATAATAGACTGTAGCATATGTGCAAAATAAAATCCATTTTAATTTATTTTGCTGAGCAAATACTCCCAGGTTTACATTTACAAGGAGCATGTATGAATACAGCACATCATAACTTCCAGTTACTCTCACTTTGTAGAACTAATAAATATTTATGGAATGAATAAATATTCCTCAGAACAGCATGAGGAAACTGAATTAAGTTTCACTGTTATCTCTAGCTATAGGGAAGAATAAAGAGGTTCAAATACATTAGTTAACTGACTTTCCTAAAGTCACAGGTTTTCTGGTGTTAAAAATCCATGTTATGCTGATATAATATTACACCTTCTAATGCGTTTTTCAAGTACGTATTAACTTAAGATCTGAGAATGTAACTCAGCTGTTAAGTGTTTGTTTGCTTAGCATGTATGATATCCTGGGTTTGATACCCCAAAAAAAGAATATATATCAACTCTTTTTTTTTTTAAATGAAAACATGGTAACACTATGCATCACCAATACTACTAGGAATATCACAACACAAGTGGTTACTGCTATCATAGGTGTGGATGAGGCAAACATTTTTATGGCTATGGTATTTTACAACCAAAAAATAATGAAAATTTAAAAGTATAGCATTCAAGTAATTTAACAACAATTTGGCTAAAAAACAAGAGAAAGAAGCCAAAGAAACAGTAATAAAAATATTTCATTCTATTAAATTAAAAGGTTAAAATAATGAAAATTGAGTATTGTGAATATGATGTATATAAAATAGATAATACTTTTGCTGTGGTATGTTAAACATAGTTTTGGACCGTAATGTATCAAATGGACTATGTCACAGAACTCAGATGCTAATGCAAATTTAGCTTTAGCTTTAGTAGGTAACCTATCACCAGAACCAAATTGAGAAGTAAGCAGAAAACATTACAAAGTTCATGAATGAATTCATTTCTTATAAATATTATTTATATAAAATAAAATTATTTATAAAAATAAAATTAAATATGCAGTGACACCAGTATTACCTACACTTAGATCACTGTACTCTGTGGTATTTCTTAACATCTACCATAGAAGAAACCCACTTTAATTACATTTTGCTTGGATTCTGATCTTGAGAAAACAATGCCAGTCATTCTTTCTCTTCCTACATAAAATTAATTTTAGCTTGAGATTGTTCTTTGCTGTGCAAGTACAAACACTATTGAAACTAATCTATATCACTTTGTCGTGTCTTCTCTAAAATACCTTCCATTTAATTGCACAAAAATAAATCAAAACTAAATAAAAAAAACCTCATTTGGCAACACTGCAATAATAATTCATTTAAGGAACATTAACAGAAACTGAAATTAGAGATTAAAAGTCATATAAGGAACAGCATGCACAGCTGTAAAACCTCTGTCAAATCAGAACTATGGCATATAGTTACAAATCAAAAATGTTTATTAATTTCAAAAGGGTCTGGTACTATTCCTTGAAAAGAAAAGGGTAAAGTTGGGTATAATGGTATCCACCAGATTAGGCTAAATGAAAACAAACAAACAAAAAGATTAAAACAGATAAACTTCAAGATCTTCTACTATTTTTTTGACAGAATGTATAGGCTGTATTTTTTTTTCTGCATTTGAAATGAGTGGGTTCTAAGACTCTAAGATGTAGGGCAATTTACCTACCAGATTAGGGACCCAGATGCTAATGGCAAGAACAAAAACACAGTTAATAAAAACAGGAGCTACTATCATGAAGAGTATGCTCCAGGCTGACTCATATATAACCTGCAGCAAACTCAAATGAAGTGCTTTTTTCCAGCAGGTGATTGCTGACACAAAGCAGTGGCAAATAATATTCTCATGTGAAGTCAAAAACTGAATCCTCCCAGGAAACTGCCAGAATAAACACTACCTTTTGTTTGTTTGTGCATTATTTGTCTGAGGCAGGGTTTCCTATGGAGCCAAGGCTGGTCTTTAGCTCACCATCCTGCTGCATCAGTCTTCTGAGTGCTGTGACTACAGTGTGCCACCACACCATGACTATGTTTTCCATGTAAAAGTTTCTCTAATTGCTGCATTGCAATACTTTAGTATGTATAAAATTTTTAAAAAACAAGAATTTATATTTAAAGCAAAATATAAAGTATTTATATTTTATAGTCTCTATACCAGATTGTAGAACAGTTCTTTCAGTTCCTTCAATACAACTTCTATAAACTTGTTGTAAGGATACTCGGGTTTGGGGCAGAAAATGCACAACACTAAGGAAGCTCAAATTCCAAAACAAAAAGACCTTATATTGCTTATATTAATATTTATAGTGGTAGCTTGCAACTACCATTTACACAGTAGATTTGACACAATAAGCCTGAATAATGTTGCAAAATTATCTTGTGGTTGCTGTGTGGGAGCTTGGCTTTCAAGACAGCTGCATTGCTTCCTGACTGATAAAGGTGTCTCACTGTGTCAAAATTGTTTGCACAAAGAAATGCAGATCATGCTTGCTTCTGCTTTTCTCCTGAGAGTCTGGAAGTTTTGTTACCTGCTAAAACAGAGGATGCTCACATGGCTGCACTACTGTTGGCAAAAAAGGGGGGAGGTGGAAACCTCAGGAAAGTGAGCTTCTTTGGAGATGGTCTTTCCACACTTGTGGTTAATGACTTTTTGCTAAAGCAGCAAAGGCCATTCTGTGACTCCACGGGAAAGGGACTATTGAAGCAAAAACCTAATGTACTGGAGCCTCAGCCCAGGTGTCTGCCCCTTTTCCTTATTTGCTTTACATCCTTTTGCTGCAATACATAGCAGGAATATGTACAATTAATTGCTCCACCCTGAGTCTTCTTAGAGAAATCAAGTTGGGGATGACTCTGGGGGACTCCAAATAGTATTTCACTGTATCAAACTGCCTCCAGTTGAGGTCAAAGTGTTTCAGTTACATTGTTGAACAGATATTAAGAGCTTGTAAAAGTTTTAAGAGCTTAAAGTCTTTTATCATTTATAAAACTATTAGCTTTTTAAAGTACTAATAAAGAAATGACATTCGGAAGATAATACAACATGTATTACATTAACATAATATTTATTCATTAATACTAACCAAACTATTCCAAACGCAGATGCAAACAGAACAGCTGACTGTCTACTACAAGTTTAGGAACTCTTGAAGACAGATGCATTCTTACCGTGAGGAGTGATTGTCTGCACAGGCTTGGCAGGGGACCGCACATTCCATATGGTCAAAGTACCATCCGAATGACTACAAATAAATTGTTTTCCTTCATGATGCCAAGCAACAGAATGAATAGCCTGCAGAAGGGAGGACAATCATATCAGCAAACTCACTCATAATGCTTTTGTAATTAATCTTAGTAAGCATTTTTTATATTTTCCAAGTTGAAGTAAATATATCAACTACATTATCCAAATAATTTAGTCCTCCGATAATTCAAATAGCATTTCATATCAGAGAGGTTTAATTTTCTTTTAATTATTGTACTCCTTAAACCAGCATATGAAAGCTATGACAATGATACACATACTATTCACTGATAAGCTCAAGAAACAAGTTTTCTTAAGAGTTTATCAGATTAAACCACATCAGAACACAAGCTCCCCCATTATTACAATGTCTAAATTTAAAAAATTAATTACTTTCCAGTTTTTGAATTATTTGAATGAGCTAAAAATCATTCCTAAGACTCAAAATATTCATTGGGGATTAAGATCAATAAAAATGCCAAAAGCACAATATTAAGACTTATTTCCATTATCTCATAGCAATTACTGTTTTAATGTGCATGGTATACGTGTGTGTGTGCATGTATATGTACATGTGTCAGAGACCAGAGGAGACCACTGAGTGTTCTGCAGTATTACTTTCTGCTTTATTCCCTTAAGACAGTGTCTTGCACTGAACTTGACTTTACACAGTAAGGCAATATCATGATTTGAAGGTGAGGTATCTCCCCCCCAAACACAAACACACACACACACACACACACACACACACACACACACACACACACAGAGGCTCATGTGCTTACAATCCTTAGCTAATGTCAATGTTTTGGAAAATTGTAGCCACTTTAGGAGGTGGAACATTGCTAGAAGGCATAACACAGGGGGTGGGCCTTGAGGTTTAGTAGCCCAGTCCTGCTTCCACTGAGTTTGTTCTTCTCTTTCTACCTTCCTGATGTCTGTGGTGACCTGAACAAGCCTTCTGCTTCTGCCTCCAGCCAATCCTTCTGTCACATGATTTTCACCATAATGTACTCTATTCCTCAGGAACCTTAAGCCAAATAATCCTGCCTTTCTTCCCTTCAGCTGAGTATGAATATTGTCTCACAGAAGGAAAAGCATAAAAAGTAATTGCAATGGCTAGTTCCCCAGCCTGTAAATATTTCTTTAAAAAAAGAAATGTCTGACCCCCCAAAAAAAAATCTGAGCAAAGAGGAAGTCATGAGGCAGTTAAAGATTCAAATTCAAATTCTGACATATCATCTTTTACAAAATTAACAGAAAGTACCTATTGTGGTACTTCCTAAATAGCAACAACTTTTTTATTGGTTGTTCATTGTTGTATTTCTTATCTTTGCATGCATGAGCATGGGTGTACGTGTGTGGGGCTTGTGTACAAGAGGGTATCTGAGTGTGTGTGCCTGTGGAAGCCCAAGTGTGACGTAGGAATCATTTTGGACTGTTATGTCTCCTTATTGCTTTCCTCTAGGGTTTCCAAGCTCTGCCTTCCAGGTATGGAATTGCAAACTGCAGCTACTCCCACCTGGCACATTTAAGTGGAATCTGTGGATCTGAACTCAGGTCCTTCTGTTTTCAAGGCAAAGGCTTTAATCCCTAGTCACCCCAGTCTTTACTGTTGTATTTCTAAGGTTGAGTGTCAGTGATTTTTGTAGTTCCCTTCTGTATTTTTCAGTATATTGAGAAACCTAAGAAATACTACTTCTATAAGCTAAATGTAAATTAAGATAGTTTATGCTTTGCTAGCTCTGTCTCATTTTTAGTTAATTCAATGTTCTTTTATTGGGTTGTTTGTGCACTTGTAAATTTAAACTAAAATAAGAAGCACTTTAATATGGATCAAGGGAAATACTGGAATGAAGAGGGTCATACAGAATTAGCTGTATTGCTAAAGGCCAATGTTCAATACAAGAGTTTTGACTCAGAATATCTCTAACAAAATTCAAGAATGCTAAAATAATAATAAATTGACAAAAAATATACTGTGACATTCCAAAGGCTCATTCTAAAATTAAGCAATCCCTTATTATACTTGTACATGAAATTTATGAAAAAAAATGGTAAGTCCTGAGCAGTTAAAACCACTTAAAACATTTTTAAAAATTCATAAGACAAATATAAAAGAGGTCTCCACTACTGTGGTGAAACAATAAATGAATAATATAAATTGCTATATATGTAAATATATCACATACATAGATACATTAAAAACTAATTATATTTTTATAAGGGAAAATATTTTTGTTTAAAAGTACTTTGGAGAGACATATGGCTTAGTGGGTAAGGTGTTTGCTGAGCAGTCATGAGAACCTGTATCAAATAACCAGGTAGCGCCAGCACTGGGTGGAGACAGGAGGGTCCTGAGTCTCAGAGCTCAAGCAGGCCAGCAAATTGTTGAACTCCAGCTGCAGTGAGAGACCCTGTCTCAAAAACAAGGTGGACCAAATAGACACACAGATCAATGGATAAGGGTTGAAGACCCAGATATAAGCCCACACAATTACAGCCATTTGATCTTTGACAAAGGGGCCCAAAGAATCCAATGGAAAAAAAACAGCATCTTCAACAAATGGTACTGGCAAAACTGGTTGTCCACATGCAGATTAAAACTGGACCCGTACTTGTCACCATGTAAAAGACTTAATTCCAAATGGATCAAGGACCTTGATATAAGACCAGAGACTATAAAAACCATAGTTGAAAGGATAGGGAACTCCCTCGAGCTGATTGGGCTAGGCCAACATTTCCTAAATAGACATCCAATGGCACAGTCACTGCTACCAACTCTCAACAGTTGGGATTTTGTGAAATTAAAGAGCTTCTGTTCAGATAAAGAGATTGTAACACGAGCTCAAAGGCAACCCACAGAATGGGAGAAAATCTTCACTAACCACACATCTGATAGAGATCTATTATCCAGTAGAAAACTAAACACTAAGGAAACAAATGGCACAATTAAAAACTGGGCCCTGGAACTTAAAAGAAACTTTACCAGGGATGAAATTAAAACATCTAACAAATATCTTCAAAAATGCTCCACATCCTTAGCCATCAGGGAAACGCAAATCAAAACTTCCCTGAGATATCATCTCGCCCCGGTCAAGATGGCAAAAATCCACAATACAAACAACAAATGCTGGAGAGGATGTGGAGAGAGGGGAACTCTCCTACATTGCTGGTGGAAATGCAGGCTCATACAGCCACTCTGGCGAGCTGTCTGGAGATTCTTAAAGAAATTGAAGATTGAAATGCCATATGACCCTGCGATTCCACTTTTGGGAATAACCCCCCATACAGCAAAAATTCTCCTAGATAGCACAAGCACGACCATGTTCATAGCAGCACTGTTTACAATAGCAAATGTCCAACAGTTGACGAGTGGATAAGGAAACTGTGGTAAATCTATACAATGGAGTACTACTCAGCCATCAAAAATGAGGAATTAATGGAATATGCCGGGAAATGGATGGGATTAGAAACAATTATATTGAGTGACGTATCCCAGACACAGAAATTTTTTTAACATTTTTTATTATTATTTCCGCTCATACAAACTTAATAGGTACACCGGTCCCCTCCCTCTCTCCTCCTCCCTCCAACCCTCCTGCTCCCCCCTCCCTTCACCCCTCCCTCCCCATCTCCCAGTGCCTCCCCGCCAATCCCCCAAGAATCCTTTAATGTGCATGTCTGACTCTCCTCTGGGCCCTCCTCTCCGATGACATACGAAGACCCAATGGCATTTCCCTGAACGCTTTCCTGTGTTCCCCTTAAGAATAGGAATACTACTGTGGCTGTCAATCCCTTACCTCCAAGGATCTTGGTACCTTTAGCAAATGCTAGACTTTGTGGGGTCAATAGTGTCAGACACAGAAAATTAAGTGCCGTATGTACTCCCTAATAGTATGAAACCCACTTAGAGACACTCAGAGATGAATCTCTGTAATAACTACAGTAATTGCTAAGATTATGAACAGGAGGGATGGGGAAGGAGGGCCACACCAGTAACAAGGCGAGAGGGGACCATGTTACAGCAGAGAAAATAGGCCTCCACCAAGGACTGCAAGTAAGTAATGAGACATCTGGTTAAGTTCACAGACTTTCCTTCCTGATCGTTTACAACTGATGGGGTATGATCTTACTAGAAGGGGAGGGCGTATAGTCTAGCAGATAGAAAGTAACCTTTTCGCAGATGGGTGATTGACCCCTCCCTCACCGCGGTTTCCTACTTTTATTACATCTCCCTTTGAATATACTCTTATAACAAGACTCTAATTTAATAGGTTTTTATCTCTGACCAGGGGGTGACATCCAACACCCATCAGGGTGGAGCCAAGGGCATTGCAGGAGCAGCAAAACTGAAAAAAAAAAATCAACAAACCATAATCTAGAACATCAGAGACTCTATATCAATCACCTGGAACTAGGCCAGCCTAATCTCTCCCCATCCTGAAGCTCAGGGAAATTTGCGGAAGAGGGGGCGGTAAGATTGTAAGAGCACAAGGATGGGAGGAGCAATGATATGCAAGATACTCCACACAATTTAGGGCCGAAGCAATCATAATAGGACTTTACATGCCCTGCGTAATGTCCAACACGCTATTGACCTCACAAAGTCTAGCATCTGCTAAAGACACTAGGATCCTTGGAGGCAAGGGATTGACAGCCACAGTAGTGTTCATATGCTTAAGGGGAACACAGGAAAGGGTTCTGGGAAATGCCACTGGGTCCTTGCACCTCATCCGAGAGGAGGACCCAGAGGAGAGTTTGGCATGCACATTAAAGGATGCTCCAGGGATTGGGGGGGAGGCACTGAGGGATAGGGAGGGAAGGAGGAGGGGAGGGGGAATAGGGGGTTGGAGGGAGGGGGGAACCGGTATACCTGTTAAGTTTGTATGAGTGGAAATTAAAAAAAAAGGAAAAGTAAAAAACCAAACCAAACCAAACCAAACCAAACCAAACCAAACCAAACAAAGTGGACCGCAAGAGAGAAGACACCTGACACCAACGTCTGCATACTCACACCTGCCACTCACACAAGTAGCTTCTTTATTTTTGAGAATAAAAAGACAGGAAGAAATCAAACATGAATGCTTTGCAACACACACTTTTTAATGGTTAAGTATACAATTTTCTAAACCCAAATCCAAATTGACATGTCTTTTTTTCCTTGTATGACATTTATTAGAGTATATTTTTATGTGCATATCAGCCACATATAAATTATCTACATGTATAAAATAATTTATTTTCTTAAAATCGTTTTGAGAAAAGAAATTAGAAATGTATGTTACAGAAAAGGGAACATTAAATCTCACTAATCAAATCTGTCATAGAATCAGAAGCACAGTGAGCTGTAAAGCAAGCCTGAATAATTCAAGTGAGATGACGGGAGAATAAATTATGAAACATAAAAATGTGATTAAGGAATCTTGTGTGTAGTTTGGCTTATTTATCTTTCCAAAGAAACAACATTTCTAGGGATGAGGTTACTTCATTAAAAAAAATTAAACTGGAGACTCAGATGAACAATGAATAAGAAAACTCATAGGAAAGGGATAACTGACAGATTGAGTGGAAAACACAAACACGACATGATCAAAGACAGATATAATGCAACGGAGGTGGAGATGTATTCAGGACAGAGAACAAAGTGCAAAGAGGAAAGGAAGTGACAGAGCTAAGGCATGACCTGCAGGAGAGCGGCTTGGTTCACTTATCCAGGGTTTCTGTGGGGGGAGGGGGATAGTGTGGCATATGTACATATTCATGTGGCTGTGTAAGAGCCAAGTGTGCATTGCATATACAGGCCAGAGGCTGGTGTCAGGTGTCTTCCTCAATTGTTCTCCAACTTATTTTTTGAATCATAGAAACACTGAACCTGGAGCTCATCTACTGGGCTTGGTTGCTGACCAATGACTTGAGGGTTCTGCCTCTCTCTCTACTTTCCTGGTACTGAAATTACAGATGTGGCCCACAACGCAGGGCTTTTTGTGGGTATTGAGTATCTAAGCTCAGGTTATCAAACTTGCACAGCTACAAGCTCAGCCATTTCCCCTACTAAAAGTTCCTGAGAAGAAGCAATGTCTAACAGAAGAAAAAATCCTGAGCCGTGAACTCAAGAGGCACTTAAAGGATTCTGCCTGACATTTCATCCTTGACAAAATTAACACAAAATAAAAATGTCATTGAATTCTTTTTTTAAATAACAACTAATGATTGGTATTTGGCAAAGGTAGTACATTTAATATAAAAAAAGAGGAACAACTTTCTAGAAATACAAAAGAGGCTGGCTGTTTATCAAATTTTATAGTCAGTAGCACAAAAACAGTGAGGAAACTAGATGTACTCTTAGTGCTGACATTGCAAACTGGCCAGCACTATTAGAGCACTTCACAGTAAAAGCTAATCTAAAACCTAGGCTTATTACTTTTATGTTGCAAATATGCCCATTAATATTTTCAGAAGATATATATGAGTAATATAAATACGATTCAACTAGATTGCCTGAGGGAGTAGATAAAAATGTTATATATTAGACAATTAGTGATTTATAGCTGTTTCTCTAAACACTTGAAATTAAAGCACTGACATGTTCATTGAAATGAAACCTAAGCGGTTCTTTCACAAGTATATTTTATTTTATTTATTTATTTATTTCCAATTTATTTATTTTTTATTTCACAAGTATATTTTAAATTATGACCAAATTCTTTTTATACACTTCTTTATCTTTGGTGGGGGTAAGAGTATAAATGTATATATAAAAAGTAGCAAAACAATCTTAAATGTACCATTCTAGCAAAGCAGAAAGGCTGTAAAGATATGAATGTTCTCATTAAACTACAGTAACTAATGCTCTGAATTACAAACATATTATTTTAATGTTCTTTTAAAAAGTTTTTTTCCCTTAAGTCTGGAAATACAAACAATAGCTAGTAGAGCACAAACTATTTTAACTTACATTTAGACTATGTTAGCAATATTTCTGAAGCTTCTCAGTATATTAAGAAATATCAACATAAAACCTAACTACAAAAACTATTGATAATCTTAGAAATACAATAATGAATAACCAATAAACATAAAAAATTCTAATGTGAATTTGAATACTAAAAGAATACTAATGTATTTCTTTTATGCTAGCATTGCTATAAAATACTGGCATTTATGTGCTGGTTATGAATGTACCCATTAATGAGCTAGAACAATACTATAGAAACATCATAGTTAAGACCTGCAAAATACTGAGATTATGATACAAGTACACCAAGGAAAATATTGTTTAGGTATTAAGAGTTTACCAATTAAAGGAGTATCACCTACAGTTACAAAACAATGAAAACTGAACAGCACAGAAATGAGTTTCTGTCAGTTTTCCATCACTACACCTCCCAATGTCAACTGTAAAATACCAGCTAAGCAATTAAGCCTGTACTAATTATAACCCCAACTATGTTCCAAAGGTTCTGAATTGAAAGCTATTTAATACATTTGTATCAATGCATTAAAAATGTATTTCTCTAGAGTAATGTGTCATTGACTACAACATAAATATGCAGGGATGGCTGAGTTGGTAACATTTTCAACCCCCTTCCCAGTAAGGGAGAATTCCATATGTAACAATTTCTAGAATAGTGAAAACTGCCAAAGTGAAAAGCTCTTGACTAGAATAAACTCTGTTGTTACCTCATCGTATGTGTATCTGTAGTCTGCTTTCTTTGACTTGAGGTCCCATAAGACTACTGTTCCAGACTCAAAGCCAATCAAAAGCTGTGAAAGGGAAAAGCCACATTAAATACAAATTATCCAGTGTATAATATGTACTGATATACATAATTATTCATACCTCTCAAGATAACATCACAACATAATTAAATGCCTGTAGGACATACTTACATGCCTTTGGTGACTAAGGATACAAAACATAGCTCGCAGTTAACAAAGAAAGCAAAACTTTTCTAAAGCCCTAGGTAACACCTTCATTAAATTTTTTGTCAAAAATTACAAAAAAGTAAATATTTTTATCTGTGCTGGATTTTCCAAACTTTTTAAGAATACAGATTTAATTAACTTCAATTCATGAAATTCTACTCTTCATGAAATTCAGGCATATGATTCCAATTAGCTACATTAGAACCTCAGTGGAGTTTGCCTGCTCTCTGTGCCACTGCTCTGACAGTTGGGGTTCATTGCCAGTGTCCTTCCTGCCACCTCTGCTCAACTCTTCACATCAGAAACCACGTGGCCATCATTAGCACTTGTCTCTCTACCAATGGGGGAAAATCATCAAGTTGTTTATGTTGTTCCATCTCCACAATCTCCTTCCTAGTTTTGTTCCTAAAGAACAAAATTTCTTTCTGGTGTCTCTGACTATAGTGTTGGTCCTATTTCACCCATTCTAAACTAGTCGGAGTACCAATTCAGAAATGAAAAGCTGATGGAAAAATATATGCTTCTATTAAAATGTGTTATAATTTCTTACCATTTCATTCAGGATAAAATCCAGCTCAATTACAGAATGTAAGATCTGTCCCTGCCTGACTGCTGCTTACCTCTCCTGAGGCATTCACTATACTTCCATCCAAAACATCCATCTGCTGTTTAGGGGTTTTGTTCATTTATTTTCTTTGAGCCTTTGCTGCTTCCTGTCTGGGTCATGTCGCTTGAATGGCAGGCCTGTCTGAGCCGTCCTGCTCATCCTCACATGTTCTCATGCAACCGCTTCCTTTGGGAAGACTTGCGTGACCTCCTGCGTGCAAGTCAGTGCTCCGCTAATGGGTCCTAACAGCATTCTGTACACCTTCAGTCTAAAAGTTACCTCACAGTCATACAGTCTTTCCCTCACTGAAATCTCTTTCAGGACTAGAATACTAGTTCAGTAGTCAAAGTACTGTCTTGGTCACTGTGATGCTTTTTTTTAAATTATAATATGATATTTAATTTTTAAAATAATTTAATTTTTCTTTGTTCTCTCCCCTTAGCCTCCATTCTATCCCCCCCTCCTTTGCACCTGACAATCCTTCATCTCCTATTTTCAAGTCTTTTTACATGTATGGCCGACTGTGGTTCATCTAGTTTGTCTTTGATGTCATGTGCCTGACATGATACTGTGATGCTCTGAACACATGACAGAGACATACTGCACTGATCCCTGGTGCTCCATACACCTGCCCCAGCAATGACCACACCCAATGTCCCCCACATTATGATTCACTGGGCAATCTTGTCATTTTTCAGATCTAAACCCAATGCAGCTGTCCCTATATGTTCTTCCAGATAGCACACAATCCTTCTCTTACATTAATAGTTTTTTTTGAGCCATGTATCTCTATTACATTTTAAAATATGTTAGGCACCAAATACATGCTGAAAATCATTAGTGTACTGAAAATAAATTCATTAGGAAGCAACCTATAACTGTTTATGTACTCTGGGGATAAGACGAAAGCTTGGTGCAAAACTGGTAATTTCAATAGAAATCTGGTAAATTTCACATTATAGAAAAATTTAGATGAACTAGTCAATGAAGTTATAAAAACAGGTTTTTCACCTTGGAAGAGGAGAATGTTAGCAATTTTCATGATCTACACTGTTCTTTCCTAGCCAATGAGAAATACATTCCTGGCAAAAACCCAGAGCTGCGTTTTACTTTCTCAATACTTCAAAATATCCTGGACACCTGATACTGCATTTTGCCATTGAGGAAGAGAGAATTCAACAATATGGAATGAAATAAATAAAATGTATAAATTATATTATCATGGCAACCACTAAGGTTATAGGCAATGAATTCTGGTTATAAAAAGGTCATTAGGATGTATATTATTATCTTTACTTGTCTAGATCTTAATAATCTAAAAAGGTTACAGTTAATATCTAGCCTCTCTAATCAGTTTTGACATACTAATAACAGCAGAACTATGTGCCAATGGGTTAGATTTTAATTGCAATAATTTCCTTAGATTTTCAATTCCCTTCTCTATAAGAATAAGAGAATTAAAATAAAAAATAAAGATACAGTATCTAAAGAAACTGGGAAAAAATCTCAAGATTTATTCCTACTAGAATCTTTTATAATACAGAGCAGTGTATCTGTGTTCCTGACTTTATTTCCTTGCAGTTTTTAACCAGGTGTGATGGTCCATACATGCACTCCCAGCACTTGGGAAACAGGCAGGAGGACTGTGAGTTCTAGGCCGACCTATGCATCATCGGCAGACACTGTCTCAAAAGCCCACGGGTGAGCTGAGTGGAAGAGAGCTACCTGGCATGTGCAGGGCCTAAACTTGATCTCTGATACTCAGTATCAGAAAAAAATAAATAAATAAATAAAAGAAAAGAAAAAAGAGTGGATCCAGCCATTCACTGAATATGAAGCTCTTGACACACTACGGAAGACTTCATGTAGATACACATTACTTGGGCCTCAGGAGTATGACAGTAATTCAGAGATTGTCACTGCAAACACAAGACTCACATGCAGACGCATGGAGATAGCAGAGCTCCGAGTCTGTGGGAAACTACTGACTCCCGGATACCATTCAGGTGAAGATGTGAAAGATAAGGTAACACAGGACTGTATCCTAGGAAAATTCATTTGCTCTGATAGAGAATGCAAAACCAGTGAAAATTTTTAAATAGGAAAACATTAAAATTAAAATGCTACTCAGGAAGAAATTCCTAATCGTCAGGTTTCCCACCCACAGGTTTAGTTTTTAAACAGAGATCTAGCATGTGAGAAAATGAATCAGGATCTAGTTTATTGAACACCTGCTATATGTAAATTTTCTTTGAAATCATGTCTCACATGCATGCTAGCTAATTCCAAACATTGTAAGCATCCTTTGTTTTCCTAGGCTCCAAACCAAGAGAACAGACATAAACAATGTATAGGTTTGCCCTCTCTTACTGAGAGAAGGGTAAATTCTTTCTCTAAAGAAGTTACTTTACCAACTTCTGGAAATAAATTTCCTGGCACTTACTTAGGCTGACACCATAGAATTGCACAGGTACAAACATGTCATTATTAAACAGAACTACCTGAAAGAGTAGGGAAGAAAAGGCAACTTCATTATTTTTAACTTTAAACTATAGTATATCTTATACTTTTAACTATAAATCATTTTAATCCTTCCATTTGTTCTCCATAATGAATAACAAGCCATTAAGTGAATTTTTCCAAAAGTGTGAATCTAGGATAGTTTGCATATTTAAAAGACAATACATTAGGAATTCAATTAACAAATGTTTGTTTAGAAAAAAAATTACCTTTCCCTCATCCATTGGATTATCACTTATATGGACAACAGGTCCTGGGTGAGATTTAGATGATCTGAAAAAGGGAAGAGTTAAAGATTTTTTTTCTCACCTAAAAATTTCAATAAGACTACACATTCATGGTAATAAAAATGAATGAAAAATAAAAATTCACTTATAAAGGAAGAAAAGAATCAGACAAAAATGGTATTATGTTGATACATATCAACAGAATTTATAATTATAATTTTTACATAGAAAAATTATTCAACTTCAAAACAATTTAGCATAGAAAATTCTTTTACAATGTAAAATCCTTCAAGTCAATATTTTAAAATAATGCAGACACATTTTGTTACACTAGGTTTACACTGTTAACTTCTCTTCAATTCCATGCATGGTTCATACCTGAGTATGAAAAAAAAATTCTATAATATTTTTTGAAAATCCAGAAAGTAATGCCACCCTAACCATCTCAGAGAAAATAACATCCTATCAGCAGGAGCATAGCTGAAATGATAACTAAGCATCAGGAAAAAGAATATCCATGTTCATTCTCTTGAACCTAGAAATCACTCCATTTCACAGGAGTCATGGGAAAATCTTGGACCAGCTCTACCCACTAAAAGTCATAGTACACTCAAAGAAAGATACAAATACTGGGAAATGCAACAGAAGGCTTCTTATTTAAATGAAAAAGCACTTAATAAGTCATGCCAACATCTTTAAATGTCTCACGTTTATATGTACAGATTGCAAAAATACCTTACAGAAAAAGATGATTCTAAAAACTTTAATAGTGAAAACTCAGCCCTAAATATCCTTAGAGCACCACAATTCAACTGAATTTTTGTTAGCATTGGTGAAATGTTGACTTGAGCCATCATTTACACTACATTTTTCTGATTCTGAGAACATTTCTTTGAATAGTTTAGACCACTGTTTTCTAAACACTGACATTTGTGGTCAATGGCCAGTATATACGAGAAAAACAATTAAAGGATGAAAGCAAAAAATTGGATGTTTTCAACCTTATAGGAACAACTATTTTATTAAACTTAACAGTCTATACAGAAGTGTGTGTATATATACATATATATAATATACACAGTTTATATATAATATTAGATATTTGTGTAAGTGAATATACAATTGCCATGACAAGAGGACGTATTTGTAAAAGGCTAATAAATCTATATGCAATATCAAGAGTGTCTGACATATTCCATGTGGATTTACTAACTGGCTATTACACAAATGATATAAGGCACCAAACACTTTCAACTATGGAATACATGCTCAGACTTACAGTTCAATGGCTTTGTTCCACATAATGACATAGCCTGAGAGCGTGAAGGATTCCACATTGACGATATGTATATTACCTCGTTCAGTGCCCACATAGAGCCACTTACTCTGGAAAGGCAGATGGCAAAATGTAACCCTGCAAGAGAAAATACATCCAAAAAGGAAATTAGAGAAATGCCTAAGATGAGATGGTTATTTAAAATATATATTTTATAAAAGGCAAAAATGATATAAATCCATCAAATTACCTACTCATTGTGATTAATTAATTGTATTGATTCAGTTTATATACAAAAACATAAGGCCTTGTAGTAAATAGTACAACATGATCAAGAGATGGATTTTGAAGTTACAATGTATTTCAAATCTGGTTATGCCATCTGCTGTGTGATCCTGGGTACATCACAAATCTAACTTGTAAACAACAAGCTAGTAATTCTGACACATGCCTGGTGAAAACACAATGATAATAATATACAAAGAGGAAAATTACCGCTAGACTACATACATACCAAAGCCTACCACCAGGTAGATTGGGCAAGACTGAATAGATAAAACATTTGCTATTCTAATTAACACAATTTCACTACAGAGAATTTGCAAAATGGAAATAGTTATTCACATAAATGTAATGTGCTCATGTTCTTATTTTCTTTTAGAGTTAATGTTCAATAAGACAATTAAGGTTTATGCATTTGTTTTTGTGAATGCTTTATAAAATAACATATTCTTTCTAAAACATATACATAGTCTTTCTAAAAGAGCTATGTAAATTTAAAGAAGGAAAGTCACATTACTGAATTGTAAAATCATTTCATAATATTGTTTTGATATCAAAGTTCTGAAATTCTGCCACTGGAGGTGTTTTGAGTTTCAGAATTTTTTGAAAATAGTAGTATATAAATAAAAAGGTAGTTTCAGATAGGACTCATCTAAGCATAAATTTGATTTATGTCTCATATATATACTTACACAAAGCCTGAAAGTGATTTTATATAATTTTTCTATACTACAACTTGTTATATGAAGTCATGTGGAATTTTCCATTTGTTATGTTATATGGGTTATTAAAATTTCAGATTTCGGGATACTTACTGTTTCAACTTTTTGGATTAGGAATGTTCAACATGTAATAAGTTCCTGCCCCTTGACACACAGGTTTTCTAAAACAAGACTTTCCCAAAGCTCAGAAAGGTATATATTACATATATTTAGTAATAAATGAGGACAGTGTCCAATAAAATGGACAGATACAATTTCGGAACTTTTATAAAAATTTCAGACATAAGTCTATAATAGGATTGAATAATTTCATTCCTAGATAATTACTTGAGACAAAGAAAAGCATTATGTTCATTTAAGACAACACAAAAGTTCCCATTAGCTTTACAATAGTGTTTCTATACTATCCAACAGTAAAAAGGAATTCAAGTGAGATATATGCAATAGTTCTGATAAGTAGGTCTCAAAAACCTTATGGTAAGAAAAAAAAAGACACTGAATGTCTCCATGTCTATACAGTTCACACGGATTACAAAAATGAAAACTCATCTACCCAATAACAGAAAGCAGGTCAATGAATGTCTGGAGATTAAGGGGGGGGAGGTGGAAGTACAAAAAAGAGGGTTTATCAATAGGAAGCCATTTGGGTTGAGTGGCAAAAGATTATCTAGATTGTAGTAAAGGTTGATCAGTGTGCACATGATACATAATTTATATATTTATAGTTTATATACTATATATATATAGTGTGTCAAGAGTACCTCAATACACTGTTTATTTATTTATTTTTTTCTAATACCTGTAAATTTAGGAGTTAGTTCTAGTTAGTATACTAACAAACTTGGCAGCTGGACTGCCTGGATTCAATCTCCAAGAATCATCTTCACGAACATACATAACTTTAGGTAAGCTACTCACTCTGTGAGCTCATTTCGAAGTCATCTATACACAGTACAACAAAGCGTGATGAGGCTCACATGGAACCTAATAGAGTGTTCAGTGAACATTAGCTATATATTAAAAACAAGAAATATTCTAGGACAGAAGTCATGCGCAAATTTCAAATACATTAGCAAATAACAATACCATTCTAGATATAAAGAATGAAGTAAGAGATTGTTAAAAAATACTTCATTTAAAAATTGTTTTAAAATAGGAAATACACTTTAAAAACAAGAATAGCTATATGTTTTGAAGAATTCATATTTCAAACTAGAAATTAATGTGATGAAATAACAAGTTAGAAAAAGATAGAAAAAAACTTTCTGCCTTTTCTATTAGTAACTCTCCACTAATTTTAACAAATATAATAGCAATTAAATTTTTTAAGCAATTATGTTATACTATGTATAATGTTAACACCAAAAAATCATTTCAATATCATATATTTACAAAATGTACACTTTCTTTTTAAGGGGGTCATATTTCGTACCATATTTTATAAAGTTTCTGTTCTTAGCACAGCAACAACATATACTAAGCTAATTCTAAATGTTTAAAGAATTAAAGTAAGAATAAAATCTTCAATGTTTATGCGTAAAATTAAGAACTTTTCTCTTTAACAATATTAACTACTATCTTATGAATTTTTCTCAGTTTTAAAACCAACTTCCATTTTCAGAACACTAAGCATCGATGTTTTTCAAAAATGAACAGAACAAGTATTCAAAACTTAACAAAGAATTTAAGGAACCTAAATATTCATTTATTTTGGCACCAAGCCTTTTTGCAAGTGTCTGTGTTTTACATGTGGGTGGGTGTACTTGTGTACAAAAGGAAATTTGAGTGTGCGTGTGTGTGTGCCTGTGCAGGCTCAAGGGTGATATATGAAACCATTCTAGATTGCTCTACTTTGTTTTGCTTGGTTCTGGAGTTTTCCAGGATCTTCCTCCAGAGTTACAGCCTTCAACTGCTAAGATGACTAAGGTATCTAACTATGACAACATGTGTAGCAGTTATTCTTCTCAGTTGCTGTGAGACACCATGGAGATACAAACAACTTAAGGGGAGAAAGAGAGATTTATCAGCTTATGGTGCCGGAGGGGAAATACAGTCTACTATGGTGGAAAAGATAGGCAAGGAGCAGAAGCTGGAGGAGGCTTAGCTCACATCCATCAAGGAGCTGAGAGATGCAAACTGCAGACTAACTAACTGAAGCCAAGCAGGGCTGACCAACCTCAAGGCCCATACTCTGTGGCTGTCTTCTTCCAGCAAGGTTCCACGTCCTAAAGGTGTCGTAATCTTCCTAAACAACTAAAGATTCAAACACATGAGCCTGTGAGACAGCTCACATTTTAAATCATGACACCATGTAAACAATGTCCAAGTGGAAATGGCAGTGGTCTATTCTTTTTTTTTTTAAACATTTTTTATTATCCGCAGTCATACAAGCTTAATAGGTACACCGGTTCCCTCCCTCCCTCCCCTTCCCCCCCCCAACCCCTCTACTCACCCTCCACTCACCCCTCCTTCTCTCCCCCCCCAGTGCCTCCCCTCCCCCAATCCAGGAGAATCCTTTAATGTGCATGCCAAACTCTCCTCTGGGTCCTCCTCTCCGATGACGATGACGTACAACAACCCAGCGGCATTTCCCTGAACCCTTTCCTTTGTTCCCCTTAAGCATAGAAACACTATTTTGGCTGTCAATCCCTTGCCTCCAAGGATCTTGGTGCTTTTAGCAAATACTAGACTTTGTGGGGTCAATAGTGTGTTGGACATTGCGCAGGGCGTGCAAAGTCCAATTATGATTGCTTCGGCCCTAACTTGTGTGGAGTATCATGCATATCATTGCTCTTCCCATCCTTGTGCTCTCACACTCTTACCGCCCCCTCTTCCACAAATGTCCCTGAGCTTCAGGATGGGGAGAGATTAGGTTGGCCTAGTTCTAGGTGGTTGATATAGAGTCTCTGAAGTTCTGGATTATAGTTTGTTGATTTTCTTTTGCAGTTTTGCTGCTCCTGCAATGCCCTTCACTCCATCCTGATGGGTATTGGATGTCACCCCCTGGCCAGAGATACTAAGCTGTTAAACTAGAGTCTTGTTATAAGAGTATATTCAAAGGTAGATGTATAAAAGTAGGAAACCACAGTGAGGGAGTGGTCAATCGCCCATTTGCAAAATGGTTGGCAGTGGTCTATTCTTAAGACCCTGGAAGCGAGAGCCTGGGAAACCTCAGAGCAAAGCAATAAGGAACTATAGCAATCCAGGATGATTCCAGATGTCACCATTGGGACTCCACAGGCACACTCAAGTGCCCTCTTACACACACACACACACACACACACACACACACATCATAGGAATGTATCTGTAAAAACTCTATCAAATTTGAAAATTACTTTTTTACGTGTTCTTCATTTAGTAATCTCAGAGAAAAAAAACAGATGTTTATCAGAATTAAGTCAATAATTTTATCCAGCTATTTTAGCAGTAAGAGGAAAAAAACTTAAAATTTGTTACCAAAAAATTAAATAATACCCTGCCAGTGGAATTAAGACCAATGAGAAAATGTGATTCCCCAAAACATACTCTGGAGAGGCAGCTCAAGTAACATACCCTACCAATAACTGTAGGATTCCAAAGTATGGGCAATTCACTCAGCAACCAAAATAGAAAGTTGGTATTTGAAATGAAACAGATTTATCACATCTAACAGTGTTCTTTCAACTTTTTATGTAAATAGAACCTTATTCCCTAATTTATAAATTAAGACTGTTGACCTCATTTATTGAAGGTTTGAGAAGAATATAGTCAAGAAAAACTAGGCTTTTATAGACTAATAAGTGAAAATTGTATTAAATAAAGTATAACATGTACTAAAGCATTTAAGTCTATGACAGAAATGGAGAGAGAGAGAGAGAGAGAGAGAGAGACAGAGATAGAGACAGAGAGAGAGAATAAATTATAACAGAAATACAACATTGCAAATCTGACCTGAAAGAAAAACAACTTTCAAACTTGGCCTATTTCAGATCAACATGTGAAAAACACATGAACTGTAAGAGCTACTCATTATCAGCATTAGAATGATGTATCATTAGCAACTGTGTTGAAAGCACCCTAGGCCTAAGTGTCTTAATGTTTTTGGAATCCAGGAACAATATAATAAGGTCATGCTGTGAAATCCACAGTCAAAACCAACCTGGGAGGCATGTGAGAAGTTGGGCCAGATCATGTGACTGAACTGGGCAGTCATTTAGCTGCAACTGAAGGTCTGACCACAAGGAAAACCACTCCTGCTAAGTCAGATCTGTGTTGTTAAAAGAGAACTTTCACCAAATAAACTATTTATTATTCCACTTTCTTAAGTTTGGGGATATTTTCTTATACAGCAGAAGATAAATGACACCCAGAGGAAAAGAAGTCCTTATGCTTTTAGAATTACGTTTTAGAAGCTCAGCAGAGATGGCTCAAGGGCTAAAGCCTCTTGCCTTTGAAGCAAAAAGGCCTGAGTTTGTATCCCCAGATCCCACATAAAAAAATGCCAGGCAGATATGGCAGCAGTTTACACTTCTGGAAGGCAGAGACTGGACAACCTCATAGCAAAGCAATAAGGAGATAGAGCAAGCCAAGATGATTCTTGAAGTCACCCTTGAGCCTCCACAGGCACACACACTCAAGCCTTCTGGTACAAACACAATACACACACACACACACACACACACACACACACACACACACTCTCTCTCTCTCTCTCTCTCTCTCTCTCTCTCTCTTTTTCCCTCCATTTTCATGTGATTATATGTATATGGTGTGTGAATGTGCATATATATATTTGTGTGTGGGTATGGATGGGTGCATATGTCATTGTATGTAAAGGCTGAAGGTTAAAAAGGAATCACTCTCATGTGAGGCCTTCTACCTTAATGTTTTGGACTTGGTCTCAAATTAAACCCAGAGTTTTCTGATAGGGCTGCTCTGGGTCTGAAGCGACCTAGGCTCTGCCCTCCCAGGGGCTGGAATTACCAGGCAGGTTATCATGCCCACTCAGCATTTAATGTGAGCTCTGGTCCTTTCACTTGCACGACAAGTGCTTTAACTGGTGAGCTATATCCCTAGCTTAACTTGTTTTAATTTAAGTCTTTTAGGTGTTGACACCTACAATTAAAGCGTAAGTATAAGGAAAATAATGTGTAATAATACATAGGCGAGGAATACCATGGGAAATGTTAAAACTCAGCAAATACTAATAAGATAATACATTTTAGCATTATAAGAACACATTAAATTGAACTTGAAAAGGCACTGTAAGTGGCTAAGAAAAGCACATAACTCAAACAGAAATAAATGATATCCAGAGACAATGAAGTCACATTCCATAGCATACCACTAAATGAATTGCTGTAAGTGCTTATGGCTGACATACACACATGTCACATACGCTATCAGGATGACGATATTTTGTGGAATTTTATGAAGGGACTTAAAATATGTGATTGTCATATCTAATGCATTATGTCATCAAGCATATAATTTCAAAGACTTTATTGCAATGTAATTTCCTTGACAAAAGACTATTCATGACTTCTTCAGTAATATAAACATTAATCATCCACAAACAAAGGCATAAAAATGATGTATACATGACTACAATCCCACAATTTAACCCACAGGCAGGAATGTGAAGCAGCAATGTCATCTACTGGTCCAACATCATACAGGGAGTATGTCAATATGTTTATATTTTCAGTAAACACCACAAAATCCTTCACTGAGTGAATATTCAATATGTATTGGATGCATAAGCAAACGAACTATACCAAGTATGGAAACATAATTAATAAAGGAATTAAATATTCCTGACTTTCTTCCTCTCTATGCCTAAAGCCTGGACCTAATTTAAGCCTCCAGCAAGGACTGCCAAATCCTTCCAAGCCCTTCAAGTGTTAGCTTTCCAAGAGATCACAGTACTATAACCTTGAAATAGAATGCTTTCTTAATAATATTTAGTTACACTGTGTGGTACATACATATGAGGAAAGAGGGTAGAAACATATGTTGGATTTGGGTTAGTACTGAGACTTTTTGATGCTGGAGGCTAGAACTTCTATTTTCCAACTTAAGGCTAAAGTTGTAGATAAGATTGGTCTTTTACTAATTAGATGACTTGTAATCTGTCAGCAGAATGAGGCCAACGTAATTTTTCTATTGTGTTTCAAATGGCAACATGGATGTTCATGGAGAGGTGAACAGCAAGTAATACTTATGGCAGAGGGATTAGACAGTATTCCAATCTCTGCTTATGAAGTTCTCATAAAAGAGACAGTAAGGCAGCACCATGTCCAGAACTGCAGCTGTTATGGTATGTTTCTGAATTCCAGAGGCCTCGTATCCTTCCAAACATTTTGTAAACAGATAGGTCCTTGTATCAAATACCTTTATGCTTAAAATACCTGCAGTGGTTTCTGTCCCTGCATTGAGCCCTGGCTACCACAGCATAGAAATGCAGCTCAGCTATAACTGATCTATGTGATAGTCTGTATGACCAGGAAATGCCAGATTGTATCCTATCTTATTTAGATAATGGCATGAATTTAATATTGGTTGAACCAAGGTTGAGAATCTAATTTCCTTACAATGGTGCAGCGAGTCTTAGGGAGGAGGCTTTCTTTGCTGAGGAAACTGTTGTACTGCCCTGGCTGTACTACACTCCTAAGTTAATCTTATACCTCGAGAATTCAGACCTCTGAGCTTAAGAGACACTCGTTTATCACTGTTGGGAATTCCAGTGATCTTGCATACCACACATGGGATGCTTTTAATTTCCAAAACATGATATATCTTTTTTCTATGTCATCATTAAAACTTCACATAGGAAATTACATTATATTCATGGGATTACATTACTAACTTTTCACTTTACACATTATCCATGTGTACATCTTTCACAGACACCCAAATTTTAATACAGTATCTGTAAAGACTAGAAACTGAATGTTTAAGTGAATTAATGTTTATAAAAATTAGAAGCAGGAGTGTTTGGTACATGTCATAAATTGATTGCACATGTTTCTGTCTAGTTACAGATAAAGTCTGCACAAGCAGTAATGAAATGTGTTAAAACAACAGCAGCCGGCTGAAAACATTTTTAAGCCTATTCAAAGCATTTCCTTCTTATTTATGGTCCCATATATCTTTTCTAATAACTGTCAAGGGAACTTCAGAAACATCTTCATCACATCCCCAACCCAGCAATATGAACTTCACAAAAGAAGTCTGAGTGCTTTGGAAGTTTCACATTTATAAAATCATTATGTTTAATGTTTATGTTGATATAACAAATTGTCAATTATATATTGCTTTCAAGTTGTTTTAAAATATTTAGAAATATGTTCAAATAAATCACATTAACCATTTGCATGAAACAAAACCTTAACACATTACTGATAACTAACAAAGTAACTGAACATGAACTTAATATTTAAGTAAAATAGCGAATATCAAACAAAAAACAGTATGCATCTACTATGGAAATGCTATCTGTACAAGGGAGAGTTCCTTGTACAGAGGATGGTGTAAAGTGCTGCCTTCAATGATCTTGGGAAGGTGTTGGCGTGAGTTCATGCAATACACACCTCGATAGACTGATGCCATCTGGTACTCAAAACACTTGCTAACTACACTTTGTTGTAGAAAGTCTCATTGGCTTTCCCATCTTTATGATACATGGCCCCTCACTGTACTTTACGGAATATACTCTAAATACATTATAGGTTATGGAATATTTTATCATTAAAATGTTTTCTTCGCTCTCTACACATATACATATATATATATCATATATATACATACATATGCCATATTTGTTGACTTAACTTGCTATGTTAAATGTTTCTCTTTATTTTGATGTCTCTCCTTTTCCCAAAAGTTATTCTTTCCAAAACACTTATCAACAAGTAAAACATGAAAAACTTTTGAGTGGTAGTTAGGTTTTTGTTTTGTTTTGTTTTGTTTTGTTTTGGGAGTCTCACACTTATAGCCCAGGCTAGCCTCAGGCTATAGTACTTAGCCTAGGTTAGCTTTGAACTTATAGAAATCCTTCGGCAACAGCCTCTGAAATGCTGGGCTAACAAGTATGAGCCATTGTTTCCCATTGGTGTGGAATGTGTTTTAAAAAACAGATTCTGAGTATGAATGATTCAGAATGTTACGCTGCTACTAATCAGCACCTAGTGGTGGTGGTAGGGGCTATGCTAAGCAGACATTAATATGAAAATAATTGATATATTATGGACCTTGCATTCTGTTCAAGCACTGTTTCCCAGGTCCATAAATATCTGTAAATCAGCAATTCTCATGCATCAGGAGGGTTAGGGAGAGTCAGTAGACTCGCGCTGAAGACTCCAGTCATACACATGCCCTCTCTTGCCCATGCCCCATATGCACAGCCTGGAACACCAGCAGCACGTGGTCTTAGAAGGTAACAGAGCAAGTAGGAGTTACCCTTATTGCACTAGGACTCTGCTGTCTGAATATGAAATGTCCTCTGTGCATGTTTTCCAACACTTGGCCCCCAACTCTCTGGGGAGATCCTGGAACCATTAAATGGCACAGTCTACTAGAAAAAGTATGTCACTGGGGGCAGACTTTGCTGTTTGATAAACAGGCCCCACTTCTTGTTCTCCCAGCTCCCTGCTGACTTCTGGGTGTAGCTACAATGTAACAGCTGGCCTCCTGCTCCTGACACCATGTCTTCTCAGCCTGTTGCTATGCTGTTTCCCACATTATGTACTCTATCTTCTGTGGAACTGTAAACCAAAATAATAAACTTTCTCCCCTGAATGCTTGGGTCAGAGTATTTTAATCACAGCAAATGGGAATAGAGTACATTTATGAAACTTTTGAGAGGTTGTCACCCATGTTGGGGGGAAATGTTAAGGTGACACGACTGGCTTCAAGGCGCCCACACTCCTTTAAGTAAGGCTACCAGCTAGTTCACTGAGACTGACCTGGGTGGAATCATTTTTTTTGCTATGTTTTCAGTGCTTTCTTTGGGTTGAGTACATGTTCCTGTCTCCCCAGGAAAAGAAACACAGCAGATGTGTGAAAATGAAGTCACCTAATGATTCACTCCTCAGAACACATTCCCCTTGCTAAGTGAGGCAGATACCAAAATCTGCATTAGCTTTTCACTGCTACATAATGAATTACCACAAGCCAATGGCTTAGAACATCTATTTATTTCGTTTCTGCAGGTCAGATGTCCAGACACTATATGTCAAGGTTCTGTTGAGAATGTGCAAGACTGAAATCTAAGTTATTAGCCAAGCTGTACTCCTGTATCCATTTCAGGAAATTCTGCGAAATAATCTCCAAGTTCATTCAGGTTGTTAGGAGAGTCCAGCTTTTGCAGAGTATACATATTCTTGCTGTCTATTGGAGGGCATATTCTCAGCTCCTATAGACTGCCTTCTAAATGTACATGTATACACACCACACAAAGTCACTTTAAAATATTAAAAACAAAAAAGCTGTCATATATTCATTCTTTGTGTTGTTTTGTAGGACTTGGCCCACTCTGTTCATGCAAGTCTCAATGACTCCACATTCATTTTTGTTTATACAGCTCCCTTTTTCAGACAATCACTTATTCCTTCAGTATTGTGTAAAGCTGCTAAGTAATCAGATCAGTGTCTCTGAACAGTTCTTCTGTTTTCTTTTCCCAAATTTCTTAGCTACTATGAATACCTGCTCGAAGACTTTATCCAACACTTGCATTTCACCTCTCCTTTAGCTTCAAGATCATCAAATGAGAATTGTTTTTCTTCTTTGAAACACTAAAAATTTTTTGTTTTAAAATTTTGTTCCCATATACATAATTTCTGAGATGATTCATTGTTTTATATAAATAACTAGCTCTACTGGGAAATTATAATCAGGCTCAAAAATGGCTGAAAGCTTCTCTAACAGCTCAAGATGTTCTGAAATTTGTGTTGCTATCCTCAGTTGCCTCCTGTCAAATCTCTTTTTTCCAATGTTCTGTGTCTTTGTGTTAAGCTACCTTCAAAGAAAAGTACTTTATGATAGATAAGGTGGTTATATAACTACAGTTCTCTACTTGGAAGTTCAGGAGGATCAAGACTACCCTGGGTTACACCAGACCCTGTCTCAAACAAGAAGTATATTGACATACAATGTGATTACAGCAGAAACTGTAACTCTGGGTCTTTAGTCCAATAAGGGAATTAATTTTGTTCTTTTTAAATTTGTATAGTAAATTAATTTAAAAAATCTTTGCGAACCCTGCACACATATTTCTAAGTTGTTATTTGGTCAAATGTTCTTTACAGCTCTAAGTTTTTCTATGCTCATGTGCAAACTGGGAAAATTACAAGTTTTATAAAAATGGAAAGTTCAATATTTACTTAATATTATAATAAAATAGTGTGACGTGATAAATGAGTTTTATTTCTACATTAATTTATTTATGCTACTGATAAAGTCTAATACTAGGAAAGGAGCTGTTCTCTGTTATGCATGAGAAGTACCCACCTCCCAGGGCTGGCAAATTACTCTATTCACCAAATAGTTTTTCTCTTAAGAGTTTTTCTTAAATGTCAACAAGTGCTCCATTATATTTGAGTTCCTTTTCTGTAGAATAAATGCAGCTTACTTTGTTCCTTAGACTTAAAAGATTTTTAAGATCATTAAAGAAACAGTCAGATAGATGTACCTTCAACTTGTCTAGTATAGGGGGATACTGGAGGAAGACGCAAACTCTCAAATTATACAACCTGACAGGCCAACTTACACTCATTAAAACAGTAGCATGGCCAAGGTTTAGAAAATGAAAGGGGAGGGGGTGATTTGAATGTGAATTGTTCCCATGAGCTTACGTGCTTGCATTTTAGTTGGCATTGCTGTTTGGGAAGATTATGACAACTTTAGAAGGTGGATCTTTGCTGTAGGAAGGTGGGCCTGGAAGTTGGTTAATTCATCCCTGCTTCTGTTAGTGTCTGCTCTAGCAGCTATGCCTTTCCCTGCCAAAATGGACACTCTCTCCCCTCTGGAACTGTAAGCCAAAGAAATCTCCCTTTAAGGTGCATGAGTTTGAGTTTGCCTCACAGCAGCAGAAAAAGTAACTGCAACAGGGGAGATTGTACCTCTAATGTTAACTGGTAATCACACAAAGACCAAAAAATTCCTTGCAGATCTCTCTTTTGCTCTCCAAGCTTTCCAGCCTCGCCATCTGCCTGGCCACCTCCACCTCCTTCCTCTGCTTTATTGTGATGGTGGCTCTCTCCCTACTTTTTCTGATCTTGAGCCATCTCTTCAGTTCTAATGCTCTCTCACTTTAAGGATAAACTATGTCTTGGCTCCTTTGGCTAACAGACCCTAAAAATTAAATGAACTCCTATTTTTTTTAAAATCTCAAAAACAAACAAACAAACAACAACAAAAACCAAACCAAACCAAAAAAAAAAAAAAAAAAAAAACCCAAAAAACAAAAAACCTCACAGACTGCAGTGGAGAAGGATCATAACATTGCTTCTTTTTCATGTCAAAATAGGATGCATATGAACCAAAGATGAAGTATAAGAGTGAAAACTTAAAAGAGTTTTTTAAAAGCGCAAGGAAGAAAATGTTTTTTCAATCAATCCCTACAGTTTACTAGTTACATCAGGACACACTTCTTTGACCAATCTATCTTACAAATTTATCTTTTATGTATTTTTATTATGTATACTAAGATATATACATAACATCACAATGAAATAAATCCAATAGCAGATTGAAGGGATAGAAATATTCTTTATGAGACTGGATACATTATGACACTTCCATACATTGGAAAAATATAACTCAGGAATGAAAATGAAAATGAAGATAGACAACCTATCACTTGCAAGACAACCTATTAGATATGTCGTCAGAAGAAACAAGTTGCAGGTCATGATGGAGCCAATGAGACGGCTCAGCAGGTAAGGGAGGACGCCACAGCAGTCAGACAATCTGGGCACTCGTGCAGAGGTGAACAGTGAAACCAACTCCTGCAAAGTTGTCCTCTGACCTCTATGTGGGGCCCATAGTGTGTGCTCAAGGGCACATCATACACACAAAATGATACATGAGTTAAATTTAAAAGAAAAACTATGCAACAATTTCCTTTTATGAAAAAAAAAAGCTATATGCACTTTTTTGCTTTCATATCTTACACAGACTATAATTATCCTAGAAAAAGAAAGAAATTTATGAAGTTCCCTTTGGAAAGGAAAGAATGTGCTCTTATTATATGTCCTTTGATATTTTAAAGTTACTTTTTAAGACTGCAGGTAAAAAAGAAAATGCATCAAAACAGGATATTGTATCTGTGGGAAACTGATAATTCTTACCTTTCTCTGCAAAATTTAAGTGAATGTAGTACAGCAGGCCTTTTCTGACGTAAATTCCATAAGTGTAGGGTGTCATCAGCCAAGGCACTCACAAGAGCTCCCTAGAAAGTAAATTAGGTTTTGTATACATACGTTACTAAGCATTTTATACATCTGTTACTAATAGATGCTAAATTATCTTCTCAAATTTCAAAATTTTCTGTCAGCAAATCTAGTTCTAAGATATATTTACCTCAATGAATTCTAAATAGCAAATGTATGTGAATGTGTATGATCTTCTTAAGTACATAATTATTGTTTTAACTTCAATAATTAAAGTATAACTTAATATCCTATAATCGAAAAGTATACCAATCTAGGTGACAGTAGGATTAAAATCTCTAAAATTATTTAGATACCCTATCATAAGTTACTTGGTCATTATTGTATATGTCATTATTATATATGCTTCCTTTACTAACAGCAAAATGACACAAAAATGACCTCACTTCATTTGGCTTAAGACAGACACTTAAAGCACTGTATCTGGATCATAATTTGACTAATAGAACCAATAGTAATCGATGTCTAAGTAACTGAAAGATTGATTAGCTGGCCAAGTTTAAACACCTGATCCTATTAACTAATACTATTATCAGTGGGGAAGAAAATGACCAGCTGTACTGAGAATCATTCTGCTGGCCCAATCTCTTCCCAGTTCCAACAAATCAGAACTTCTAGAGCAATGGACATCTATGCAAGTACTCATTCTTTAAATCTCTGAAGATGGAGATATGCAAATTGTATTCAAAACCTCCACACTAAGAGTTGATTTTCATGAAAATGTCTAATTGGTTCAAGCACTTAGAGTAAAACAAGAAATACAGTACATAGAATTTGCATGGACTTCAAAGAAAATTTGCTATCCTAATCTGTTAGGTTACTATGAGAACTGTACTATAACACGACATCTGGGAAAACAAAAATTGTAGAGCCAATACACTCTCCATTTCATGGGATTGCATTCTCCTGACTACTGTATGCATAAACTGAAAAAGATCAACACAGTCACAAGTAAGTCGGTAATTTCACTGAAATTTTTCTATCAGCACTGTGGACATTTATACTCATGATGCCTCTGTTAAGTCTTGATCTGAGATATTTATTGGAAGCAAGATGAATTATGTAATTAACTTTCTCTCATATACATATAGTAAATTATTTCACAGAACTTAAGCTTTTAGGGGCAAGGAAATTATAAACTATTCTCATAGTTAAGGAACATAGAGAATTTTTTCAAGTTAAATAAATTTCTTTTCCTTCCTTCCTTGCAACTACTTGAAATAATCATCTATTTTCAGAGCTGCTTACAAATATATTTTTAAATTTGCAAGCAATATTTGCTATGCTTGTAAAATGGTGTTTCCTTAGCTCCTTCCATACCTCAGTTTCTTAACAAAAAGAAAGGCATCACCAATGACTTCAACTGTAAGCACCCAAGTTGCGGAAAGAACTACTTTTCCATGGAAACTGCTTCCTTGGTGGTATTTTGAAGCAATTCATTACAGTACATTCTGCTATCCTATAATAATCTCAATATTCTTAAATGTTCTAATGTAGTATTTTATGATATAACTTTCCATGTCCCTGAAATAAAACTTAAGCACAACATCACATACCAATGATTTTTACCTATACTGTTTTATTTTCAACACTACTTTAAGAACTCACATTGGGAAACTTTCTATGGTGGCACCTTAAAATGAATCACACTAGTCACTTTCCCACAAGAAATTATATTCTGTGCTGAAATATTTAAAAAAAGGGTGAAAAAAATAACCTGAAAAGACAGATATGGTCCAATTTCAACCATAAGTGGGCAAAATAAACATTGTTCACTAACCTCATTGATCAGGAACTGTAGTTGGATTACTGCTGCTCCACTGTCATGCTGGCAATAACATTCCACTCCCGGACGACCAAAACTGGTATAAACTTAATTAAGGAGTTTCTGGATGTATAAGGAATATTTCAAAGAAATTTTCAGTTGCATAACCAATAAACAGTCTCCTGTCTTTATAATTAATCCAGACCACTTACTGGGTTTGAAATTTATAGTCAGATGTGGTAAATATCAATGTAATTAATTAGTTTTTCTCAATAATCAGAAGTCTCACTGATCAAACTTGTAAAAAAATATAAAATCAAATGTATCAAAAAAACTCCAAGAAAACATAAGGTTAATATACTTCATTTTGATCCAAACTGCTTTCTTCTTAAAATAACAGAAAGAAGGTAGCCAAATATTAAAAGTAGCCAAATTCCATTTGGAATATTGCTTTCAGAAAGCTTTTTTTAAATTTCTACAGTGTAATTTTTAAACAAACAAACAAACAAACAAACAAACAAACAGGACTACTAATCAGCTTCTGTCTGCAGCATGAGGAGTTACCAGTGACTATTTCAACTATTTTTAACAGGCACAGATATGGACTGACACACTAGCACATATGTTAATGGATATGGACTGATACACTAGCACATATACAGCAGCATATGTTAACGGGATTATTTTCTGTGTTAGGCATTACCTCAAATGTCTTACAAATTATTCACTTCACCCTCATAATTTATAAAGAAAACATTAGTTTCCCCATTTAAACAGAAAAAACTTGAATATCCATCATTGCTCCAGAGTCTACACTTTCTGTCTTCTTCCACTGTTTTGGCCAGTGGTGGAATGAACCTAGGCCTTGTGTGTGCTAAGCACAAGTTCCTTTGAGTTAAATTCACAATCCTATCTTTTAAATACACACTGAGTAAAGAACAAGACATAACAAAATTACAAAATTCTGTATGTCTGAGGAACTGTTACATGTACTTCACTTTAATAAACTTAAAATAAGTCATTTTTATCATTTTACTAATCTGTTTTGCCAGGAAATAACAACATAGTAAAAAGAGAAATTACAGATATCTGTGTACAAAAATATGTATAGACCACTTGTACATTCTATTCAATTAGGTCACCTACTTCTGCTTAAAGAAAAGAAAGAAAACTTCCTGCTTAGGACTTAAATCCAGGGCTTTATGACTCCTGCCACTGAACTATATACCCATGTCTTCATCTTTTTATACCAAAGATATTTTTTATTACACATTTTATTTTTGCCTAATCATACAAGCTCAATAGATTACCCCCTTCTCTCCCTCTCCCCTTCCATCCCCCATCATCCCTTATTACACTCTTCCCCCTTCTCCCTCCCTCTCAACCTCCTCCCTCCCTCCTCTTCTCCAGGTACCTACTGCTTCTTCCCTCTCATCCCCCAGAGCATCCATTTATGTGGGTGTTGAATCTTTCTGTGAGTCCTCTATCCTAGTGTGGGTTCAGTACTCAGCAGCATAACTTGAGGCCTCTTCTTGGGCTGCCCTCTAGCATGGGAACTCTATTATGACTGTTTCATCCCTTGCCTCTAAGGATCCTACTGCCTGAAGCTTTCTTCCATGAGATTCCTGCTAGACTTCAGGGATCATTGACATGTCAGCCATTGGGCAGGTCAAGCAAAGTCCAATCACATTGTGGCTATATCCTGGCTGCTACAGCCCTGATTTGTGTGGAATATCTTGCATATCATTGGTCCTCCCCATTAGGCTCTTACAATCTTGCCGCCCCCTCTTCTGCAAGGTTCCCTGAGCTTTAGATGGGGAGATATTTGGCTGGTCTGGTTCCAGGTAAATAATGTAGGGCCGAGACATTTTTTGAACACAGATATAATTAGAGTTCATAGCTGTTTCTCAAGGGTAATATACACTACAACTATTCAACTGTAAGATTTCCAGTTTAATTTTCTCAGCAGAGCTTGAAGGATACTAGCATTGAATCATGAAGGCAGGACGCCTAACATATGTTCTGAGCCAAAAACTAAGGGCTTGGGATATAGCTTAATGGTACAGCGCTTGCCTAGCATGGGTAAGACCTGCGCTTCAATTGCCAATACGATAACAAAATTTCATTATTTCCTTTTTGAACATCTATAGTTATGGCAGCCATACTGAACACCACATGAACAAGATGGAAACTTTTAAAAAACTAACTTCATAAAATCTCCTCAAAGTTTATTCATTTTTGACTTTTATTCAATGATTGGTTTTATCTTCCAGTTTTTATGCTACACAATACTAAAAAAAACTATTAGGATATCAAATGTAATAAACAAAAATATACTGACGAATATATAAAAGTGATTACTGGAAAGCAAATAACCATGCAAGCAGCTCTACTAATTTGGGCATTCTTGAAATATGCTTCTTGACCTTGAAATTTCAGCTTACTAAGGGCATCTATCAGTATTTTACCAATAAAGAATGTCTGTAAATCCAGAAAGCTAATTATGTAAAAGCCATGGAAGATTTAACTCTTATGCTATATACAGTTCTACTCTATACAAATCTGCCTCCATTTTAAAGTAGGATACAATCTCTTGCAGCTATGGTGATAAATACAGTCTCTTAATATAACGAGAACTCTTACCATTAAATAAATTGTAGGCACTATGCTATATGTACTTTCTAGAGGCATTAAAAATGATAGAACAATTAATTAGGCATCCATAGCTTGCAGAACCAATATCATTCCTAAACCAACCCTGCTAAAATGCTATGGAAAAGTATGGAAGTGCTAAGTGCTAAGGGTATTAAGCATTAAAGAAGCAATAGAAACTAGAATTCTGTACACTAATTCTACTTGCAACTTTGAGACAAGCCCCTTACAAATGTCTTCATGTCTAAAATGATGAACTAACAAATTTTCTGAGGGCTATATAAGAATGGGACTTAACAAAGTTAGGTAAGAAATAAAGGAAGCTCACTGTAAAAAGTGAGCACTTGCATGTAGAATGCCAGAGGTTGATGCAACCTCCAGCAAGAGAGTGAGGAGGAGGGAATTAACAATTTTATCTCTAAGATCTTCCGTGATTGATGGGCTACAGTGCCTCAGCGGAACAAGAGCAAAACCTACATGGGCTGCTCAGTGGTGACAGCAGAGAGTGACAAGACCCAATACAATGACAATACCAGCCACAAAGAAAACACGTGATGACCAAAAGTAAAAGCATTCAAGTTTCACAGGGCACCATCTAAAAAGACAGGCCACACTGTGGCAGAAGACTTCTAAATCATATCCAATGAGGATTTAGTAACCAGTGTAAAAAAAAAAAAAAAATTCTAAGGAGAAATAAAAGATGATCCAGTTTTTAAAAAGGGAGAAAAGATACAAACATCTGTCCTCAAAGATGTATAAACAGCCAACACAAACACGACAAAAGTGTTCAACATAATTGGCCATCAGGAAAAAACAAATCAGAACCACAAGGAAATACCACTCTGTATGTTGCAGGATGGATTTCACCAGAAAGAAAACAGAAGCTTTGGTGAGCGGGTGGAGAAATTAGAATCCTCAAAGACTGTTGGCGCCTTTCAAATGTGTGACCACTTTGAAACCTTGTCTGAGGTTTCTCTATGTTAAACACAGAGTTGCTAAATGACTCAGGTATTCCGCTGGAAGGTATGTACCTAGAACTAAAACGGAACAACCACCCTAGCACTCTGGAAGGTGACAGGGGGAGGAGGATCTGAAGCTACCTTGGACTACAAAGCAATACTTTCTCTCCAAAAAGCAAAACCAACAAAACAGAAAAGAACAGCTAAATTTAACCTGGTTATTGAAATTTACAAAGATAACTGACAGAGAGCCAGGATGGCATGATTACACAGGGAGGGGAAGGGAGATAGCAAACCAACTCTTATCTAGCAAAACAGGAAACCTGTAGAAACTTTCAGAAGTTGATAAATCAGGAAGCAACAGAGCATGTTATTTAAAGCTGGTGTCCTCTCAGGAGCAGGAAGAAGGGTGAAGCAGAGAAGGGAAGTTTTGTCATATCAAGTTCTATACTTACTTTTTAAACCATGTACACATCTTTACAAACTTAAATTTGTTGAAAGTATAGGTTCAAGTAGACAAAGGGAGATAGACAGAATTCTGGGTGTCTGCCATCATACTGCCTAACTCAGCTGGCCAACTCTCTACACTGCTAGGAAAACTAAATCAAAATCCTCTTCCTTGATCTACGCCGAAGGAGACCTTGTTTTCATGCTAACTCACATCATGCAAGAGTAACAACCTGATTAGTCTTGTTCTTTTCCAAGAACAAGGGGCTTCTTTTAAACTCTAACTTGCTGCCTTTACTATTTACAAATTTGGGATTACAGGCAAATAAGAGAAAAATAGAGCAAAATATACTGAAGACCATAATCTGTCTCTGTGTTTTTCTATCTTATAGCTCCTAGGTAGAATAGGAAAGCTACAGAAAAATTCTGACTAAGCTTGTTTTACTCATTGATTTAATTTTTCTTTTCTGAGAGTTTTAACAGACACTGGGGAGATAGTCCTCATTCTCAGGCATCTTAAGTTCTACAAACAAATATATAAAAGTATCATGACAATTAAGCCCAGATATATTGCAAACAGAAAACAATTTTTTTTCTTAAAAAAGAAAAAAAAAAAACCGGGGTTGGAGAGGTGGCTTAGGGGTTAAGCCTCTCCCTTGCAGGCGGAAAGTCTTGAGTTCGGATCTTAGACCCCACATATAGATGCAGGGCGGACGCAGGGGCAGCCTGTGTTTCTAGTCCTGGTAGGGCGGAGCCTGTGAATCCTGGGGCAGAGTAAACAAGGAGGAGCTGGAGGCGGTTCCTGGTGGTTCTACACACATACCTACACAGGCACAATTGAATAAATAAAAAAAAAAATTTAAAAAACCCACTTCTATTATGTGCATAAATGTGCACATAAATTTTGGAGAGCTAATATGTGATCACTTTTCAATAATAAAGTTAAAATGCCACTAATACAGTCAGAAAGTACTAATGAAAGCAACTGTGGAAAGGATGGCTATAGTCTAGGGCCAATGTTTTCACTTTGTATTAACATAAGTCACTGAGCAAATGGGCTCTGATTTCCTTATCTGTATTTCTACAGCTATTAAAGATAAATGAAAATTGACCAAAATGGAAAAATATGCCAATATATATTTATTTTGTTGAAGATAACATACTGTTGTAAGTAAAATCTCAAGCTGTGCATGATGGCACATGCCTATACTCCCAGCACCATTAGGCTGAGTGAGTGTGTCTCACTCACTGTGAGGATGGCGTGGTCAGCACAGTGAGAACCAGATTCGGCCAGTGCTGCATTTGCAAGACTGTCTCAAAATAATAATAAAGTCACAGGTGGTTGGGCCTTATACTGATCATGTGATCACCTGTGTCATTTCAACAGATAGGCTGTTGGAATGATCAGAAATCACTTTTTGGGCTTCTTTTTGTTTGTTCCTGTGACTTTAAGGCTGGATTTTTTTTTTCTTAACCTCAGACGTAGACAGCATGCTTTTGTCTATTGGCCCTCATGCTCTGTGCAGAATTGCAAAGGAAGGAAATGGCATAACACGCAATGGACACCAGCTTCTGTTTGAGCATGTCAAGCACCAGGTTCAGTCCTCTCTGTACAAGACTCTGGGTGAGTGACTTCCTCACTCTCCGCAGGCTCAAGTACTGCACGTGGCATCCCCTCCAAGTGCGCAGTGATGGATGTGGCTCTTGACGACCATCTGCCTCCCTGGAATACTGCTACCCATGTGGTCCAACGTTTAACCCAGTATTTCTCAATGGCAAATCTGAATCACAAGCATCCATGGAAATTTAACAGAAAGGGGGGAAAAAAACAACAAAACCCACAGAGTCATGCTGCAGGCCAGATTCACTGAAATCAGAGACAAACTCTAAGATGCAGTTAGGCGGTGTCATTTTTTTCATTTGTGTTTCTAGTCTCTTATAAATTACTGTAATGGAAGACATATTATGTTCTTTAAATAGTTTATATATGAAATTCACTCATTTCTAAAGATTTTTTCTTCAAATAATCATGAAGTCCCTTCAAATCTCATTAGAGGCCTCACCTCCAAACTGAATTTCCTCCTTCCAATCTACTAGCCTCTGGGTTAATAGAAATATGCACAAACAATAGTGCAATGAGCCTTTATCAAACAATTTAGTAAAGAGCATTTCATTCTGCATATTATCAGCAATGAATGTATTTTCCATGCAAAATCATTATGAAATAGAAATTAAATGTTTATATTTTATAACTCTACAGTTTCATTTGTTTGGCAAATATTAGTCTTTTAGTTACAAAAACTAGTAAGTATGAGATGGTTTGGCCTGTAAAAGTGACTGTACACAAGCCTGATAAATTTGATCTCCATGTCCAAGAGGGTGGCAGGAAAGAACCAGTGACTCCTGAGGACTGTCCTGACCTTCACATGTGCACTGTGGCACCTGCACATCAATACCTACACATCACACACACAGTTATGTAAATAAAATTTTTAATAAATTTTTATAGACTTCCACTTTCTGGGTCTAGTGCATAAGAATTGTCAAAACCATCATTTTGATAAGAAGTAAAAAAATCTGAACCAACTGGAAAACCACCTATTCTTAGTTCTGTGAGAGAGAGGTGAGGCCACGAACTGCACCTAACTGGACAGACACACATATAAGGAGACTCGTGGCTTACCGAAGCCCACGCCTTCCAGCAGAATTCTCTGTGGGAACCAGGGCCAGGGTGAAGCAAAGGAACAATATCAATGACAAGTGCTGGGCGCTCACAGCAGGAAAGTATGAAGTCAAAATCTCCAGAGGCCCCGTGTTTTACCTTCACAGACCTATTAGTTCAGAAACACAGGGTCAATTCTACAGAAACCTAAGCTGTCAGGGTTTTACCCGAGCCAAAGCAACAGGCAAGAAGGAAAATGCCCAATGCCCTTGGACAGAGCCTTCCATGTAGAGGGAGAGAAGTGTCGAACTGCAGCCCACTCAAACCACAGCCCAGGGGTTGGGTTATGAGAGATGACCTCAGTCCAGAGGTACAGTTTTACTAAAACTGAGACCTAATCCAAGCACTGTGGGCTACCTCTTTCCCCAACACCTGCACCACCCTAGTACTAAAGATGTCTCAGAGTGAGTCCTTTCAGTCATATCACATTCATATAACAGAAAAAAATCACAAGGCATTATGAAAGGCAGAGCAGTATGAAGAGAAAGCAGCCAGAAACATCTGGCTTGAGAACCAGCCAGAAACATCTGGCAATTTAAAACCAGTATTGTATAGCGGTGCTTCCAATGGATCAAGTAAACTGTACTGAAGATCAGACAGGCAATGTAACAACAGAGACAGAGAAATTTCAAGAAAGAATACAAAAGAAAAGTGAAATTAAGTTGTTAACATATCAAACTATGGGGGAACTGCTAAAAAAGAGGTAAAAGAAGCAAAAAGTAAAGAAGTACAACTGTTTGAACAGGAAAGGAGAAAAAGGGAATGATGAAGAAAGCTGGATTGAAAACAATAAGTAATGTCTTCAGGATCTTAGTACTGACAGGTAAAACTCAGAAAGTATTGCAATAAAACTTATAAAACCGAAAAACAACAGAAATGACTCAAAAATAATACAGAATTATGGGTCAAACACAAAAACAGCCTTTGTGTAGTGATAGTACTAGAAAGAAAACAGAAAAGTTTGTTAGAAGCAAAAAAACGAGAATTTCTCCAAAGTAATGTTAACTACTTTAGTATAGATCAAAGAGCTGATAAAATATCAAGAAAAATAAATATCAAAACAATGAAATTACATCTGGAGTGGGGCATAGCAGCAAACACCTATAATCCCAAGATTCCAAATACCCACAATCCCAGGATTCTGAATACCCATAACCCCAGCATTCTAAGACACACAGTAAAAGCTGTTATTAAATAAAACAAAATTACAAAATAAAAGCCTTTTAGCATTCATGTGTTCTAATTACAGAAAACCAAAAATGAAAGATGAACAAAGAACTTGACTACAGTAGGTATAAATAAAACTGACTTCTCAGAAACCTTGCAGGCAAAGAGAAGGACAGATGAAATATTTAATGTGTAGTAAGGACAGAAAGAAATCTCAAACTGACAATTCTGGATACTATAAAAGGGAAGGAACTAAGAAAGTCCTGCTTTCAAAAACCAAGCAAATGTGTTCTCAATTATCTGCCTTGATAGATGTACTTCGTGTTAGAGTAAAGGGAAGTTACACAGTGCCAGAATTCACACCTGTGTGAGGATGAGAAGAACATCCAAGAAGGAGCGAGCAGAGGTAAAATGCAACAGTCAGTACTTCTCACTCTTAACTGATACAATAAGTAATAATTTCTTCAAAGTAGCAGTAGCAGTATTCTAACCAATTATACACACTTACATAAAATAGAATACCAACAGTAAGAGAAGGAATATGAGAATTACCATGGTGCATGATGTGCTCTGACAGCGGATTTGGATTTACTGCTAATGCACAGCACATCTATAGAAACTGCTACAAAAAGTTAATAGAGACATTATGCAGAGAGGGAAGAAAAAGAAACCATAAAAAGTACCTAATTAAAACCACAAAGCCATAAAAAGAGTAGAAAAGGAAAACAAGAACAAAAATAGGGGCATCACAGGTAGAAGAGCGGCAAGGTTCCTGGCTGGCTTTGGAATGGTCCTTTTGACAACACCTGATTGGTCCTTTGCAGCGCTCCTCCCTCCAGCTGTTCCACTGCTCCTGATTTTAACTTCATTCCAAAACTTAAAACATCAATACCACTAAGTAGTAACACTATATTTTTATCATTGACACAGAATCCCGAAAGCGGAAAAGAAGTTACTGCACAGTTCTTTCTCTCTAGTAGTTAACAATGAATTTAGGGATCACAGACTAATATCAATATATTATAAATATATTATACATATAAATAAATTATAAACATAATGTAAATATAATATAAATAAATAAACATATGCCAGTGATCGAGGATGAAAGTATGTTTCCCCCCAAAAAATATATATAGGTAAAAAAAATAAGATGCAGTAAGGTTAAATATGGTTTTTAAAGAGAAAGAAAAAAGTTAACTTTTATGGTAAATATGAAGCCAACTATACCAATAACAGCTTTAAAAAGCTGTCTAAATGCCATCAATGGTAACAAGATCGAGCTACCTGTTACCTATGAAAATCCATTTTACTTTAAAATTTTTCATTTTAAATATAAAGACACAAACAGAGTAAACCTGAATAAATAGAAACATATACATGATTATATTAAGCAAGGCAAATTAGGACTAGGTACATTAATTGCAGACAGAGCAGAACTATATATAGAGTTAACAATAATCACAGTGTGGGGGTATTGGTAAAGAATAAACAGAACAATGGAACAGAAAGAGGGTCTTGGTTGTCAACTTGATTAGACCCGGGATTAACTAACAGATTAGCCAACAGACCAATTGAAGGTTATCTGAACTAAGCCATTTGAAATACATTGACCCAACCCAAATATGGGTGGGATCTTCCAGTAGCTCACCAGATAAAAGAAAGTGCAAGCAAAGCGGTCTCTAGCTCTCTCTGTTCTTCCTCCATAACTCTTCTCTCTTCATCTCACTCTCTCGCCCTCTTCCTCTCTTTATAGGCCTCTTTTTCTCTCTCTCCTCCTGTACAAACAAGCTCATCTTTGCCGCTGGTACCACTTTTTGCCCATATCAGAACCCAGATTCACAGACTCTCAGGAATTCACTAAACTTCAATATCTGACTGAGACTATTGAGATATTCAGCTCCTGAATTGAACAGCTACAGGCACCTACTGTTGGACTACAATTGTTCCATGAAGGTGTAGGTAACATTTGATTCTACAGAGGATAACTAAGTACCTGGATTTGTTTGGAGGAAGCTTAAGAGTTTTACTTTTTTTGTTGTTTAAAAAAAAACAAAACACATTCATCTTTCAGGTTATTCTCTTTTATAATTGAAGGTTATTTTTCACACATCTTTACCCATATAAGAAATCAAACAATTTTAATAAAATGCTTTTATTCACTTTTATCTTTAAAGTTATCTATCTGAATGTGTGCAGTTATGTGTATGACATGAATGGAAACAGGAAGCTTACTGAGTGCTACAAATTCAGATGATCCTGAACTACAATTAGGAAGGCAAGTTCTAAAGTAAAAAAGAAGGTTGCAACAATAGAAGTAATCACTGAACACTACCAAAGAATGGCTGGTTTGCCATTGTACTGAGATATTTCCTCTTTCCCAGAATCAAAAAGCTCTGAACAGTTTGACTTTGAAAATACAGTTACAAAACTATATCGAGAATTCCTTACAGTTTCTAAAGACGTGTTTTTATTTACTGCTAAAAGTTTACATTTCAGCTGTTATCAGAACTATGGCTTATATGACTTAAATATAAAAATGCCAATCTTTCCTGAACATCTCTTCGCATACACACTTTAAAAGCAAGGCAGCCTGATGAAGTAAAGCAGAGACTTTCCAACTTTAAGAGTCAAATTAGTGGCTTCTGAATTTTGGAAATTATATTGTATTGGAATGCATAATAACTTCTTTAGATACTGTCTATGGTCATATTTATATTATCTATAAGTAGGTCTGAAGCATTATCTTAGAGACTATAAGGTCCAAAATATTGGAATTAGCTCTTTCTAAAAAATGATGGCTGGCTCCTAAAGTGCAGACAGATATTAACCATATTTCTCATCTGTATAATCCTACTGGAGAACATCAGGTGACGGACTAGGTACTGGCATGTTCCCTCTGTCTTCTTAGTCATATGTGCACTGACTTCTGTCTCATTGGCGATGGCACTATATGGACCTGTGCTGTGTCCTCTTATATATGCCAACATTCTTCTTGCTCTTAAGAAAATAATACCTAATATCATAGCCACGAGGCTAATTTTAGACAATTAAAGTAATGGTACATGACATTACATAAAAAATAACAATGTAGAAATATATTTTAGGCTGAACTGGGAAAAGATGACTTGAAAGTCAGTGGTCTGATGGAAAACTGCACTGCAGAGATGCTAGACTTTAAACACAAGACTCATCTAAACAGGTTTAGGAATAATCCAGATTTAAGGAATCAAAATACAGTGGTCACTGAAGACTGAGAGCAGTACACATGTGCCAAGGATTCTGTTCCCCACCTCCTTTCTTAAGCTTATCCTCTACCTTTAGCCAGAAGAAAAGGGAAAGATACATAACACAGAATTAGTGTCTAAGTTTTCTAAATGGAAATGAGATTAAAGGCAATTAGGACTGCTAAGTCTGAAATTGGGAGACTTAGGCTATTCAAATGAGAAATGAGTTCCAGAATGTCTTCATAGAAATGTAAATCAGACGGTCCTGTTTCTTCTTAGGAAAACCCATCATGTGTGACTATGGGAAGAGACACAATCCAAGTATCTTCTAATGAATTCTCAATTTGCTTTGTAAAACAAAAGAAGGTAGCATTTTTTTTTTTTTTAAAAAAAGGCAAGGCCAAGTGTGGTGGTCTGCACCTACAATTCCACTGAAGTTAACACAGAAAGATCAGAAGTTCAAGGCCAGCCTTGACTATACAGAATATTTGAGGCCAGCCTAGGCTACATAGGACTGTCATTCATATATGTGTGTGTATGTGTGTGTGTGTATACACACACACACACACACACACACATATATATATATATATATATATAGAGAGAGAGAGAGAGAGAGAGAGAGAGAGAGTGTCAACACACGCTCTGGTTGGCTTCCCAAGAAGTTTTTTAGTACACTACGCTTATAGTCTACTTTAATAAAAGATATTGAAACCCAGGAAGCAGACAATGAAATGACCATTCTATAAAACCCACCCTGCAGCTAAATCAAATACTTTGTCATCTGTAATCCACAATATAAGGCTACAACACCTAGTCAATTTAGTTTAGAAAGCTTTCACAGAAGCACTGGGAGACAAACTTTCCTTCTTATGAATACTGTGCTTCTTCCATTTCATGGCACTGAAACCACACAGTGATCTGACTACCAAAGCTTATCTGTTATCTAATGATACTCAATCCTGCAGTCCAACTATAGCTGTCATTATTTCAAGGCACTCTATCTACTATTACCCAGTTGAATATTCAGATTATACACATTAGCAATTCAAGGAAGATGGTCTCTGAGTATCTTACATTAAAGTAGCTCACCAGGAGAGACGACTCAGCTCATAAGAGCACTTGCTGTACAAGCACAAGGAAGAGTCTGGATCTCAACAACTGTACAAAAACAGAATGACATAACCTCAAGAAAGAAGGGTGAGTTTTGTTAATGGAACTAGAGAATGTCTGTCTTGGTAAGATCTCATCTATTGCACAAAGAAAAGGTTTCACTCTGTCATGTTAGATGTCAAATTTCAATGCGTATGTTTCCTCACATCCCTTTCCTTATGCATGTACTAACCATGCGTACAGTCGAGGGATAAAAAGCAAAGGGGTAACAGGCCTTCAGGACAACTCAGCAGACCATGTAAACAAACACATTCCAAAAAGCTCTCAAACCCCCCAACAGGGAAAGAAACCCACAAAATCAGAGCAGGGAGGGGAGGGTGGAAATATCACCATCTCGATCTCCATCTTTACAGAAGCAGACTGAAGACTAGAGTGTGGATCTGAGGATAAGGTCATTTTTCTTCAGGGTTTTTTTTTTTTCCTTTCTCTTTCTTTCTTTCTTTCTTTCCTTAATTGTAAAGTGATAAAAATTTTAAAACAATTACATTAATAATGCTGAAAATACCAATCAGAAATAACAGTCTATCTTACTTTAAGCAAAATGGCTTATAAAGCTGACTGGACCATCCAACAGTTAATGCACCTTGTAATCTCCATATACTTTGTTTTCCAGGCACGTCCACTTCTTCGTTGTGCATGGTCATTCCTCCTGTGCCACAGCCCATGCTGAGAATCACAACCCACAGTTAACAAGGTGCCAGCTCTTCCTTTTATGCAGTCTTCTTTAAGCAGAGCTTAAGAGGTGAGATACGAAAGCAATTTCAAAGTACTGGTTTCTCCTCTACAGCTAAAATACCCAGTGACCAGAAGTCGCTCATGAACACACGGAATGAAGCAGGAGAAGACAAGATATAAATTCAGCTAACTGCCAGTTAAACTCATTTATTTCACTTTTAATTATTTCACAAAAGTCATTTCCATATTTTTTCAGTAGTATAATTACGTGCAAGATAAAATTAATAAGCATTGAGCCTAAACATAACAAGTATGAAATAATATAATCATTCATCTAGTAGCGACTACATAAGAAATTTTATGTATATTATATAAATGGCAATTCTACATATATGCCAATGATGAGGGAATCATTTAGAAGGCAAAGTCCAAAACAAACAAACAAAACAAATAGTACTGCTTGAGACCTCTTCTTCACAGACTGCACCACCAGCTACAGAAACCAGCTACAAAGATGAATGAAATGGAGGGCATTCTGCACAGTGCCGGCACCTTTCACTAAGTATCTGAGAAATTAAGTGAATGAATGTCCTGAAAGGAAAGCCATGGAAAAGCTTGCAAAATTAAACACTCATGAAAATAGCCCAGGAATCTTAAAAGCTGCATGTCCATTTCTACACTTCCCCCTGACAATAGCGTGATGAGGTGCATTCCTTGCGCCTCTGTACCTTGCTAAGATAGGTTTTCCACCAGGGACACTCATGTGGGGTGCTGCAGAGCCAGAAAGGCTGCCTTCTAGAATGTGGGAGCCCGGCATTAAATAGTCTGCAGGGGACCAGATGATCACCAGACCAGCTGTCTAACAGGCCAGCTACCTAGAAACACTGAGTGACTAAACTGTCACAGCCAAACTGGTAACAATCACTTCAGGTATCTGTTGACAACACTCAGAAAATACAAAATAAAAATGCATCAAATTTCATACTAAAACAAGATGTCTAAACAACTTTCTCAAAATGTGACAGACAGAACCTCGAATTCAATATTTTTAGCTGCCCCTTGGCCTTGTGCTTCAGAGGTAAAAGCTTATCATCCTAAGTGTTCCGTTAAGACTCACTCGCAGATGTCCTCGCCCAGGTCCCATTCTGTCATACCACGTCCCTAACTACTGTGATCCCCAGAACCTGTGAGCTTCCGCTTGCTCTGTTCCTTTCATCCACAGTACAGTTACATTATCGATGCAGGCGGAGAACTTGCACTTCTTCCATCAAAAGTTACGGAAGTGCGACAACTAAGCGAAGGACAAGCAGGCAATTCAAGGCTAGCATGTAGGGCACCCACCAACATGGACCCCCATGGAGGAACAGTCAAGTCTTCCTTGTCCTCAGGAGCTGTCCAGGTGTTTTGGAGGCAAGGTCTCTTCTGGGACCTGGGGTCCTAGTGTGACAAGGCTGGCTGGCCAGCAAGCCCCAGAGCGCACCTGCTTCCAGGTGCTGGGGTGCCGCCGTGACTGCTCTAGGGCTGCACCAGGGTCTTCGTGTGTGCATGCATGGATGGACAGCACTTTACAGACATAACCACCTTCCCAGCCCCCTCGTTTCTTTCTATACCCAACACAATCAGGATCATTATTCCAACCCATTTTTTTAAACTAGTCCCTCAAAATATGATGATACCCTATGCAGTTTTCCCTCCTACAAGGAATTTTCAAAGTCTTCGAGCCTGCCATTCTGAATCTTGTCTGCCGATGAGAGTTTACCTATGACCCAGCTTTGTGTAAAAAGTGACCCCTTGAACAATACTCCAATTTCAATGGACTTGCCAGCTTAACCTTCTAGGACTGGAACCTTCAGAGGTCCACAGTCGCTTCTTTAAATGATTTGCCTAAAACAACATCTAGGTACCTAAAATCCCAGAGCTGTCTTGCGACTAGTCCTTTGGCAAGAACTAGACTACAGGCTACAACCTAAAATCTATTGCTGTGAACACTCAACAGGTGCTTGCTGTTGTTATAACAATCATTCTTGAAGCCTGTATTCAACCTGACACTCCAATGTAGGTCTATACCTTGTTGAAGTGGATGTTATATCTTCCTTGACTTGCACAAGTCAAGACAATAAATGTTTATATTCAGATAGTAAGTCCAAATTTTACATATTCATTAAGTTTGAAATTCTATTTTTGCTTAGTCCTTTAAACATCAATATGTAAAATGCCATTTTGACCTCATTACTTATAGAGTAATGAAATGCTAAAAATAAGAACGAGAGAGTCCTTAAGATACTTAAGAATCTGAAACAATTTTATATTTTCCTAGTAAATCAGAACTATGATAGTGTTACTATGAAAACGATTTGTGAAATCACCCATCTGCAAATTGGTAATTGATTATTTTATTTCAGAGTTGATTCTTACATTATTCTTTTCAAAAATATTTTATTTATTTTGTATGTGTGTGTGTGTCTGTGTGTCTATGTATCACAGGGTACTATATGCCTGTGGAGGACCAAGGATGACTTAGAGAATCATCCTGGATTGCTTCTCTCCTTCTTGCTTTGCTCTGAGATTTCGCAGGCTCCATCCACCAGGACCAGGCATGCAGGCAGCTGCCATTTCTGCCTGACAGTTTTTATGTGGGACCTAGGAGCTGAACTCAGGACCTTCTGCTTGTGAGACAGAATCTTAACTCCTGAGCCATCTCTCCAGCTCTCCTACATTATTCTTAAAAGTCAAATTTTAGGTATTTCTACATAGCAAAAGACTGCTCAATTATACCATTACTCTATGACCTGCAATATAAGGTCATGTTTTCCTGTCTCTTATTGGTAAGAAGCCAGGCAGCTGAGCCGTAGGCATTTGGCACATTTATGTGACATTGCCAGTCATTTGCTATACATTACTTTAATAAGTGAATTAAATACTTTGCCTCATCACTGGTTGGAGGTTCTTTTAAGACTCAGATTTCCACTAATAACCATGAGATAACAGACCTTTCTTAACCAGTCTTTAGGATTTTGTTTTGAACTCCAGGTTTGGGCAGGTCAACTGACTTATAGACCTACAACACTTAACAGACAATATTCTATTACTTAAATGTGATATATTTGCATTCGGAATTTCAATAACTCAATTCTACTTCTGAAAACATCTAAATCATTTTTTCAATATAGTTAACCAAAGGAAAAGAATTCATTCAGATGTTTATTTTTCCTCCCCTAAAAACAAAGACAATAATGAGAATATGAAAGTTTAGAAGAAACCCTTTACAAAAAGGAAAAACATAGCAGCAAGACCCATGAACAAGCATTTTTTTTTTTTAAGTAAAAAAGAGGATTAAGGTAGAGTTTATTAGAGGAGAGAAAGAATGCAACTCATGGACTCCAGGCATGGAATCCATGAATGGCAGGCAGCTGGAAAAGAACTCACGAACTCCACATGTGGAGTGCCATGAGGGGCAGGTGTCAAAGATCCCATGAACAGGGCTTTAAAATTAGAATGCATATATTCCAATATACAGCTTAAACTATGTATGTGGAAAAGGGAATGAAAAGGTGTGAGTCATTTTTTACAAATCGGAACCATGACAAACAAAATCTCCTAAGCTCACCTGCTCTGCTTAAGCTGACAGGGAATGAGGAGGTGATATTAGTTTGTGGGCAGGCCAGTCTGTCACTCTGCGATGTTCCTGTTAGTTCCATAAAAGGAAAAGAAGGAGGAGAATAGTGACAGAGTTCCAGATTTCCCTCTGATTCAGCAAGGTAGTCATACAAGAAAACCAGAAGAAGACTGTACGCTGATATTGGAGGTCCACGTTCACTCACAATTTTTACCTATAAAATACATATTCATGCCAAGTCACATAAAAGTGACTGTAGACATCTGACTCTGGCTTTTAATAAGCAATTACCAGGCCTAACTTTTTAATCTATCATTTATGCCCACCTGCTATTATTCATCTTAGATTTTCAAGTACCGATTCAGACAGCTATTTGGTTTTACAAAATCAGTACTGCTGGCAGAACTTATGAAAAGGCTCTATCTACTGGCTGTTAAAAACAAACAAACAAAAAAACCAAAAAGTACATATGTACTAACAAACTACTGAGACCACAGAAAGAAAATATTAAAAATAAATTAAATCATTTAAAAGAGAACCAAAATAACATAAAAACAACTGATTCAATTAAACTTTTTTTCCCCTTTAGTCCAATGATGAAATTCTTGTTTGAGGGAGGGAATTCTTTCGGTTCCAAAGTCCTTGTAGAACAATGCCCTATAGTCTTGACACTTTGGCTAAAAGACAAAATTCACTATTCTCTACACAAATAAGCTAGAAAGTCTTCATAAAATAAGAAAATTAAAACTGGCCAACTAAGGCCAAAAAAGTTTTTTTTTTCTGCTGTCAATTATTTAGATATCTGGCCAAGAACACTTTTGACATGAGGCCTCAGAAGTTAACAAATTCAGATATGCCTAGATCAAATTAAGTGATAGGACCATTAAGAGAGAGGACTGTGCTACTAAGACATGGGGTGCATGGCAGACATCATGTAGCAACGTAGCTCAAGCCCACATGAAAACTGGTATTAGCATTTTGAAGACTGCATATTAAATCAGGAGTTAAATTTGAGAAGTATCTTGACATCATATTTTAATAATACCACTTTGAAATATTTTAAAAGGCTGCTAGTAAAAGGCTTGTCATGTGTTTACTTTAACTCGAATATTAATAAATCTAAGTGTAAACAGCATATGTAAGATATTCTCCTCCCCTCCCCTCCCATGCCCTCCCTTCCACTCCCCTTCTCTCCCCTCTCCTTCCCTCCCGTCCTTTTCTTTTCTTTCTTAATAATGATGTCTGGTGAGATGGCCTAGAGCATTCTGTGCTTACTACTGACAGTCTGCAAAGGCAGGGAGAAGGCAGGCATCTCTACATGGAGGAGCAAAGCGCTTCCTTTTTAAAATTCTGCACTCAAGTTTAAAATTCAGAGCATTCAATGATGCTTCAAGGTAGCAGTAAAAGCAATCACGCACTTTATTTGAAGTTAAAAAGCATGAAGGAGGAAGCGGGAAAGTCTTCACTGTTAGGACTAAAAAGATGTTCTGGAAGAAAAATACTTTCAAGTCTTTGAGAATAAATCACTGACAAACTATAGATATGTGACTCATACATAAGGAGGAAAAAAATAATTCTTTCTATACCAATGTGCTATACTACTAACCTTGTAGCTTTTACATGTATGTGACAAATTGGAGCATAACAAGAAATATATCAAGAGTACAATTTCCTCTTATGAATGTTACAAAACGGTGTTCTAAAAATCTCTAGAAATAGTAATCTTTTGCAACTATTTATAGGAAACTAATTTGCTCATCTGTCTCCCTTAAATTGATTATTGTGGATGCACACTAGGAAACAAATCCAAATCCAGCCCCAACTCCTTAGAGTCACAGATAGCATTCAGCACCTTCTATGCACAATACCTGCGAGTGATAGCAACACACACTACTTTGTGTCTTGAAACTTGGTCTGTAACCCACTCCATTCCACACACCACTGCATAAGGTTCCCTTCCAAAACGCTGGCTACTTACAAAGCAGTAACTATGACAAAACTTGAGACTTGTACTTTGACACATACTACTGAGAACACAGGTGTAGCAGGGAAAAGCACACACCACACAACCCCCTCAGACTTTGCTTGATTACTCCATTTCCTTGGATTGAGGAGAAATAAATGGCAGTTTAGCAATGCAAAAGGAGTGGGTGAATAAACCAAAAATTAAATCATAAGTCAATAATAAAGAAAGGATACAGCCTTAAAGCACCAGTCTGAGTTCCCACTGCCAGGATCTTCTGGACAGGATCAAAGGCCAAGGCTGAGGGCTGATAGGGAAATCCATGTCGAACAGTCTAGGGATGGCGCGTGACATCACAGCAACCAGGGCAGCAGGCAAAATGCAAAAAGAGAATAGTCAACATGGGCATTAGAACTGGAACCACGGAGACTGGACACAGCTGGCGCATGCAGTCCCTGCTGGCGGTGGCATGCCATCTACCCCAGGGACACAGCCCCCCAGGGCTCTTCCCTTCTGCTCCTCTACAGCACCAGCCTCTGGAGAGGCAGGTCTTCCATCCACGGTGGAGCTACTGGGGTTGAGACCACTCATGACACACTCAAGTTTGTAGTGGTCTCACATTCTGCACATTCACAACACGGTGAGTCGTGCTGGATTTCAAGAGAAACCATCAGCTCATCGCTGTTTTTGTTTTTTTTTTTTTTTTTTTGGTTTTTTTTTTTGAAAGCTGAACGCAAGGCTTTCTAAGGAAAGAATGTCCGATAACTGATGGGATTTGAGAAACGGTTACCAAACACACCTCCCAACCTTCTGTAGTCATAACAGAACTGTCGTGCTACTGGGTACAAAAATAAAAATCATGCAATTTACTGTCAGGGCCAGACACTATGACAAGAAGTGTTTTTACTGATTGGATTTCAACGGTAGCGCTTTAAGAAACTACGAACCCGGGAAGGCGGGTGTTAAGGAGCCTGGTGTGTACTTCTCGCCGCCGAACAGCTGGGGAATTAATTCGCTGCATCATTCTTTCTGAATTACAGGATGGCGTGGCAATTGTCGTGCCATTAACAGGCAAAAATCTCAGTCCCAACTTTCCAAGCGAACACAATGCTGAAAGAACCCCGTGACTTCATACTGTGCGCCTCATCCCGCATTGGAAGAGAGATGAGCAAAAGATCCGGTTGAACAGGTTTGCCTCTGCGATAAACACTGTTCATCACCGGCTGTTTGCGAATTTCCACCTCGGTGGGTGCGATTCGAACGCTTGAATATAAGTCTCCCCAGATCATACGTAGCGGTGTCAGGGTACACATTAAAAGAGGAGAATAGGCAAGAAGTGACTGCTGCACATTAAAATGGGGGAAGGGGAAAAGCCAAGGAAAGGAATAATCTCCAAAATAACCCCAACCAGGAATCCTCCCTGGAGGAGGCGCGCGGCCCTCGAACCCCCGACTCATCAGCGAAGGGCTGCGCTCCGCTCACCTTGCAGAGCTGGAAGTGCTCGGACTGAAGCGTTTCCTGGATCTCGGGCTCCCGGTTCCCGGGCGGGTGCTGCTGCTGCTGCTGCTGCTGCGAGGCCGAGGACGAGCCGGCGGTCAGGCCGTCCAGCACCTTCCTGATGTTGAATTTCCTCATGGTCTCGGCGGGGCTCCCCTCGCGGCTGCCCGGGAAGGGAGACGCCGGGGGAGAGGGCAGCAGGTCCCCGCGCCGGTGGTCGGACCCGCCGGAGCCTACGGTAGCTTCCACCCAGGAGCGAGAAGAGCGAGGGAAAGGACCCAGCTGCCAGGAGCGGGAGATAATCCGAACAGGAAACGCGGCGGCGACGAGCGCGCGGCGGACACCAGCACCCCAGGCGGCGAGCTTCTTCCTCCGAGGACGCCGCGGCTGCTGTGGCGCCGGCCGCCGCCGCCGCCGCCTCCGGGACGCCGCGGCCCCGCGGCAGGGACCCGCCGCTCCGAGCCGGCGGTGCCCGGCCTCAGCTGGCCGCGGGCGGACTCCCGCCACCCCGCGCCGCCCGCGCCGCCGCCGTGTCCATGGCCCCGCGGCCCCGCCGCCGCTCGCCCGCCCCGGCCCCGCGGGCCCTCGGCGCGTCCCCCGGGCGGGCTCCTCGTCGGTGCGCGGCCTCCGCGCCGCTCAGCGCCGCCGCCCGCCCGGCATCGCACGCAGGGCGCCCGGGGACGGTCCCCGCGCCGCGCTCCGCTGGCCGCCCTCGCCGCCGCCTCCCGCGCCGTCCCCGCCGGCCGCGCTCCGTCGCCCGCCGCGGCGCTCGGCGCCCCGCACCAACGCCCGCCCGAGCCGGCGGCCGCCGCGCTTCGGCGCTCTCGGTCCCTGCGCCCGCCGCGGCGCTGGCGGCTGCTCGGCCTCCGCGGAGCGGGCTGCGGTGCGCATGCGCGCCGCCACCCCCGCCCCCGGCTCCGTGCGGCTTAAATCACCGTCCGCGAAGCCCCGGGCCGCCGCCGCCGAGCCGCCGCCGCGACTCGCAGCTGCAGGAGCCGCGGGGACCGTCGCACGGGCTCGGGCGGGGACGGCGGGGCGGCCGCCCCCGGCCAGGGCTGTGTTGGGGTGCGTGGCTGTTGGCGTCGAGGCTGCGATTATGTCGGTGCCCAAGGGAGACCCTCGAGGAGAGACCTGGGGGGACGTGCAGCGCCCTTTCCAGAGCTGCTGCGGCGCTGGAGGCGGCGGCCGGGGCGCGGGCGATTAGGAAGGCCCGGTCCCCGGAGCGAAGCGCCCCAGAGCCCCGGCCAGAGCCCACCATCCCTTCCTTATTCGACAGGCAGGTGGGCGGCCGCGAGCCCCGCCTGCCACTTGCGGGTGGAGCGTTCAGTCCTCTGGGCAGGTTCAGCAGCGGGTCGCCGACCCGCGAGGCCTCTGAGCGCTCCAGAAGGGACAGTGGGAAGTTTCTGTGGCCGTCTCCTGGGTGCCGAGAGACGCCACCGGTTCAAGTTTGCAAAGACAGCTGTTCATGCGGGGAGACGGGAGGATGCCACCAGGGACGGCTGGCTGGGACTCCTGGGGACAGCTAGGGCGGGCTGCTGGACAAAAATGGAAAGCACGTCAACAGAAGCTCTGAACCAGGGCGGACGACAGGCTTAATACTCCCTGACCCTGCCAGGGTCCCCTCCCCTCAAAAAGAAAAAGTCAGAAAAATCGACAATCAATCATTCCTCAGTTCCGTAGTGAAATAAGAAGCCCCGCCCTCTCCTTTGTGATTGGCCGTCTTCTTCTCCTTTCAGCAGTTTTCCGCACAGGATTGGCCTACAGGCAGGTGTGACCTGCCTTCCAGAACAGTCAGCCAACCAACTTGCACCGTAGGTCTCTACCGAGCTTCCGCGTGCCAGGACCTAGCCTTCCACTTGGAAGCTGTAAAACTTTGTTTTATGGTTTAATCTTTATTGAAATCGGAAGGAAATTCACCGAAGGCAGGGCGTGAAATAATAAAACCAGTTTGAAGATTTTCCTAAACTATTTCTAAGTGACTGTAAACTTTTGGCTTACTAATTCAGTAGTCTGAAACAAAATTTTGTTCCGTGTGACAAGCATATGCTAAGTACAGAAGCCACAAAAGTGGATTTCTAACCTTTCACTCTCTGCAGCCTCAGAGGGCCACCTACAGCCAGCAGTGTGAATGGAGTGGTGGACAACCGCGCTGTGGGGGCTGAGTAGGGCCACTAAGGGACAATGAACATTCACAAAAGACACGGGGTGTGACCTGCGGAGGAGAAGGAGGGGAACCTCACAAGGGGTGGAGGAGGGGCGCTGTCTCAAAGGTACACTTTTCTGGTGAGCTTCCTTAAGTATAAAGAGAATCTCACAGGAGAATTGGAAATCAGGGAAATCACATGCCACACTTGGGTTTAAAATGAATCTATTGGATACACTGTTATACAAAACGTTGCCTATGGCAATTCACGTCCACAGGCTTTATGAAGTATGGAAGAATCCTGGATTTGGTATCTTGGAAAGGAATCTCAGTCCATTCCTGGCAATCTGTACAAAGGGGAAAATTCCTTAATTTTCCTAAGGTTCACATTCCTGGTATGGGGCTGAGGAGACAGCTCACTGTGCAGCCTTCCAGCTGTGCAGGGTTGAGAACCTGAGTTAGGATCAGGCAATAGGGAGCTCCGCGAGGTAGAGCATGTCTGTAACCCAAGTTCTGGGGAGCCCAGACAGGTGGATCCCAGGGGCTCCTGGTCAAAAGGGAAGCATCAGGTTCACTGAGAGTCCATGTCTCAAAACTAAGGTGGAGAGGATAAAGGATACACAATCTCCACCTCTGGCAGACATGCAGACACACTCTGTCTCTCTCTCTCTCTCTCTCACATACACACACACACACACACACACACACACACTCACACACACGATCATATATAAAAATGAGACTAATACCGTTTTCTTCCCAGAGTTTTGTGGGAATAAATTGGAGACCAGGGGCAAAATCTGAAAAGTTTGGTGTAAATATTGGTTAGTTTTCTAAAGCTATACAAACATGCTGGTTCTGTATTCTATCAGGATCTTCAATATGCAAAGAAAGTGTAAAACCTCACCTGTTTATATCAGGTCCCTATTTTTCACTTTTGAGTTTTTTTCTTGATTTCCATACCTTGTCACTTTAATAAGATTATGAGAACTCTTCTTGGCATGCCCATAGGTAATTTTATGAAGATATTTCGAATTTAAGATAAACATAAATTAGCTTTATGAAGTTGCAGTCCATCCCCTCAAACTTGAAGACTGTAGAACAAAGGAAAAAAATCCATAACTTTAAAGTTACTTAAAATAACTTAAATCCATACTTAAAATAACTACTTTTATGATAACAAACATAAAACATTGGATCTTTGAATTAATATTTCTTGCAAGTTGGGATTGATTAATTTGCTTTTAAAATAAAAACTGAACATTTAATAGATACATTTGAAATTTTTTAAAAATTAAAATTTAGAATAAAATGAATAAAAATATTAACTTACATAATTCATTTTAAAACTTAACACAGGGCTGGTACAATGGCTCACTGGGTAAAAGGTACTTAATGAGCAAGATGAACGACCTGAATTCAATCCCTGGAAACCTTCTAAAGATAGAGGGAGACAACCAACACCACAAAGTTGTCTTCTGACCTTCATGTAAATGCTGTGGCAAGCATAAACCACATGCACACACACAAGCACACTCATAAAAATGATAAATTTTAAAAAGTAGGGCCACAGATTGGCTTAATAAGTAAAGGCCTGTGCCATCAAGCTTAAAGACCTGTTAATTTTCCACAATCCACATGTCAGGAAAGAACTGACTCCTAGATACACACACAGAGACACATAGTAAATATAAATTTTCTTTTAAAAATTAATGCAAAGCATAAATTTTGCATGTAATAATCTTTTAGCAAAATTTGCTTTATTCTGAGGAATGAATCTGTAGGTTGATTTCAGTCAGTTCAATAGCTTTTTGCCTTTGGGCAAAAGGAAATATCACACATGGAATTTTCCTTACTTAGTGAATAATGCACTGGGAGAAATGATGTGATAAGCATCATTTAAAATAACTTAAATCCATTGGATTTAAGATAGACCACTTAGATAGATTCACTAAGGTAAATTATGGTGATACTAAACAATGAAAATAAAAAGACAAATCTAAGAAGAAAAAAACCCCAATATTTATACAACTGTAAGGAAAGGCAGTTCACTAAATTTATGAAGCATGTGTTAGACCCATAAAATTCTTGATCACTCGGTTTTCATTATCTGATTTCATAAGTCAACTGGGAGCTGAATGCTCGCTTAGGTAATGTAGAAACTGAATATAAATATTTTAATGAGAAACTGTTTATTGAGAAAGACTTTCTAGAAAGCAGGTGAAATTTACATCACCAACTAACATGCATCTTCATTAGCTTAATTTCAACTTATTAAGTCTCAAAGGATTGTGAGAATGACAATAATTGATTCACAGCACCATCTAACAGAGTATTGAATTTTAATTATTTGCAAGTCACGGTATAGATGTTAATTAGTTAGAACCTTTTTTGGAATAGGGTCCCTAAGCACAGTTAAAATAACAGGCCTGGGAAATAGTTTGAACCAGGTGCCACAGTTTCTAATTCACTGGAGCAGAGGTAGGAAATCTGAAATAAACCAAGCCCAACAATCTTCAGGGAATGTGGCACTGAATTAAGAATTTGGGTTAAAGTAGGAGAAAGTCATGGAGGGGTAGGGATGGGTGACTTGTTTTTACTTCATATACACAGCAAAGAGTGATCATTCATCCATAGACCCTAGTTACTACTAAAAAGCAGTAACTACCATTTGACTCTGAATGGGTAGAAGGAAGCACTGTGCCAGGACATGCCAGTTCGCAGGCCTTTCTCTTTGCATAATCTATGTTCCAAAATTTTCCTCCTTCTTAGTGGAAATTAGTTTAAATGGACATCTGGTTTTTGCCACCAAGTACTAGAATACTGATTTAGATGCAATATGCCTCTAACTGTAAAAGAATGCAGGAACATTGTCCCTACACTTTCACTTGCCATATTTTACTTTCTATTGTCATTTCTCCCTAGAGTTAAAGGTCACAGCAATAACCCAGCAAGGAGTTGGTAGTTTGGGCCAAAATGGCTAAAAGTGACAATCATGAAAAGTTGTCAGATTGTGTATTGTGTGCTAATAGTAGAAATAGATTTGCTGACATTATGGGGGATGTTGGAGAATGAAAATAAGCAAGAAGGATACCTCACATTTGGCCTGAGCACTGGACAAATGGCATTGTATCTTAATTGTCACAAGTATGACTCAAGAGTAATTTCCAGGCGCCATTTGTACTTTAATGGACTCAACAAATATCATCAGCTATATAAACAACTCTTGTCTAGGAACAACAAGCAGGAATTACTACATTGTGATCTTTGTCAAGATCTGGTCTTTCCGGAAAAAAACAGTTCACACAAGACTTTAAGTGAGTCTTCACTGTTCCACAATCTACCTTTGCTATTTTACTGTTACTAGTGAAACTATCATTAAACAAAAATGCCCCTGAAAAAAGTGCCAGTAAATTCAAGTGAAGAGAAAATTCTAGAAGTAAAAAGCCAAGCTCAAAAAACCAACTGTACCATTAAGTGGAAAATATATGTGAAAGCTCTTGTCAAACTCTATAAACAGCACTCAATTAAGTAGTCAGGGTCAGGAAACTCTCAAGTATTTCAAAGGCTAGTTCCACAAGAGCAATTTGGTAAGAAACAGTATTTGATAAGGAATTATATTCCCAATATCTTAATTTAAGTGTCTAATTTTAGGAATCGAGTATTGCTTTTGAGCACTCTTGTTCAACCTTTACCGCAGGTTAACTTTTCTTTTAAATCCACAATTAGCTTTGTGGGCCGAGGCCTAGCAACGGCCAGTGCCTTTCAGCAGCTGACACCCCCTGAATGTCACGTGGTAACAGCACCATCGTTGAACGCCAGCATGCAAAGCAGACGCTCACGGTCCAAGTCCACTTCGACCCACATGCCACGATCATCATCACACCCCAAGGCAGAAGAAAAGAAATATCATCTGGCAACTGCTGCCCGACTTAGGATGTGGCCATACGGGAAGAAACTCACCGTAAAGGGAAAAGATTGCAAGTCACACACATCCTTTTGCTTCCCTGACCCACAGGACAGTAACTTCCGGGGAAACTCTCGCGCTTCCGCCTGCCGCGGGGAAGGACACGAAGCCCAACGACCTCACGGAGCCTGTGGCCCTGCATCATCCTCAAGTCCAGAAAAATCGTAAGTGGAACCACAAACCTTTGTAAATTAAACCACTGGGAGACGGATTTCTGTATGGAAAAAGGTGTGTGCGGGGATTGTCCTCAGGCTGCGCGGAGCGTAGTGCACGTGACTCGGGTGCTGGCCAAGGTCGCTGCCTCGTCCTCATTAACACTTCTCACCACACCATGTTGTGCTTGGTTTTTGGTTTTTGTTTATTCTCCTCCCTACCCCCCGCCAGTGTGGCCCACTGCGATGGTGTCAAGCTAGGCGTGTCCAGGCGACCCCGTCTTCCGGCTTCCTCCCCAGAGCTGGACACCCGGACTCGTGGATGCCAACTCAGTCGCACCCTGGGCAACTCGGAAGATAACCCTAGGAAATCCAAAAGATCAGAAGAAAACTCTGACGTAGGGAGGGTCAGGAGAGCCCAGAGAATATACTGAGAATGAAAGGATAGGGTTTCCTCTCAGAGGCCCTTGGTAGTTTTGCAGAAGGTGTATTAGTCCCAACGTAGAATCCAGCATCTCATTTTAAATGCATTATAGATTTCCCTGATTTTTTTTTAAACCCAACTTCCCACACTTTGTCTTACAACAGCGAGTATGCAGGCTTGTAGTTGGTATATCTTCAAGCTATCTCTGGGCCAAACTTGCACTTTGAAGTGAACTTCTGGCTTCTTGTCCACTTTTTAAAAACACTGTTATTTGTGTGTGCCTGTGTGTGGATGTGCAAGTAAATACGTGATGCCATAGCACCTGAGTGGAGGCAATAGGTGACAACTAGGTGGAGACTCACTTCTCCTATTTCTCTTTTTTAACCTTCCTCTGGGCTTCTCTGCTGTCACAGACACAGGTGTCATCTTCACAGTTAAGGGTTCTCAAACCTCTCTTAGCACATTTGTAGAGAATTAATGGTTGAGTTAAGTAAGCCCAGAACAAACCTGCAGGAGATTGTCTAGCTAATGGGGAAGGCCCAGCCCATGGTGGGTGGGACTAAGCCCTGGAATAAAAATACAGAGAGCTAATTGAGAAAGTCAGCATCTTTGGGTAGCTTGGCTAGACATGCTGGTCTGGCAAGTAAGGATCGTCTCTCTCTCAGCCGATATGTAGAGAGGACATGGCCAGTTCCCTCTGCCCTGGGGTTGGTGTGAGCTTTCTTGTCAAGTTGGACTGAGAACTATAACTGGAAAATCGCACGAGAAAGTAAGCCCCTTGTTCCCTTAAGCCATTTGACTGTGTTATTTCAGCAACCATGCATGCTGTCTGCAACATCTGTATATGTCTTTTCCTGTATAACACTGTCTACTTCTAACTAATATCTTCAGGTAGTTAAAAAAACAGGTTAACAAGGTGAATAATAGAAATCCAAAGAATATTCTTCACAATAGAGGGGTGGTGACTGATAGTTTATCTGTTAGTTATGCAGTTTTATTTGCTCTGTTCCATGAATCATCAATAACAATAATATTAGTAGGAAAAATTAACAATGATGCTTAAGACTTCAGTTAACTCGAATCCTTAAAGCAATGAGGAAAGCATTTCTACACTGTCAAAAAGATATTTATGTTTCTCTGACAACTGATTTGTATTTCATTCTACAAACATTTCCTTAACTACTATGGCGGTTGACTTCAATTAGCAACTTCAGGTACAGCTGTAAAGAATCAGTTAAGGCAAACCTTTGAAAAAGCTTGTAGGAAGTTATCTAACTGATGTAAGAAGCCTAGCTGATAATGAGTAAGCCTATTGTTTGGGCAAGTGGGTAAGTCTGGTTGGAATTTGGCAGACTGCAACTAGAAACTATGTTCCTTTCTCAGCCTTTCTGGTAGATATGTTGTGGTCATTTCCCTCAACTCCTGATGTTGATATAAACTTTGTTGTCATCATAAGGAATTGTAATCAGAATCTGTGAGCCAATAATAGATTCCCTTGCTCCCTTAAATTGTTTGGGTTATTGACGTATGTGAGGTTTGGGAAAAAGGGAAACTAACACAGCTATTAGATGAATGCTGTGGGGGCTACAAGCATGATGCTGTCAGTGCAGCTAGGTTGAAGCATTCTTCAAGATAGCAATAAACTGACAAGGAAGAAAAATACCTGAGAAGGAAAGAGAACACTAACCTCAAAAGAGTCTTTTCATCCTCCAAAGCATTATTTGTCATTTTTAAAATCTATTTATTTATTCATTTTGTGTATGTATGTATGTGCACACGCACGTGTGTATATCAGAGGGCACTGTGTGTCCCTGTGGAGGAACAAGGGTGACTCCTAGAACCATCCTGAGTTGTTTCTCTCTTTTTGCTTTGCTCTGGGGTTTCCCAAGCTCTGCCGCCAGGACTGGAAGTGCAGAGCACTGCTGTTTCTGCGTGGAAGGTTTTTGTTTGTTTGTTTGTTGGTTTGGTTTGGTTTGGTTTGGTTTGGTTCCCTGCCCCCCCCCATGAGACCTGGGATCTGAACTCAAGATGTTTGCGAAGCATAGTCTTAACCCATGAGTCATCATTCCAGCCCTACCATTTGTCATTTTATTGTGTTTGTGACAAAACTCTCCCACTGACTGTAGAGCTTTATTCTAGAAGATGAGCCTCCTTGAATGTAACAGGCAAAGATAGTAAATATTTAGGGTGGAGGAGAACAGGTAATAGAATCACTTGATTTTCTAATACTCATCTGAAACCAACTAATCTATGTTTCATTTAGCATATACTGAATATCTCCACTAAAATTTGATCTTACAAGCCACAAATACAATTTATTTCCTTTGTATCCTTGTAACTGTAATGAGGATATTAACTTCAAGGTTAACAGAAGTACATGGAAGTTTTCAAATTTTCTTCTGAGTTAGTACCTATTCACCCTTTAGCATGGAGTACTGATCCTAAGCTTTGTAACGATACACTGAACACGATCCTTTTAATCCAAGTCTAGAAGAAACAAGAAAATGAAGAGGAGTGCCTGACTTTTTGCTGTTGTTGTTTTACACTATCTACTGTGGTTGAGTATCCCTATGTTTTTGAGAAGTTAGTGAAATTAAATAGTTTGAGACATGAAGTCAGCCAGAAAGCTTTTGCTCAGGATCAGTGTATTTATGAATAAAAAGGTAACATTATAACATGTCTTGTGCTACTGTGGGTCACATCTATTGATGTATATCGCCTTTTCTGTTTGTGTTGTTTCTGTAATTCATATTTAACTCTACGTCATAAGGTTTGTTTCCTTCATTTTATTATGTTTCCATTGAAATATTTATTGCTAGCACCCAAACTTTTGTAGAAAATTGTAGTTTGCCTAAAACACAGTACCTACTGTTGATGCATAAATTTCTAGGAAGTTACTACCTCTTTTTCTTTGCTCATAAGCTAGAAATGTTCTGTTTATTCATGATGACCAAGTTCCTTAAAGTCAGGAAACTGAGAAGGAAACTCCATAAAACATATCATAATTCATAAGCATAGTCCTTTCCTTAAGAAGACTTTGCCTTACTGTTGGGACACAGAGGGAGGAACACCTAAAGCAAAGCAAGTATTTATACTTCCAATCTTACAAAACTGTAGTCAGACTGGGAAGTTCCTAGCTCAAAACCAGACACATATAGTGAAATTAAGTGATAATTGTTCACATCATTATCTAAACTAGGTGATTTTATTGTATTCTTATTACTTATATATTATAAAAAATGGATAACTCTCAGAATTCCACATTCAATTTCTAAAGCCTCTCCATTTGGATGTTTAGAAGAAAGTCAATATTTAATGTTCAAAATCATTCTGATTGCAAAGTCTTTATACCTTCCACACTCTTCCTTCTGTCTGTTGGAGATTCTGTTCTTCCAGATGTTTAGACATATATCAGGAAACTTTGGTCACCTGTTCCTCTGAAATGATCTCTCTCTCTCTCTCTCTCTCTCTCTCTCTCTCTCTCTCTCTCTCACACACACACACACACACACACACACACACACACATACACTTTATTAAGTCCAGTAGAAAATCCTACCAGATCTTTTTTTACAACATATTCAGAATATAGCAAATTTCTCCCCACCTCCACCATCATTGCTTAGTCTCTGCCAGAGCCATTTTTCATCAACATTATTATAGTTTATATAAAATTAATACCCTGTCCTCTGCTCTAAACAGAGGAAACCACTTAAAATATGAGGTAGATTTTATGTCAGTGTGATACTCCGTGTTCTCCAGGACTCGATTATCTCTCTAAGTAAAGGTCAGAGTTCTTCAGAGTGAGTTGTCTAAAGGTCCTCTTGGATCTGTCTCCTGGCTGTTCTTGTCCCCTCCCACTCTTCTTCCTCACTAACATTGCAACATCTGCTTTCTTGCTGTTCCCTGAAGACTATAAACACTTGTATTTTGAGGTTTTGTATTTTGCTGTTTCTCTGCATAAATCAGAGGTCAGCAACTTTTTCATTGGTCAGGTATTAAGCCCTCTTAGAGGTAGGAAGCACATTCATCCTGACTCACAGCTTCTAGACAGTGCATACTAAGCTCCGGAGTGGCCACAGATGATATATAGAAACTGAGGATGGCTGTTTTTTCAGTAAAACGTAGTAAAACTGATAGCTGGCCTGGCTCACCCCTGCCTTATCTTCCTCTTCTACCAGTTATTTTCATGACCCATGCCTACATTTCTCTAATGTGTCACAGTCAGTCTGATAATATGACAAGACAATAGTAATTTTACCTCATCAGTTATCCTTCTTTCCTCATCAGTCATCAACCTCCTTTGACTCCTGTTATCGAATAGGAATAGTTACACACCCCCCCACACACCCAACACATGTAGGCTCAGTTCCTATACCCTCTCTTATTTTTCTGCTTAGCACTATTACTTGATGTAATATACATTTATATCAAGCTACTTCATTTCTTCCCTGTTGTATCTCTGTGCATATAACAGCTGATTGAAATAGGATGAATTAATAGACTCTAGGCTAACTTACAATAGTTTCAGTATAAGCCAGTATAACTCTAAACATGTCATTTAACCACTCCACTGAGAAACCTCTCTAAACCAAGGAAAAGAAAACCTGATATGGACATTAAATCAGATAATAAATGCAAAAACAAAAATAGAGAACTGATGGAAGTGATAGAAAAGTAACACTTATTGTACACCAATCAGGAAAAGATGTAAATATTTTTAAATCTTTACAGTTGGCTCTAAAGAATCAGAATTCCTGTTGTTCTTTTGGCTAGTCAACCTTCATATCTTGAAAAAAAAAAAATGCAGTCTTGGGGCTGGTGAGCTAATCAGTGAGTAAGCTAAATGAATGTTTGCAAACCTGGTGACCTAAATCTATTCTCTGGAAGCCCAAATGGTACCAGAAAACAAAAGAAGTTATTTCATGACCTCCACTTATGTGTCATGGCATAGTTCTCTCTCTTTCTGTCTCTTTCTCTCTTTCTCTTTCTTCTTCGTCCCGTCCTCTTCCTCTTCCTCTTCCTCCTCCTCCTCTCACTCCATAAATATTTTTTAAAAAGAAAAAAGTTATCTTCAAAAATAATTTGTACATTTAGTATAATTGTTTCTCCTTCTCCCTGACCATCACTTAATAATCCAAGGTCTACTACAGAGATAAGGCATAGGCAACCATTTAGATCCCAATCTTATGATTTAAGAAGTAATGGTTACTGGAGAGATGAGCTCAGGGGTTAAGACTCTGCCTTACAGGCAAAAGGTCCTGAGTTCAGATCCCAGGTTTCACGTAAAAGCACCAGGCACTAAAGGCAGCAGCTTGCACTTCTGACCCTGCTGGGCAGAGCCTGGGAAATCCCAGAGAAACAAAAAGGAGATAGAAGCAATCTAGGATAATTCCTGAAGTTACCCTTGTTCCTCCACAGGGACACACACACACACACACACACACACACACACACACACACACACACACACAATAAATGAATAAAGTTTTAAGAAAGTAATGGTTACTATAGTTTAATAAATTTAACTAGAGTACTATCACTGACTACCTATTTCTTTAATTTAATTGGCAAGCATTAATTTATATATTTAAGTGGAAAGCTCATATAGTATTGTTATCTAATATCTATGACTTCAAGTTCCGTGCAAATTAATTCTAATATTAGTTAATCATAAAGTAATCATGCTTCAGAGATACATAAAACCTTTTTTAACAGCAAACCCACATTTTCTCTCACAGAAAGCTTTGGCATATTTAAACATATTGGAATGATTGGGTCCTGTACTTAGGTGAAGAACTGAGGTGTTATTGTCCAGGAAAAGTTCCTCTGGGATTAGAAGTACCTGGAAAAAAGGAATTTTTTGGAGCTAACCAAAAAATGGAAGCCAAAAAGAGTTCTGGCAGGATAAACCCATTTTGCCTGCTGCCTCTTGAGCATGAATTGTTATGTCCAATTAGCAAACATAAGATCTGAGATTTTTTTGGCTTGCAAACAACTCAGATTGTTGCTTTAGTAGCAGCCAGTGATTATCCAGGAGCACATTAGGAAGAAAGACAGAAATCCCCAGAAGAGCTCATGGGGCATCGTTAAAGTAGCAGCACAAAGGTTCTCAGTGAACAAGTGAAACTCTTCATTTCCATATACTAAATGTAATTTCTCACTGGTAGCACACCCTTTTTTTCCCCCGTGACTTAGAAAACTTGTTATATCTTGATCTTGTTATATCAAATAAGTATAAAAGGAACCATTTGAAGTTTTTTAATTAAACATTTCAATGGAATCACGATGAACTTGCAAATGATGGGGGAAAGGACACATTGCTGTTTTCCCAATCTTGGTTTCACCTCGCAGGTCTTCCACACAGTGTTAGACATCAGTATTTAAAAGATGAAACAATGATTGTGAGAAGCTGATCCATTTCCATGCAACTGATACCATAAACTGATGTGTAGCCATGGATACCATAGACTTCCATGGGGAAATCCTCCTTTTGAGCCTCTCATGAGTGGGGAGTCTTTTTCCAGCCCTGTCTTGCCTGCTGTCATCCTGTTTTTGTCAGACTGGCTGCACTAGCTTACTTGGGTGGCTTCTCTGGTAAACTGGTGGTTTCTCTGGACCTTATCAAGACGAAAGATGCAAGTTCTTTTCTGATGAATCACCAAACAAACCTTGGTTCATATGTTTGTTTTGTTTTGTTTGTTTTTTGTTTTCTTTCTATTACTGCCCTGAAATCTCAACTGGTGTTCCTTTGGGCACAAATTATGACTTTTTCTACTAACTTCAGCCATCCCAACTGTAACTAAAAGATTTGTCATCCCTGTTTTCCCCACTTGCCATTGTTGTGTGTTAATCCTCTAGGACATTTATGGGGCAGAGGTCACCGGTTTGGGGGGGGGGGCAGGTGAAGCTGAGGCTCAGACCTTGATTTATAGAGACTAATTTTCAGTTAATTGGAACAAGCATTTAACTGAAACTTTTACAATATTTGCAGGTTGGGATAAAGAAATGTTGTATCTCTTTCTCTTGTAAGGATTTATTAAACTTGTTTACATTAACTTTACTTAGGACTCCTCTGATTACAAGTTCAGTCATTTGTCTCTCTTGGGGCTGTGTCCCAGGATAGATTTCATGATGGACCATGGGCTGAGTTTACTGGAAGACTTCTGTTCACATTACTTAGCTTACAATATGGTGGTTGAACTATGGGCTCAAGAGTAATTCTGCCTTAGGCTCAACCCAGTTACATTATCTCTATCTGTCCTAAGACTTTCAGAAGCTTGACAAAACTGAACTCTCAGGTGAAAACCAAGATAATTCTCTATGTCACTAAGAGATAAAAAAAAATAGTGTCGGGCTGGAGAGGTGGCTCAGGGGTTAAGCCTCCGCCTTGCAAGCAGAAGGTCCTGAGTTCGGATTCCAGATCCCACGTATAGACGCCAGGCGGAAGCGGGGCGGCCTGCGCTTCTGGTCCTGGTAGGGCGGAGCCTGTGAATCCCGGGGCAGAAGGAGGTGGAGGCGTCCATGGTGGTTCGCGAATTCGTCTGTGGTTCTACACATACACAGACACATGCACACAGAGATACACACACACGCGCGCGCGCACATGCACACGCACATGCACACAGTTGAATAATTAAAAAAAAATTAAAAAAAAATAGTGTCCAAGTGATTTAACCTGAAAATAGTACAGCTAATAATATTTTATTAACATGACATTTTACACCTTTGAAAGCACCTCTTGTTAGCTAGCTAGCTAATATTTATAACAATACATATTGCTTTACTTCTTTAGGATTGACACATTAACTTGAGAGAAAAATGACTTGTTAAGCCACACTGCCAGGAAGTGGTTTCATTTTTGGGTCTATTTTCATTCATATGCCTTGTCTACCACCCAGTTTTTCCCCATCCTTTCAGTGATCTTTTTTTTTTTTTTTTCTGTAAACCTTATTTTCAGGCAAAATCTATCTTGGCTCTAAATGTACTACTTTTTCCCTGTGATTATTTTCCCTTTGTTAAAAGTCTTCATTTGGTTGTCCTGGAGTACATGCTCAGGAATTCAGTTTTACACATTATATTATGGTTCTTGTTAATATTCATGACACATTAAATAATCTGTAAGGGTTTTTATTGACACATAATTGGTTATAATCATGAGATACAGTGTGATGAATCAGTGCATATATAAATATATAATGATTTAATCAAGGAAATATTTTCTTTTTATTTGTAGTTGAACTCTCCTAGTTCATTATGAAATCTTTAACAAACTGGTGGTTGTAATGAGGAAAGTTTCAGACTCTGAAGTGGGAGATAGTGCTGAATTCTTCTTTCAAGGTCATGATACCATAATATACCTACCCACAGGGGATTTATGCAGTTTACAATAGTCAGTACACAAAAAAAGAATAACTACTTAGAAAATACGTTAAATCTTTTTGTTATTGACACTATTATAATTATTTTATGTACAACAAAATTAATTTTTGTTTACATTAAGGAAAATTAAAATATATTTGATTTTGTTTTCTAATTTGAATTAAGTTTATTTTATCTAGTATATAGGATATTAACATTTTACAACTAGTAAATAGGAAAGCAGTGTGAATCTTGTATATATTGATATGTTTAAGTCCTTTAGTTTCATCTATTCTCTCATATATTGACCATTTCTTCATGGAGAAAATTTTTAATATACTTTCTTCTACTTTTTGAACAATACAGTTTTCTGTAGTCAAACTGCTGTACAGTAATGCACAAGTACATCTTGGTTCTAGCTAACTGTAATTTAATGCTCATCAATCAACATTTCCTTATCCCTTTTCCTGTTCTTTCTCTGGTCTCTGGTAACCATCATTTGGTAACCATTTTAACTCCTATGTATTCAACTTTGTATGTTCTGATACGAATGAGATAATGCTGTGCCTGTCTTTCTGTGTCTGGAGTATTTTTACTTTAAAATAATGATCTCCAGTTCTGTCTACATCCTCACAATAGCATGCTATTGTGCATACTTTTCATTGATCTACTCATTATCTGATGAACATTTCAGACATTTGGTTGTTTTCATTTCTTGGATAGTGTGAAAAATGCAACAATAAATATGAGAGTATAAATACCAAAAACATGTATTTGAGTCTAAGTAAAAAACTATCAATTACCCCTCTGAGATACATAAAATTAGCTGTTTTATTTGGCTCATCCTTTAAATAAGCATTGTCATTAATATTATTAGGAATAAATATATTCTTGTTTCTTAAATTTTTGTGTAAAAACATGGTTAAGAGTTCCTAGTGATAATTGGTGAGAGTGGGTATGCTAGCTCCCCTGTGATCTCATTTTTGAAAGGCAGAGTCCAGAAATTTCCAGAACAAGCTTAGGTAGTTAGAATAGCCTTAGAGACAAGTTTTGGGTCTGACTAGAAACCCTGTCTCAAAAAAGGATAAAGTGAAACAGATAAGGATGATTCCTGATATCAACCTTAGACTTCCACATGTAGACATACACATGGCACATTAATCCTACACATGTTCACCTACACATATGTGAATATACATACATACACATACTTATCACATATACACATAATAAGATGGAAAAAAATAGAAAAATAGTTCTATGGTGAAAGTTGTTTGATTATAGTTATAAACATGCACATGTAGGATCGTTTGGAAAGAAAATTATTGCAAATTAAGTTATTTTGAATTTTTTTTGAAACAGTTTGATTTTGTAAGCCAGACTGGCTTGGAACTCTCAGTGATCTTCCTATCTGAGCCTCCTAATTGCTGGGATTAAATCATGATACACTATGCCAAAATTTTTCCATCTTTTTAATTGCTAAAGATAAAAGAAAGGAAAATTATTTTCCTTGTTATTCAAGAGTTCTTCTGCTTAAGCTGTTTAGTTTTCTGATCTGAAATAGAAATGTATTTTAGTTCCTAAAATATGTGTGTATAAGGACAGCAGTATTATACTTGAAAATCAAACAACAATAGAAATAGCAAATTTAAATTAAACCTGGAAAGAATGAATAATAAAACACTACAGTGAATTCAAAAATTATTTCTATCTAGTAAGGCATTATGTGGGATTATTCCACATAATTTTTGTATAATCCAATTGAACAATTACCAATATTCATATTTAACTATCAATAATGCGAGCATTTCCAGCTCTTTCCTGTATACAAGGAATACCAGCTAAGCATCTTCCTGATCAGAGAAATGACACATGCTCTATCCTTCATTTTCCAGGTAATCAGCTAGACCACAGGCTTCCCCTTTCCTGAGTAAAGATCAGCCCTAAGTTACTAGGTTCACTTCCCTCTGCAGATTGCCTGATCTCTTGTGTGTACATATAAGAAATCTAGGGGCTCTGTACATTCCCTGGGCACTAAATCTTTCCATGTTGCTGAAAAGGAGGTTCCTACAGCTGGCTCTCACCTGGCATTTCCCCAAGGAGGCTACACAGAAACTCCTAACGCAGAACACTTCTGAGCTGCTGTCTCTTCCCTTGAGCTGCTTCTTATAAATTCTTTCCCTCAGGGAAGACTATTGTTATTCATTTTTCTTCCACATCTATCTAGCCAGTCACCAAGCCCCTCCAGTTTCACTGCTTACTCTACTTTGGGCGCTTAGGATTTCACTTACATTATTGCATTACAGCCTCAGGCCTCATCATGGAACCCCCTCTTGATATTCACAGGTGAATTTTTCTGAGAGTAGCTTTTAATCATGCTGTGTCTTTATTCAAAACTCTGCATGTTTCTTCACTCCTACCTCCAGGATATAGTTTTACTTTCTGCATCTTCACCATCTGGTTGCAGGCTGCTCCTCCCGTTTATCTCCTGCAACTACCCACCTTGGAATTTATTTTTCACAAGCATGGAGGAGTCCTCCATTTCTAAGTCTTGTTTTGATGGTTCCTGGACCTTTCTTCCTCCTTTCATGTGGCTAATATCATGTTTTGGGTCATCTAGCCTGTGAAGACTCTGCCATCTCCTTAAAGAGAATGGGTGGCCCATTCCACCGTTAGTTTTGTAACTTTTTGTAAGACTGTGGAACAACTTCAGGTTGTATCACCAGTTTCCTAGTAGTATACAATAGTCTCCTGAGTTTAAGTCCATACATAGAATGTATGACTTGCTGTTAGATTGCAGTTTCCTAAAGAACAAGCCTTTGTTTTCATCTTCAGTATCTAAAAACTTAGTGCCAGTTTCTGACTAGTTTTGTAAATGCATAGTGGGCTTCTCTCTCTCTCTCTGTTTTTCTCACTCTCCACCTGTGTATCCACAGACATAAGTTCTTGTAGAAAAGGTTTCTTTCCTTTTAAATAATTTAAGCATAGAATATAGTAGTATATGTGAATATTTCAGTTCAGTTCAGTCCAACTAAATGAACCCATTTCAAGTTTCATGACTAGGAGTTGAAATGATTGGAGAATTGTATTACAGGTTTTCGTTTTTATTTGAGACTGGTTCTTCTATGCAGCCTAACCTGTCCTCCAACTGTAAATGTAACCCAGGCTGACCTCAGTTTTCTCAGTACTAGAAATATAGGCATACTCCATCAGACCCAGTTCTGAGTTAGAATTTATATTTTACTGTTAATTAACTTTGAAAAACCTTTAAATGAACTTTATTTTTAGAACAGTTTTTAGATTGATTCAGCACAAAATTGAATAGAAAGATTTCCCATATGGGCTCCCCTCCTCCAATTCAGCTGTGTCAGCTTTATTTTTGGTAGTTGTGATACTAACTTTGATTGCTTAATTTTATGGCTGATAGATAGGTTTGCCATAAGGTTATTATTCCTCCATTTGTAATGAAGTACTTTTTCAGCTGATTTTTTTAGGTGATTGTTCTGTACATATCTGTAAATATTTTATTGTTAATCTAACATGGTTTCATCTAATCTTAGGGTATACTCAACTGAATAGTCTGGAGTTGTTTGTTTCTATATTTTCCTTATCATTTAACATTTTCTCATTTTCTGGCACAACAAAATCTTCCAGGTGCATTCTATAGTTTCTATTGCAGTCCACCTGCATGGGTGCTGATTAAACAGCTTAAGGGAACAAGGGATTTATTTTCTCTTACAATTACTGGTTACAGTTCTTAGTCCAGCTTGATAGGAGAGCACACACCAACACCAAGGCAGAGGTAACTGGCCACACCATCACCACATAATGGCTGAGGGAGTGATGATCCTTACTTGCCAGACCAGCATGTCTGGCCAAGTGTACACAAGGATGCTAGCTTCCTCAACCAGCTCTCAGTATTTTATTCATCTATTCAGAGTCTAGTGCCACCCACCATAAGCTGGGCCTTCACTATGAGCTAGACAGTATCCTTCAGGTTTGTTCTGGGCTTAACCCAATAACTAATTCTTATCAAATGTGCCCAGAGCTCAAACCCTCAACAGTCAAGTTGACACCTATGCCTCTAACTATGACAGTTACCACACCCCACTGCTTTGTCATTAAAGTTTTCTGATGTTTTTAATTAAAAATTATATTTAGAAAAAATATTTTATGCTTTATGTGCTTTTGCTAAGACATGCACACATATACATATGTTTATATCTTTCTCAGTGTATTATGTGAACTACATAATTGCCATTATATACAATTAACTCATACCGTTCCATTTCAATTCATTACCACAGAGAATCTTGAAGTAAATGAGATTGTTATCAGTTGAATATGAGGTCAGTGAGAGAATGGAAGTCAGGAAAATTGCTAATATTAGAATGGAATGCTCATTAGTTCAGTACAAAATAGTTTGTGTATTGACCTTTTCTTTTTGTCTTGTGTGCCAAATGTAGTAATAATGCTAAGATTCTTAATAGCTATATTACAGTGTTCTTGCCTACTGATCTTATCAAATAAAACCATGTGTGTGTGTGTGTGTGTGTGTGTGTGTGTGTGTGTGTGTGTGTGTCTAAGTGTAGGCATGCATATGCTATAGCACACTTGCAGTGAACGAAAGACAAATTTGGGTGTCAGTCCTTGCTTTTTTATTTGAGACAAGGTCTTTGTGTTTGCTGCTTTGTGCACTATGTTAGTGGCTTGCATGCTTTAGGATCTTCTTGCTTTTGTCTCCAACTTTGCTGTAGGAGCACTGGAATTATAGCTACCACCTTGCCAAGTTTTACATATGTTCTCAAGATCTGAACTCAGATCCTCACACACTAAACCATCTCCCTGACCCCAAATAAAATCTTTCCATATTAGCTGTTGCTGAACTAAGTTATCTGATTTTCTACTTATGGGTTTAATAATTTAAAACTACTGCTCATATCCCTGTGACAGTTTTTCCTGTTAATATGAGACCAACATCCAGTATGGTCAAACCATTTTAATCATAGTTTAGTGAAATACTATTTTTGCTACAGTGCCTTATGCAAATTTTAGAATATGCCTCTTCTGTGCTTTAGTTGGTCTCAGCAGAAGGCCACAATTATAGTGTACTCTTGGTGGTAAGGTGGTGATAAGTTATCCAAAGTTATCACCTTACCACTTTGGAAGACTACTTGGAATATGGGTTCTTTCTTACCATAACATAGCAATTTATAAAATAGACAATTGACAGGCTGTTAAATGCTAAAGAAATGAAGTGAAACTAAGGTAAGAAATAAGATATGAAATTTAAAAAGCAAGAGAATCTAAACTCCAGGCATTGATGACTATTAATACAGCCTGGAAAGAACTAGTAACTTGTCAGTTCTATAGTGACCTTCTTGTCTTCTTATATTGCACATTTTTCTTCCTAATCTTCATTTTTTATTTAATGTGCATCACAGAGTTTTCCTCCCTTAGGTTATGTAGATAAAGATAATAGTTCCTTCACTACTGATCTCAGAATTTTGACCATAAAATGTGTACTTCAAAAGTGCTAATGGATCTTGTTGATATTTTGTAGTAGAATATTGGTTAAGGTGGAAGGGAATAACTTGTCAGTCCATAGACAGGCTGCCAGTCACAAGAAAAGATTCCAGTTATAAGCCACATATTTTCAAGCACAATTTTCGTAGCTTATAAAATAACACTTAACAATTACAGTAACATATAATTACTAAAAGCTTAACATAGCTACTGGCATAAATAAGAACTGATAGAGAATTATGTGTATAAGTTTAGCCTAGTTCTTTGTTCTGGGCTGAAATGTGGAGAGGGGATTATTGATAGGAAGTGTAAGGCTGGCCAGCTGTAAAAAAGTGGTTTCACCTGTGGAATTTCACAGCAATCCTGTCTTTGCATTTTTGTAACATTCTCCAAGGTATAGTAGCATCTGGCTCCTTGCATGTATCCTTGGGAAGAGAGTTGTTACTGATTATTAATTCCTGCCTAATGTCATTTAATCAGATGGCATTTTCTTCTGGCCAGCATTTTCCAGCACTTCATACCTGATTTTGGCTACAAGCCCAAGAAACAATTCCATTTTAAATATAGAAATTTTAAACCTTTTCATGAAACATTGTACAAATATTGGAAACATTTAACCAGCTCTGCTGAGTTTATTTAAGATTTTTCAACAAATATTCATAGAAAATTATTGAAACCCCACCTGTGTTATAATAAAATGGCAAATAAAATACTTGAAGATATTAGAGATTGATACAGCTTTATATAACAATGTTTAAAACTCATTGGAAAAATAATCAAGACTGTGTAAAATGTACACAACTTACAGATGGACACGATTTTTGTTTGTTTGTTTGTTTGTTTGAGATAGGATTTCATTCTGAGTCAAGTCTGACCAGAATCTAGTTGTACAGCTCAGGTTAGCTTCAAACTCACTGCAATTTTTTGTCTCAGCTTCTCAAGTGTTCAAATTACAAGTATGAGCCACTACATTGTGTTAAATATATCTGTTGAATACTTTGTTTTTTCCTCATCTCTCTAGATAATATTAAGTCTTTTTGGCCATTGTTCAAATACATTCATAATTGCTTATAACATGTAAATACTATGAATATCTATAAGCAGAGGACAGGACTTTCATCTGACTTACTAGAATAACTTTGTCATTAGGAAACAACTCCAATGTCACAATAATTATAAATGAATACTAGAAATTTAATAAGCAGAGACAGTACACCATCATAGTAATCATAAAATAACCATTCAATAATAATTTCTCAACTGAAAGCATGAGAAATGGCTTCCTCATAATAAAACAATGGGCATACATTCTTCAAGATTTTCTAATCACTATCGTTTCATATTAAGACAAATTGTTTTTTGGGGCTGGGGTCTTAAGGTTGCAAGATATTCTGTGGATCCTATAATTGAGATGCCATTTCCCAGTTTGGTGATGTTTAAGAGATTTCTTGTTTCTACATTTGACACATGATTTAAACTTTTATTGGTGTTTTATTTATGGTATTTTCTCATGGAAAAATGGTGTGCTACAAAAATATTCCTTTTCATACTAGTTTCTATGTCATGCTTTTGCTTGAAACACTGTGATATTTAGACTGTTTCAGTTGAGAAACACTACAGGATTAATTGGTAGCTTAGTTTTTAGGTGCAGGAAAATATGCTGTACGCTTTTCATAAGGCAAATGCTTTCATTGACTGAGATTCATGTTTGGGTGATTCTGCAGTGCTCAAAACAATGAGAAAATAGTTCTGTCAGACACAAGAGTACAAATATATAGTGGCATATTTGGAATTTATAGAGAAGGTACAAGCTTCCTGATGAATCATATTTGGGATTTGGAAGAATATCAATTTTTAAGTAAATTAAGTACATTTTTTTCTCTATTGAGATAATTTTACTTACATTAATGTCCAGTCAAACCTTAGATGCTATCAGCGCTAAAATTTCACTATTTATAACAACACTGACTTGCGTTTCAGAACAGCATAGTCCCAAGTCTTAAGTTCTTCCTATCTAGCAGACCTAAGAAAGAAGGGGTCCAATGAGCTTAGGTTTTCACAAGGTCACTGGGGATTTGCTGCACATATCTGGCCATCATTGGGAAAACACTGATTCCCACACATATTAGACACCGAACTATACTCACTTAAATTTTTTTTACTTTGAGATTGGCTCTCATTAAGTGTCCCCACCTGGCCTCCAACTTGTGACCCTCTTTCATCAGCCTCTCTACTTGGCTAGGATTGCAGGTGTGTGCTGCTACGTCCATGGTGAATTTTGAAATAGTTATGTGAGAGGGAAGACAGCTATGTGTCTCTACTGTTAATATGCTTCAAGAAGCTTATGGACATAATTGAAGAAAAGAAAAATAAGTGTGTAAGCAGTTTGATAATATCAGATGTGAATGTCTGTGAACCAAGTTATAGATTTTCTATATTGCTTCTGTCTTTCAAACTTCGGTCCTATTGTTAAAAGCAAACGTCCATGTCTGTATAGACTTGTTTTTTTCTCATGTGCTTTCCCATCCTTTGTTATTCTACCTTCCTTAGCTCCTAGTTTGGACTTCACATGAGTTTAAGAGCAATTTTTTATACATTTTTTATTATTATTTCAGCTCATACAAACTTAATAGGTATACCAGTTCCCTCCCTCCCTCCTTCTCCCCCCCAACCCCCTGCTCCCCCTCCCCTCACCCCTCCCTTCCTATCCCCCAGTGCCTCCCGCCCCAATTCCCAGAGAGTCCTTTCTTGTGCATGCCTGACTCTCCTCTGGGCCCTCCTCTCCGATGACATACAAGGACCCAGTGGCCTTTCCCTGAACCCTTTCCCATGTTCCCCTTAAGCATAGGAACACTACTATGGCTGCCAATCCCTTGCCTCAAGGATCTTGGTGCCTTTAGCAGATGCTAGACTTTGTGAGATCAATAGTGTGTTGGACATTGCGCAGGGCATGCAAAGTCCAATTATGATTGCTTCGGCCCTAACTTGTGTGGAGTATTGTCCGGGCCCACGAACCAGCAGGAACTGGAATCTACAAACGTGGGAATCTAAAGTGGGAGTGGAAGGAATTAAAAGTTTCAGGATTGGGTCAGAGGGGGTCTTGGATGTCCACCATCATCCAAGCCAACTTTATTGTAAAAGTACAGGGTTTTTATAATCAAGAAGCAGGGCCAAATTCTTTACAGGACTATGTAAAATGCATACATTTTGGTTAACAAAAGGAAGACAGGAGTGACACCCAGTTGCCTTGGGGCAGACATACTGCCAGGTATGCTAAACAGGCATGCCACCTTGTTGCTAGAAGGGAATGGACAATGTATGTATGCCCCAAAACAGAGTTACTTGGCTCATGCATTAACATCTCACAGGTAAGCAGGACAGAACTGTTGGGGGAGGAACAGCCCAGCCAGTTTCTTAGAGAAACAAAAGCATTCCAAACAACCTGGGAGTTTTCTCAACTTCCAAGGAGGGAATTTAGCCTATCATTGTCTTGCAGACAAGAGGCAAACTCAACCACCCAAGGGAGGAGTCACTCAATGGCTTGTTCAGTTGCTAATGGCCTGTTCAGTTGTATAGATATACCACTGTTTCCTTATCCACTCAGCAACTGTTGGGCATTTGGGTTGATTCCATGACTTTGCTATTGTAAATAGAGCTGCTATGAACATGGTCATGCTTGTGCTATCCAGGTGAACCTCTGCTGTATGCGGGATTATTCCCAAAAGTGGAATCGCAGGGTTATATGGCATTTCAATCTTTAATTTCTTTAAGAATCTCCAGACGGCTCGCCAGAGTGGCTGTATGAGCCTGCATTCCCACCAGCAATGTAGAAGAGTTCCCCTCTCTCCACATCCTCTCCAACACTTGTTGTTTGTATTGTGGATTTTTGCCATCCTGACCGGGGTGAGATGATATCTCAGGGAAGTTTTGATTTGCATTTCCCTGATGGCTAAAGAAGTGGAGCATTTTTTAAGGTATTTGTTAGACATTTTAATTTCATCCCTGGTAAAATTTCTTTTAAGTTCCAGGGCCCATTTTTTAATTGGGCCATTGGTTTCCTTGGTGTTTAGCTTTCTAAGTTCTTTGTGCACTCTGGACAGTAGAGCTCTATCAGATATGTGGTTAGTGAAGATTTTCTCCCATTCTGTGGGTTAACCGCCTTTGAGCTCGTGTTACAATCTCTTTATCTGAACAGAAGCTCTTTAATTTCACAAGGTCCCAACTGTTGAGAGTTGGTTAGCAGTGACTGTGCCATTGGGTGTCTGTTTAGGAAATGTTGTCCTAGCCCAATCAGCTAGAGTGAGTTCCCTGTCCTTTCAACTATGGTTTTTGTAGTCTCTGGCCTGATATCAAGGTCCTTGATCCATTTGGAATTAAGTCTTGTACATGGTGACAAGTACGGGTCCAGCTTTAATCTTCTGCATGTGGAGATCCAGTTTTGCCAGCACCATTTGTTGAAGATGCTATTCTTTTTTCATTGGATTCTTTGGGCCCCTTTGTCAAAGACCAAATGGCTGTAATTTTGTGGGCTTATATCTGGGTCTTCAATCCTTATCCATTGATCTGTGTGTCTATTTTGGAGGCAGTACCAGGCTGTCTTTATAACTATGGATTTGTAATATAGACTTAGGTTTGGTATGGTAATACCTCCAGCAGTGTTTTTGTTACTCAGGATTGTCTTTGCTATCCTGGGTCTTTTGTGCCTCCATATGAATTTTGAGATTGTTTGGTCAACTTCTTTGAAGAATTGCTTTGGGATTTTAATTGGTATAGCATTGAATTTGTATATTGCCTTTGGTAGGATGGTCATTTTTACGATGTTGATTCTGCTAATCCAGGAACATGGGAGGTCTTTCCACCTTCTGGTGTCTTCTGCTATTTCTTTCTTCAGGGTTTTAAAGTTTTCATTGTAAAGGTCTTTTACCTCCTTAGTTAGGTTTATACCAAGGTATTTCATTTTTTTAGGGACTATAGTAAATGGGATTGTTTCTCTCAAGGCTTTTTCACTTCTTTCATTCTGGGCATATAGGAAGGCCTCTGATTTTTGCACATTTATTTTGTATCCTGCCACCCTGCTGAACTTCTCAATTAGTTCCAGGAGCTTCCTGGTGGAGTTTTTGGGATCACTCAGATATAAGATCATGTCATCTGCAAATAGGGATAGCTTGACTTCTTCCTTGCCGATGTGAATCCCTCTTATGTCCCTTTCTTGTCTTATGGCTTCAGCTAAGACTTCAAGTACAATATTGAGTAGAAGTTGTGAGAGTGGGCAGCCTTGTCTAGTTCCTGATCAAAGTGGGAATGCTTCCAATTGTTCCCCATTGAGCATAATCCTTGCTGTGGGCTTGTTGTATACAGCTTTTATTATATTGATAAAGATTCCTTCCATTCCTATTGTCTCTAGCGTTTTGATCATAAAAGGCTGTTGGATCTTGTCAAAAGCTTTCTCTGCATTTATTGAGAGTATCATGTGGTCTTGGACTTTGGACTGGTTTACATGATGAATTACATTGATTGATTTGCGTATGTTGAACCAACCTTGTGTGCCGGGGATGAAGCCTACTTGGTTCCCGTGAATGATCTTTTTGATATGTTTTTGAATCCGATTTGCTAAGACTTTGTTGAGAATCTTTGTGTCTGTGTTCATCAGAGAGATTGGCCTATAGTTTTCTTTTTTAAGTGAATCTTTATTAGGTTTTGGGATTAAAATGATATTAGCTTCATAGAAGGAATTTGGTAGTATTCCTTCCTTTGCTATTTGATGGAACAGTGTAAGGAGTATTGGTGTTATTAACTCCTTAAATGTCTGATAGAACTCTGTGCTGAATCCATCTGGTCCAGGACATTTTTTGGTGGGAAGATTCGAGATTACTTCCTCAATATCCTTATATGTTATAGGACTGTTTAAATAATTCACAACTTCCTGATTCAATTTAGGTAAGTTGTGTTTACTTAGAAATTCATCCATCTCTTTTGTGTTATCAAACTTCACAGAGTATAAGTTTTTGAAATATGATGTTATAATTCTCTGGACTTCTTGGGTATCAATAGTGATAACTCCATGTTCATTTCTAATTTTGTTAATTTGGGTTTTCTCTCTCTTGCTTTTGGTTAATTTAGCTAGGGGTGTATCAATCTTATTGATTTTTTCAAAGAACCAGCTTTTTGACTGGTCGATTTTTTCTATTGTTTTCTTAATCTCGATTTCAGATATTTCTCCCCTTATTTTGCTAATCTCCTCTCTTCTACTACTTTTGGGATCAGATTGCTCTAGTTTCTCTAAAGCTTTCAGCTGCATTGTTAAGTTGTTTATTTCTGATGTTTCCATTTTTTTGATGTAGGCATTAAGAACTACGAATTTACCTCGTAGAAGAGCTTTCATTGTGTCCCAGAGATTTTGGTGAATTGTATTTTCATTATCATTCGCTTTCAGGAAATCTTGAAATTCCTTTCTAATTTCTTCCTGAATCCAGTTCTCATTCAGCATCATACTGTTAAGTTTCCAGGAGTTAGTGTATTTTCTCTTGTTCGATGTGTTGTGGATGTCCAGCTTTAGGCCGTGGTGGTCTAATAGGGCACAGGTTAGAATTTCAACTTTTTTGTATATGTGTAGATTTGTTTTGTGGCCCAATATGTGATCTATTTTGGAGAAAGTTCCGTGTGCTGCTGAGAAAAATGTGTATTCTTTGGTGCGTGGGTGAAAAGTTCGATAGAGATCTGTAAGGTCCATTTCTTTCAGGGTTTGATTAAGTTCCAAAGTGTCTCTGTTAAGCTTTTGACCTGTTGATCTATCCCATGTTGAGCGGGCAGTGTTGGAGTCCCCAAGAATTATCGTTTGGGGGTTGATTTCTTGCTTTAGACGCTGTAGGGTTTTCTTAATGAATGTGGAAGGGCCCGTATTGGGTGCATATATGTTCAGTATTGTGGTGTCTTCCTGGTGAATTGTACCTGTGACTAAAATGTAGTATCCATCCGTGTCTCTTATAATTTTCTTTGGTTTGAAGTCCACTTTGGCTGATATCATAATGGCTACCCCTGCCTGTTTTCTGCTTCCATTAGCTTGTAGAACTGTTGACCAGCTTTTTATTTTTAGGGCATGCCTATCTTTTGTGGTGAGATGGGTTTCCTGCAGGCAGCAGATTGATGGATTGTGATTTTTAATCCAAATTTGTAATCTGTGCCTCTTGATTGGTGAGTTAATTCCATTAACATTTAGTGTTATGATGGAGAAACGATTTTTTAATTCCTGACATTTATTATGTTTAGTAGTTTTTATAAGTATATTGCTTCGCTTTTAATGGTGTTATACTTGCCTTCTGTTCTCCTGGATATGCTTGTTTTCTTCTTCAAGCTTGAGTATCATTTCTAGCATTTTTTGAAGGCCTGGTTTGGTGGACATGTATCCCTTCAAGTTGTCTTTGTGCTGGAAGATTTTTCTTTCTCCCTCGATAATGATGGATAGTTTTGCAGGGTAAACCAGCCTGGGTTGACATTTTTGCTCATTCAATACTTGAAGTATGTCTCTCCAAGCTCTTCTTGGTTTTACTGTTTCGACTGAGAAGTCATTTGTTATTTTAATAGGTTTACCTTTAAAAGTGATTTGTTTTTTTCTCCCTTGAAGCTCTCAGCACCAGTTCTTTATCTTGAATGTGGAGTGTTTTGACTATTATTTGCCATGGGGAGCTTCTGTTTTGGTCATATTTGTTTGGGGTGCGGAATGCCTCTTGTATATGGATGGGCCTCTCTTTTTTTAGATGAGGAAAGTTATCCTTGATGATTGTTTGAAAAATTTCCTCAGGGGTGGTATTTTGAGATTCTTGCTCTGAGATTCATGGATATGCATGTTAGGTTCTTCAGGGTGTCCCATATCTCCTGGATATTTCTCTCAAGTATCTTTTTGGCTTTAACAACCTCTTCCATTGAGCTGGTTAGTACTCCCACTTTATCTTCAAGGTCTGAAATTCTGTTTTCTGCTTCATTAGTTCTGCTGATAAGACTTTCTGTGGAGTTCTGGGTTGAAGATAACTTGTCTTTTAGCTCAGTTTTAAACTCTGCTTGAGTATGTTTTAACTGCTCTATGCCAGTTTTTGTTTCTTGCACTGTTTTTCTCAACTCCTCCAAGTGTCTGTTGTGTTCCTTTTCAAAGCGATTAATTCGATTATTTAATTCCTCCCAGATTTCCTCTTTCATAGTATTGAAAATGGTAATGATCATATTTTTTTTATTCGATTGTGCATGTATGCATGTGTGTGCGTGTGTGTATGTATGTGTGTGTGTATAGAACCACGGAAGAATTTGGGAACCACCATGGACGCCTCCACCTCCTCCTTGTTTACTCTGCCCCAGGATTCACAGGCTCCGCCCTACCAGTACCAGAAATGCAGGCTGCCCCCGCTTCCACCTGGCGTCTATATGTAGGTCTCGGATCAGAACTCAGGGCCTTCCGCCTGTAAGGCAGAGGCTTAACCCCTGCACCACCTCTCCAGCCCCGGTAATGATCATATTTTTAAAGTCATTATCCTGGGTCAGGCTTTCTTGGCCATTTTCCGTGGGTTTGTTCTGGTTGGAGTCTAACATTATGGGATTAATTCCTTCAGTGGGAGATTTGTTTAGAGTGTTGTTTCTCATGGATTTGCACTTTTACTTTGGCATTGTTTTAACTCTTAAGATCTTCTTTCAATTTCTGTGCGTTTTTCACTAAACTGAATTATTTGGCCTGGGGTTCTGGGGGTGGGCAGGGACGGAGCTTACCTAGGTCGTGGTGAGTCCAGGCTGGACTGCATGTGTCCCAGGCAGCGGAGTGGGGGAAGGGAGGATTGGGCGGCGGGGCACTTTTATAAACTGGGGAAGCTGGGACAGGCTGGGGCGCAGAGGGGGTGTTCTCCTCCCAGGCCCTGCGGGGCTCTGGCTTGATGACGGGAGGAGCTGGGTCTCTTGGGCGGCCTGGGGTTCTGGGGGTGGGCGGGGGCGGAGCTTACCTAGGTCCCAGTGAGGCCCTGCTGGACTGTGTGCCTCTCGGGTGCCGGAGTGGGGGAAGGGAGAGTTTAAGAGCAATTAATAGGAACAGAATCCTTCATGACCTAACAAAATGCACCAGAATTATTTTTCAAATACTGTTAACATTTTACTTGATTTTACTATACTTAGCCATCATGTTGTATGACAATCTTAACTATACTTTTTTAATTTTTGAGCTTTATACATAAATACAATGAATTGATAATCATTTCTACCTTGTTACCCAATCCCATTGCCCCTCCTAGAATTATTTTTTAGACTACATGAGTTTCTTCTTCTACTTTAGAAAGGAAAGATTTGATGAATGAAGTACAGTAGAGGTGACCATTTTGTTGAAGTGGCACCGAAAATAGAAAGGAAATCAGTAGACTCTTTAAAAGGAGTGGCACAGAAAATAGAAAGGAAATCAGTAGACTCTTTAAAGTATGTATCTGCTTCATCACTTACTGTGTGTCTGAAAATGAATTTGTACTGTCATTTAGTGTTTACAGGTTTATGTAATTAATAAGGTATGTGCTATGGATTTGTAAAAATGCAAAATTGTGGCACTACTTATTTAGGGAGGCCCTAACCCAGACTCCAGGCTATGGACAAGTCTGGATATGTACAGACATGCCCTGGACATGTCGCGATAGAGGAACTATACAGGCGGAAGGATGAACAACCCATTGGCAAAGAGGGATGAACAACCAATGGGAAGCGGCCATCTAACCTGCCCAGAGTAAACAGTCAAATGATTGGTGGCTGCCTCCCCCAACCCCCAGCAAAGGGATGGCAACACCTGATTGGGCCCCCGACCCTATATAAGCCCAAACACTTCCTGAATAAAGCTCAGTCTGCAGCCAACCCGTCCTCTGCTGCTGCTTCTCGCTCTGACTCCCAGGGTCTGAATGGTGACCCCGTCGCCAGCTCGCCCATTCACCTCGAGCCCATGAGGTCCCTGCGGTCCCCCCCCCAACACAAAATAATTTTTGTTATACCTAAGAAACATAAAATCCTCCAGGCATTTATGTGAATGATCGCAAATGAGATACCATGGCAAATTAGAACTAGTTTAAGCATATGTTAATAAGTTTCCATGTGTCACTAACCTACAAGATTTTTTATTTTCTAGTCTTCCAACTCAGGGGAGAAAATGTCCCTAACTTTAGAATGGATCATTTCCAAAATGAGGGAAAGGAAAACAGATCTAGACATACTATTAACTGATCATATTTTTTGGTATTTTAGTAATTTACCATATATATCTTCTCATTGAAGTACAATTTCTGACATTTCCGAGAATTGATGACATCGGTGTTAGGGACAAATTGCCACAGAGACACAATTGTTCCTTGTGTTCTATCCGAGTAAGGACGTTATCTGAGGCCACATACAGTGTCAGAATGTGAGAACAAGAAAGCTGGATGCTTTTCATCAACACTGTGACTAAAGAGAATAATAGGTAGTGTTACATGTGTGTACATATACACACAGGTAGTCATAAAACTGTAACAATAGCTGTCATTATCTCCATCTTTCAGGTAGAAAAGTGGGCCAATAAAGAAATTGAATTCCTTGCCCAAGGTTACAAAGATTGTTAATCATGGAGCTAGTATTCAAACCCAGTCAATGTAAACCCAGAATCTCAATTATTGAGCTGTATATAACATTGCCTTTCAACATAAAAATCAGTTGTCCTATTGAGTCAGTCAGGCGTACCGTGAAGCTGTACAGTTATTCCATCTGTGTTAGCATTGCAGAGAGCATTTTTGTAATGTGACGGACTGCTGGCAATGCAGACAAAAGAGTGATATACCTGCCGCAGCTCAATCTGGTAATAGAAAGGGAGTGAGCCATCCCTCTGACTAGATACAACCCACAGACAATCTTTGTTTCGTCTGCGGGCTTGACCTTTGCAATATTTTACATTTTAATTAGTTACCAAAATAGGCATAGTAAAACTTAAAAGCCTTGTACACAGTCCTAATTTTTGCTGTTTCAGAAAATTCACACCTTCACACTGTGGTAATGCATTAGCTTTTCCATAGTCCTATGTTAATTCTTTCAGGAATTTGACCTGAGTTTGACACCAGGGTGTGAGGCTCACTTGGTCACACCTGCAATTAGTCCACTGGGCCTGTTTTACCTATTTCCCTTCTTATATATTTCATCTCCTGACACTTGAACAAAAACTTTGCCTTCAAAAGGCAAATGGAAACAAATTTTTGCAACTTGTAAAAATGGAATTTCAGAGTGGTGTTTGTTACTGCTTGATATCTACGAGGAATTAAAGACAGTTCCTTGACCATGAAGAAGAATAAATTTTTCAGTTCTGGGTACTATTCATACAACAAAATTCTGCAAAAAATATTTTCACTGCCATGGCCAATGATCTAAATTTTAGTAGTAGAATCACTAAAAAAAAAGATGCCATAGAAAATCATAAAACTTTTTTCATCAAAAGATAAAAGTAGTTGATTTTTCAGTAATAACATATGCTTTGGATAATATCTTGAAAATGTTTGCCTGTATCCATAGTACTGCTTTAGTGACTTTGAAATTTTTAGATCCTGAAATGTCTAGAATCTGTTATTTCTGTCTTCTGTCTGACTTTTGGAATATTTACATGTAGCAACTGTTATATTTGTGGTATTAAAGTTAAGACAGCATTCACTTTTATGTACATCTTATATTCCTAACCTAAGTTAATTTTACGTAATATTGTTAGTGTCCTTGCAGGTTGACATATCACCTGAGCTAAGTGTGGAATTTTTTAATTGTGTTGTCATATTAACACTTAGGAGTTTTTTAAAAAAAAATTTTATTATTACTTATTCAATTGTGTGAGTGCACGTGTGTGTGTGTGTATGTGCGTGTGTGTAGAACCACTGAAGAATTCGGGAACCACCATGGACCGCCTCTACCTCCTTTTTGTTTACTCTGTCCTGGGATTCACAAGCTCTGCCCTACCAGGACCAGAAACCCAGGTCGCCCCCGCTTCTGCCCGGTGTCTATACGTGGGGTCTAGGATCAGAACTCAGGACCTTCTGCCTGCAAGACAGAGGCTTAACCCCTGAGTCACCTCTCCAGCCCCAACACTTAGGAGTTTCTGAGCTTGGAACATTTCAGACTTGGGATTTTCAGATTAATGTTCTCATGAGCATTCACATTGAGCTTTTAGAATATCACTAATTCTTTCCTCTGAGATTACAAAGTTTAATCTCAAGTTCCAGAATTACAGTTCAGAAAGAGTCTTATAGGAATTATTATTAAGTTGCATCTTTCTTTGCTAATGTTCAACCATAGTCAGCAGTTTTTTGGCCATTTGTGCATTGAACAACTGCAATGAGTTTCAGTGGAGATTATCAGAGAGAAGTTTTTTAATGCTCTGCTGAAAATCATTTGCATTACTAAGTCACAGTAAAGACATGAGGGAAAAAGTTACTTCTGCGAATGGGTGTCTTATTTCATTAAACAAAAACTGTAGCATTCCTTCCTCAGAATTGTGAGTACAAATAAATCGTGTTTTGTCAGATAACTTTTAATAATTTAAATTTGATACGGTTAAGAAGGTGAGGCTCAATACCAACCAGGAAAATGACTATTGAAAAGAATTGCATAAAGGGAGCTAGATTTTTTAAAAGACTTTTTGGTGGGCTGGAGAGATGGCTCAGGGATTAAGATTCTTCTTCACAAGAAGGAGTTCCGGAGTTTGGATCCCAGGTCCCATGTGGAAATGGCTATGACCTACACTTCTGCCCTGGTGGACAGAGCCTGTGAAATCCCAGAGCAAAACAAAAAAAGAGGTAGGCAGAGCCTGTAAAATTCTAGAGCAAAGCAAAAAAGAGGGAGAAGCAATCCAGGATGATTCCCAAAGTTACCCTTGGTCCTCCACAGGGACACACAGTCACCTCTCTCTCTCTCTCTCTCTCTCTCTCTCTCTCTCTCTCTCTCTCTCACACACACACACACACACACACACAAACACACTAAATTAATTAATTAAAAAATTTTTAAAAAAGTGTTTTTGGTAAAGAATTACTCTTAAAAATATTAGGCTTTTCAAAGGCTCCTGGGCTCAATCATAGCACTAAACAAAGAAAACAAAAATAAAAAAAAGAAGAAAGGTAGGGAAAAAGAGTGGGGGAGGTATGAGAGAGAATATGACTACAAATTTCAAATGTTCTTCTTTCTTGGGCTATAAGACTGTGGCTAGGGAATAACAGAAGAGACCAGTCCAAATGAAAGGCTCAATGCTACCAACATTTGCTGATTTCATAGTGATATTCCTTTAATGCACCATGTTACTTAAAATATAGATGCAAATATTAAATGAATCAGCTTTGCATATTAAAATTGCATGTCTGAGAAAAGTTGAACTTGGGATGGGATTAAGAAGGGCAAAACAGGGACATGTTAATTTTATCTTAAATCTTACAAAATTTTTTGAATTTAAAATCCTGTGTATATATTTTTCAACACTGTAAAATTTTAATAAATAAAAGAAAACTAGGCACTCAGATGGTTCCAGTGCCTACAGAACCAAATCTTATGTCACTACTTGGCATGCCACACAAGGTACTGAAAAGAAGAAGCATCACCCACCTTTTTGGCTTACCACAGTCACTCTGTATTGCATAAAGGTAGGATTGTTTTACCTGAAACACATGTCTATTCCTTGTTTTCTCTTTTAAGTTTCCCTTCTTTGCCATAAACCTGAAAAATGACTGAGTTCTTCAGGATTTACCTGTTCAAATGTGGTCTCCCCTTGACTCCTTAAACGGAGCTCATGGGAAACATGAATTAATTCATTATCTGTGTGTAACATGTTGGCACCATAGCACTTAGCATGGATGATATTATATTTATGAATTTCTCACTCTGGTCAAATGGTGAATATCTTAAAGCAGACATTGTATTGGAATAAGATTCATGTCACCATATATTGGTACATATATTGGTCACATATATTGGTATATAGTTAAGTACTCCGCTAATAGCTGCTGATTTCAAGATGGATATGGCTAAAGTCAGATGCTTAGTAAAAGGATAATCCACTCAACTGGTGAATAATTTAGTTAGAAATATGAGGGCAAAAATCAAGGATGATACATTTTTAACTCTGAAGTAGTTTGTTAACTGAGAGAACATGGCATCATTGAAAAGAAAAGGAACTTTCTTTTTTTCAAACAATGCTTGATTTTATTTCTCCTGAGTTATAGAGTGACAGTGGTTTGCTAAATAAGATAAATTATTTACTAAATAATAATTACGAAATAAAAATTTTATCAGAAATCAATTGGATTTAAATGAGAAATAAAGTGAAAGAAAATGTAGAGTATATCCTCATTAGTGTGTTAGCCTATCTGTAAGTCCAAGACTGAGAGTTTTGAGGTTGAAAATTGCATCAAATCATAATTTCAACTTCAGATATGCATAGAAATCATCTAAAGATATTGTGAACATGTAAATTCCTTGATTTCTACTATAGACCAAAACACCTGCATTTTACAAGCCCCTGTGCTGCTGACTCTGACATTTGCAGCTCACACTTGGAGGAGACTGGACTAATGAGAGAAGCAAAAAGATCTCATAAGGGTGAGAGAAGATTGTACTCAGTGAAGGGATAAACTGCTGCAATTTGGAAATGGTTTTGCTACTGTCTGCAAAATGCAGAAAACTCTGAAATTAGAATTTACCAGTTACTTTATCTGTTTTCAGATGCCTTCTTCTGATTCATGGTTTGAATTTAAAAATGTCTTCTTGTCTCAGATTTCATAAACAGCTCACTGCTGGAACAGTGAAACAATCTGGAAACCTATGTCACTTTTTGACATATATAGACTAATAGAATTCTGTTTAGGATCATGCTGTTTTCTTCCAATTACCAAATGCTTTTGCTGTAATAAGTCATATTTACCAACCTTTTGTTAGGCAAATTATGTGAAAAGCCTTTTTGTAAACTATATGAAAGACTTTACACTTTTTCCATATAAAACTCTCATTAGTGATGACCCATGTCTGCATATGAGACTAAGAAAATCTATGATTTCCAGCAAAATTTCCAAGTGAAAAGTTTGCTTTGTCATTGCTTACTCTGAAAATGAATGAAGTTTTTGTGAATATTTTGTATAAACAATTTAAATTCAATTTTTTTTTACTGTATGACAATTTGGCTTTTGTAAAGGCAACAAAGATAACTGAAATTTTTATGATACCTTATATTAAGTTGTTCATTTAGCATAATAAATGATAAATAAACACATATTAACCAAAGAGATGTTACTGGTGCTTTAATCACAAAATGATAATAAGCATGAAATATGTGGTGATAATAATGGAGATCAACCAAGTGAAAAAAAGCAAAGACTATCTATTCAGAGCTTGAGTCAGCTACCATCAATCATGTTTTGACAGACACTCAAAAGCAGACAGAAGAGTGGAAAAAATGAAAAGCTTCAGTTGTGCGAGTATGGGGAAACTAATGACATCTATGTGATTAGCTACAGATGCAAAATTGACTTTCTCTGTTTTGTCCCAAATAGATAAAAACCTTAGGAAAGTTTGCTGGATGCTGTGATGTGAGTGTCTAATATCAGGACTTGGGAAGCAGAATCAGTAGCCTGGACAACACAAGGAAGACCACATATTAGTTTCAGAACCCTGACAGTCCAATATGCAGAGATCTATTTTGTCCTTACAGTTTCAAGGACACAAGGCCTTCCTGGTGGAACAGGCAAGACTGCTAGGACAATTATGTCTAGGATAGCAGGAGAATGCCTTTGAGTGGATACACTGGGAGGATCAGGAGGCAGAGCAAGATCTGGTCAGAACAGGAAATGCATGTCGCCTTAATGGCCCAAGCCATTTGTCAGCTAAGAAGGCCTTTCTTTCCAAAAGTTTCAAAACCTCCCAAAGCATTGCCATCAGGCTGGGGATCAAATGCTCACAATCAAGAGCCCATGGGGAAGAGTTCACATTCAGCCCATCACTATCTATCATGTATTAATTAAGCCAAGATCGTTTTTAAATGGCTGTTTCAGAGGTTATTAATTGACCTCCTGTGCTGGTTGTTACAAATAGGGAATTAACTTTCTCCACATTTGATCTTTAGTCAGTAGAATGACTTCAGGGGTGGTTACTGATTATAGTTTGGCTTCCTCTGATGATTGCTACACATCAGAATTCTTTTGGGAGAGGCAAGATAGCTTAGTGTGTAAAAGGGCCTCTATGCAAACCGACAACCTGATTTGATTACTACAGTCTACATGGTGAGACAAGAAAGCTGACTTCTCCAAGTTTTCCTCTGATTTCCACATGTATACCGTGGTACATGTATGTTTCTCTCCCTCTCTCTCTCTCTCTCTCTCTCTCTCTCTCTCTCTCTCTCTCTCTCTCTCACACACACACACACACACACACACACACACAAATAAAACAAAATGATTCTTTCATGTATAACCAGGCTTGTTGGTTTGTACATTCTGTTTTTCAGATACAATAATATTTATGGTTTAAATCTGGTTTAAAAACCAGATGAAAGTTAGAAAGAACTTTAATATTTGCTCTAGCACAAGGTGAGCATAGATATATATGCTACTATTTGTAATATGTAAAATAAGTTAAAAAGAAAAAACTGCTTAAATACTGCTGCAGATATTTAGATTTGAATGTATAAAAAGTTTAAATTTCTCTAGAAAGAGAGAATGTATAGGGAAAGTGAGAATTAATTTTCATTATGATCTATAGTGAAGGCAATTATTCTGTATGTTTCCTTTTTGATGTATGTTGTATGTACTGGAAGCATTCTGTTCATTATATTCAAGATTAGACAAGTCTAAATTTTTGTAATATGATACTTGGAGTTGTGTGTGTGTGTGTGTGTGTGTCTTATGTGTGTTTACGTTTTTGTGTATGGACATACGAGTATGTGCATATGTGTGTGATGAGGCCAGATGATGATCTTTCAGAGATGAAAGTAAGCATGAATTATATAAGTGCTCATGGCAAACAAGGATCCATGTTATTTGATTTTCTCATTGTTTTGTAAGTGGACTAGAATATGAAATATCTAAAGGCAGGTTGTTTTCTTATTCATTTTTCAGAATCTCACACAACCTGGCATATATTCATGTTTTCATTGGATGTGTGAATGAATGAATTAATGACAGTATCAATCCAGAATATGTCCTTCACCTATTATCAAGAGATTTAGGCAGAATACGGAAGTTTTTTTTTTTTCTACAGATGGGAAGAGATGCTACCATTGGTACCTTGCATCACTAGGACTTTTAAAGTACATTTAAAGATAGTAGTAAGCATAAATGTAATATCATCTTGAATAATATTTCATCTAGAAAGCAAGATTTCAAAAACATTCTCATTGTTCTCATAAGCTTTCAGAAATATAATTCTTAGAATTTGATTATTTTGTCTAATATTAGAGGATCATAAGCAAGTTGCATAAGTAAACAAGTTCAACAAATCCTTCATAATGAAAATTTGTATTGATTTGTTTTTTAAAAAGGCAATATTATATTCACTTCATATTGTATATTTTTCTTTTTTTCTCCTTGCTTTAACTTAATGTGTTTCTTTATGAGGTACATACTTAAATTCTGAGAGAGCCTGACTAATTTTTTTCAAGGAAAAATCAGATTCATACTTTATTCTCAAAGTATCAAATTGTTGGCTTCAAGAAAAAGTGGAGTATTCATTTCACATTTGAAGAGGGACTAGTAGTGCCTTCACATGCTTTTCTTCAGACAAATAAGGTATCACTTTATTAAAAAAAACAGTTTTACCGAGTGTGACCTGAGACATATTTTACAATAGAACTGACATTTTTCTTTCTTATATGAAATACAATTCCTCTTTGTGGTACAAAGACTTTAATATCTTAGAATATTTTTTAGGAAATAATTTTTAAGCATTTTAGGAATAAATTTTAAGAATGTAAACATGTTAGACCAGAATTCAGATCTCGAGATTGCACATAAGTTCTAGTGGGAGTGGCCACTCACTTGAATTGCAGTCTCAAAAAGTGGAAAATAGGAGTCCCAAAAGCAGGCTGATAATCAGACCAATCCTATTGGTGAGCTCTGGATTTATTTAGAGATTCAGCCTCCAAAAAATGAGGTTGAAGAGTAATCAAGGATATCTCTCAGTATCAACTTCAGGCTTCCACATACACACACGCAAACACATACACATACACATACCCATTCACATCTCCCTATGCATGTGCAATAGCTTATATGTATATGAAAACTGACAAAAATTAAATGTACTTTAATTCCCCCAAAATTGGTGCAGTTGTGTGTAGGATTACAGCACATCATGAAAATTTTTATCAATAAATATTCTTTTTAATTAAAAATTATTGCATAAGATTCCTAAGGAGTATAATATGTGGAATGAGATAAAAACAGGTTATTCACACTTTATTTAGAAGAAAGAATTGACAATTAGTGCTATAAAGTATGTTTCTAAAACTTTCGCTTCTTTCTTCCAGATTCCAGAGTTTGTGGTCTTGCTGGTGGAAGAGTTCAAGCAGCTTTGGTGAGTAGTGTCATGGCTTGAACGTGAGTCGCTCATGTGTTTACAACCTTACGATGTTCATGTTAGGGACACTTATGACACCTTTGAGAGGTGGAGCTCTGCTCTGAAGGAAGACAAATCACAGGGGGTAGATCTCGAGGTTTGGTAGTCTGGCTTTGTTTTCTCTCAGCGCCTCTTGATCTCTCAGCCTTTCTGATGACTGTGGTGACCTGCATCAGTTTTCTGTCCTTCCTCTCCATTCCTTCTGTGTGATTCCTTCCATAATGAGCTATGTCTTCTCTTTGGAAAGTAAGCCATTAAATCTTTCCTTCCCTAAGGATTCATCCTGATGACAAAAGAAAGGTAACTGCAGCAAGTAGTTACAAGTAAGACAGGACAATGAATTTTTTGTTTTGTTCCTGAAAAAGAAAGAAAGAAAAAAAGGAATATGAGATAAGGCAGATAAAGTGGCAGAATACTGTGTGGTGTTAATTTTTATTTTTGATTCATTTTTTGACTCATATTCTCAATTAGCTCTGATCATTAAGGTCATCAGTAGATTTCTATCAGACTCAGAAATATATAGGGTTGAGGGTTATTTTCAAGAACTTTGTTGAAAACGATTGATGCCAAGGGCTTCTGTTTTCATTGACATGAGTGCAGCATGTTGAGATGACTGGCTGGGAAGCAAAGGTTATAAAGGACACCCTTTAGAGATTGAAAAATGTGGTGGAAATGTCAGTGTGGTGCACCAGTGATATAAAGGTTAAGATCTATGGTTTTAGTTCTAGGAATTTCTCTTTGGAATGTACATTTAGTAGCCTCCTTCATCCATCAGGAATATAGTGAGCATTCTAAGTGGATTTCTGAAACTATGAATGTACCTAAACTTAAAGATATTATATTTCCTTATATATATGTATATACTAATGGTGAAGTTGCCTGGCATATATTAGACACAAATATTTTCACTGAATATATGAATAAACAAATTGATCAGTATTTCTCCTCAATGTGTTATAAATATTAAGGATACCTAGCAAGTATCTTTTTGTCACGGATAGGAAATGATGTTTATGATGAAGTTTATAAGTTGAATATAACAAGAAATATACAATAACATGCAAGTATTATAGTCATGTACTATAATAAAATTATCATCTTTACTCTTGAACCTAGGACCATTATTAATAATATAAGTATCATTTGAACACAGTACTGTGATGCCACCTTATCAACTGATCCTAATGTGTATGTAGAGTATATTGTAGCATGGATACTCTGGGAAAAGGAATGAATCTCAATCTGACCTGGGTTGTATGGAGCAGAACGGGGTGAAATTTTATCTTTCTGTACTGAGTACAAAATACAATTTAAACCATGTTCATTTTTGGAATTGTCTGTGTAGTGACTCTAGATCACAGGTGGTATTGGTAACTGAAACCACAGATAAGGGAAACTACCATACTTATGCCAGCATTTCCTCCATTTTTGTATGTGGAATGTTTCTCTTTTACTTCCTCTCCACATCCTCATCCATTTGGCCTATCATCTTTGATCTTTCAATGTCATTTGTTTCTTGAGCTTGTGTACTCTTGTACAAATATTTTTTGAGCTTAAGAAAACCTTTCTGCAGGTAGTTGTAGCTGGGTCATATGTACTTTGCTTGGCATATTACTTTATTGGCATTGAAGTTCATAGTCCACATACTTGCACAGATTCAAAACAGACAGCAGTGCTTTCTAGATTTTGTGGCATTTTAATCTTAATTCAGAATTGTCATTTGTCTCTACCACTGGCCCCTAAACTTATCATAATATTCAAGTTAGAATATTGTTTTGATTTGTAACATTTTGGGGGGAGGTAAGATGAAAATTGATGAACTTTCAAAATGTTGCTGTACGGATTCTCAGTTCACTTTAAAAATATTTTAAAAATGAGAAAAAAGTGCTTCTGGAACTCTTTCCTAGTCATATAATTCAAAATAAGTAAAACAAATGTTGAATTTACCACATGTTCACGACAGCATCATTTACAACAAGGAAAAGAAAGTGCCCAAGTAGGACAACAGGTAAATCATGACACAGCCTAAGAATGTCACCTTGACAACAACATAGAACACAAAACTGGCACGGTAACAGCTCTGAGGGGACTGGGTGCATCAAACATTTTAGTACTAGCATCCTATGGGATTACAGTTGAAATGGTTTCCTTCTCTCAAACCATATGACACTGTACACAGTTTTTACATATTTTGGTGACGGGCAGGAAAACATAAAGAAGTTAAATTACAAGCCTCAGACTCAGGATAAGTGTACCTTCAGCCGGCTTGGTACTATGGGCTGGGCCTGTAATTCCAGCCACCAGGAAGCTGAGACAGGAGGATTGGGTCAAATTCCGGGCAGACTGCTGTGCATAATGAGTTCTAAGCCACGTGGGGCTAAACAGCGAGATTTCATTTTAAAAAAGAAAAGTTCTTTCAATTTGCCATTCCAAAGGTAGTACAAACTTGGGTTCTAGATTCTTCCCAGGCTTTGATCTTAGCTGCAGTCTTGGATGCAGAGAGGCCAAGATCAGGTACTGGCTGGTGTGTTACCACAGTGCAGGGGCCCTTCCCAGGACCCCTGCAGGAATCCTGGAAAAAGCTCCCAAGCAAGCGTGGTGGCAGGGGTAGTGACCATGCCAAGGTCATCCCGAGAGGCTCCAGCCCGCCTACGCTGGCCTCTGAGTTTCCCCGCTCCACCCTAGAGACTCCCCACACTGCAGCTGGCTGACCCACAAAACTCCTGACCCGCGATGGACATCCCCACTTTGACCTGGGGGCCAAGACTCCCGCGAGCCACATGGCCTCACAGCTCACAGTGGCCCCCTCAATGCTTTATCGCCCTCTCAACCTAGCTTTTCCTGATTCCGGGAAGAACGGAAAGGGGAGCGCAGTTCCCTTTTATATTTTGTCTAGAAGAGGATTTTTAATTATTTATTTTGCATGTGCATCTGTACGAGCGCGCGTTTGTATGTATGTGTGTGTGTGTGTGTGTGTGTGTGTGGTGGGGGGGGGCACTGTGTATCCCTGTGGAGACTTAGGAATCGACCTGGCTTGTTCTCTTTTTTCGCTTCATTCTGTTCTTGGGATTTCTGAGGCGCTGCCCAGCAGGGCCAGAAGTGCAGGCTACTGCTTTTTGTGCTTGGTGTTTTACCTGGAACCTGGATATGAACTCGGGACCTTTTTTGTTTGTGAGGCAGAATCTTAACCCTTGAGCTATCTAGTCCTAGGAGAAGAAGATTTTTTTATGTGTTCGCTTTTTAGCATTTATGAAGAATTTGAGAGTATCGTGGAGTCTGTTTTATAAATATTATTTAGAGTGCTGTGCCGGAATAACTCACTCTGCAAAATTATTGCATGGTTTTCTGATATAGGAAATGGTTCTATTTTTGTGCTTGAAGAGTGAAAATTCTGGGGGATAAGAGAATTAAAGAGTGTTACAAATCAGTGGAGATAGGAAGGACAGGAAATTCTTAATCTTGTGGCAATAGGATAAGAAACACATTCCTCAGTTGCTTTTGTGGATGTGTTTTGTATATATCCACTTTGGATTTATATGTCTGCTATCTCCCTTCTCTAGACTATTGGTATCTTGAGGAACTATATCCCTTTCACCATTTACCCTGTTTTATAACTATGGGAATACTGAACTTGAGAACTGTCCATTGATTTATTATCACATGATGTTGCTACACATGAAAAGATTCACCATGGAAATGGTAGGTATTATGAGATAAGGTAAAGTTTATATTTGTTGCATTGTGCCAGCAGGAACTATGTCTTAATGGTAAGACAGTGGTGACAATACTTGTTCCATTTAAAAATTAGCATACTCAAAATATGTTAATTTGAGTTATATTAAAAGATGCATGAACTATTTTAGAGGTGAATTAAGTACAGATGATGCTCCCACGATGGTGAGTCATTTATCTTTTATTGTTAAATTGGAATAAAATCTAACTAATATTGGAATAGTGTTATTACTGTTCCTTTCACTCTCCATTTAATAGATGAGAAAAAAATGGAATGAAATGTGCTTCTAAGTCTTGATCTAAACTTTCATAGCTCTTCAGTAATATTAAAGTAAATGTCATTGGTGGAAAAAATATTGAAAACCACAGTTTCTTGTTTTATATTTGTTATTTTCTGCAATCATGATTGCATTTTGCTGTAGTCATTCTTTTTCTGTGAAACAGTATTCATAGTACAGCAACTTATGGGACAAAAGGTTATTTATTTGACTTATGGATAAGGTTATTTATGTGGCTTATGGTTTCAGAGGGATATAGTCCATTATGGCATGCATTGCAGGGTAGAAGTCCTGGCTGGATGCAGGGGCAAGAGCCAGTTCAGGTTACCCCAGCCTTTGGGAAGGCAGAGAAAGCAAGAGTACTAAGAGGAAGCAGGGCTGAGGCTACCAAAAGTCAACATCTCTGCAGTATGCCTTCCTCCAGGAAGGATCTACCTCTTAAAGATGCTACCACTTTCCAAAATTAACACCAGCTAAAAGTCAGACACATGAACCAGTGGAAGACAACATACATTCAAACTGTGATACATTTTTTATATGTGACATCATATTTTGTATGTAACAGGCATTTTTTCTGAGACATTTATAAGAATTACCTTAATTCTTGTACTGTTTTTGTGTAGCTCACCACACTTTTCTAATATAATAGGTATTCAATATAAACACAGTACAGCTAATCTCAATCAGGACAATTTCATTACTATATTCTTTTTTCTATTTTATGTGTGTAAATATATACATATGTGTATACAGACCCATGGTCAATGTAGGGAATCATCCCCAGTCACTCTTCCTTTTTATTCTTTTTATTCTTGGTCTTAAGTAAACTCAGGTCTTGCTAATAGGACTGGTATGGCTAGTCTGCTTCCTGGTTCTGCCTTCTGAGACTGACAAGCAGGTAAGCGGCCATACCTACCTAACTGCATTTTACCTGGGATCTAGGGATCCACACTCCAGTCCATTTGCTTAAGTGGCACTTTAATTATTAGTCTTCTTCTAGCCAGATTTTTATAATCTTTAATCCATTCATGTTTTGTTAATTGTCCCAACAATGTCTCACATTTAAAGCAATATATAACCTACTATATAAAGATGTTCATGATCTGACATCTTTAGTGTTAACTACCTTCTCAATTTCCATTGTATGTGAAAATTTAACACTCAATACAAATAAAATGGTGGCTTCTAGTCAAATATTAGTTTTTATATAGAAGTTGTAGTATGGCATATTTAGCTAAGTACACTCTTAGAAATTAACCCTGTTTATGTTTGTAATGAGTGAATGGGGCTGAATCACAAGACATTCAAAACTTTTCAGTAAGAGAGTTCAAATAATCTTCAGGATTCCCTTTTCCCCCAGGAAACTTCAAATTTGAAGCTATGTGTCTACTCACAACAGTATCAGAGTGCTGACTAGAAAAGATTCATCAGTTTCAAGAATAGATTGCTCCAGCCATCTGTCAGGTATCTGCACAGTGATTCTCTAGGGCAGCCGATGCCTGGAGGAGAAACAAGAATGAGTGATGATAGCAGGCAGACCCTGAGATCTGCCCTTCATCTCATCCCTTCCTTCTGCTACACTGGATGAAAGGATTTGTGGCCTTGTCACTAGAAAAATACTGGATGGTATTCAAATGCTTGCCTCTATATAAAACTAAAGGCTGAATGCAGGCTGCCCCAGAGTGAAGATCACTGACTAAAGAATAATTGAGTACTATTGCAAAGTAAAAGGGGCCATTCATGGCAGCCAGGGAAAATGTGGGAGGAATATGGCACATGGTGGCAATTTATATAAATCTTTTGCCTTGGAAAATTGAAGGTAACAGAATAGAGGACAGCTTATCTTTCCATGCTAGTTCTGAACTACTAGTAATAACATCTGGCCATAAAGACTGAAGTCCAATTCTTAAATGTTCTGTGAGATTTCTTTTTAAATCATCTTAAAGAAAAATCTTTGATGGAAGCAGTTCTTTTTCTTCATTGGATAATATGTTCAACTGGGGCTGGAGAGATGGCTCAGGGCTAAGACTCTGTCTCAAAGGTAGAAGGTCCTGAGTTTGGATCCCAAGTCCCACGTAAAAACACCAGGCGGAAATGGCAGCAGCCTGCACTTCTGGCCCTGGTGGGCAGAGCCTGCAAAATTCCAGAGCTATGCAAGAAGGAAGTGGAAACAATCCAGGATGATTCCTGAAATCACCTTTGGTCCTCCACGGGGACCCACAATCCCCCCCACATAAAATAAAGAAATAAAACATTTAAAACATATATTCAACTGATGTAACAACTCATATGCACTTGATATTGGGCATCCAGAGGGGAAAGAACAAAGTGTGCTTAAGAGTCCAATGAACTCCCCCCTTCCCTCCAATCCGCCGCCCGGGACGTGCTCGGTCCAGCCGGGCCTCACTGCGCGACCTAGGTAAGCTCCGTCCGCACCCACCCCCCGAACCCGAGGCTGCCCAAGGGACCCAGCTCCTCCCACCATCCAGCCGGAGCCGCCTCACGCTGGGCCTGGGAGGTAGGAGGACAGCCCCCCTGCGCCCGGGCCCCGCCCCCAGGTCCCCCAGGTTAAATAGCGCCCCGCCGACGCCCCGTCCTCCCTTCCCCCACTCTGCAGCCCTGGACGCGCGCGGTCCAGCCTGGACTCACCTCGACCTAGGTAAGCTCCATCTCCGCCCACCCCCAAAACACCAGGCCAAATAATTCAGTTTAGTGAAAAACGCACAGAAATTGAAAGGAGATCTTAAGAGTTAAAACGACAATGCCAAAGTCAAAGTGCAAATCCATGAGAAACAACACTGAAGTAAACAAATCTCCCACTGAAGGAATTAATCCCATAATGTTAGACTCCAGCCAGAACAAACCCATGGATAAATGGCCAAGAAAGCCTGACCCAGGATAACTACCTTCAAAATATGATCATTACCATGTTCAATACTATGAAAGAGGAAATCCGGGAGGAATTAAATAATCGAATTAATCGCTTTGAGACGAACACAACAGACACTTGGAGGAGTTGAGAAAAACAGTGCAAGAAACAAAAACTGGCATAGAGCAGTTAAAGCAGACTCAAGCAGAATTTAAAACTGAGCTAAAAGACAAGTTATCTTCAACCCAGAACTCCACAGAAAGTCTTATCAGCAGAACTAATGAAGCAGAAAACAGAATTTCAGACCTTGAAGATAAAGTGGGAGTACTAACCAGCTCAATGGAAGAGGTTGTTAAAGCCAAAAAGATACTTGAGAGAAATATCCAGGAGATATGGGACACCCTGAAGAACCTAACATGCATATCCATGGAATACCAGAGCAAGAATCTCAAAATACCACCCCTGAGGAAATTTTTCAAACAATCATCAAGGATAACTTTCCTCATCTAAAAAAAGAGAGGCCCATCCATATACAAGAGGCATTCCGCACCCCAAACAAATATGACCAAAACAGAAGCTCCCCATGGCAAATAATAGTCAAAACACTCCACATTCAAGATAAAGAACTGGTGCTGAGAGCTTCAAGGGAGAAAAAAACAAATCACTTTTAAAGGTAAACCTATTAAAATAACAAATGACTTCTCAGTCGAAACAGTAAAACCAAGAAGAGCTTGGAGAGACATACTTCAAGTATTGAATGAGCAAAAATGTCAACCCAGGCTGGTTTACCCTGCAAAACTATCCATCATTATCGAGGGAGAAAGAAAAATCTTCCAGCACAAAGACAACTTGAAGGGATACATGTCCACCAAACCAGGCCTTCAAAAAATGCTAGAAATGATACTCAAGCTTGAAGAAGAAAACAAGCATATCCAGGAGAACAGAAGGCAAGTATAACACCATTAAAAGTGAAGCAATATACTTATAAAAACTACTAAACATAATAAATGTCAGGAATTAAAAAATCATTTCTCCATTATAACACTAAATGTTAATGGAATTAACTCACCAATCAAGAGGCACAGATTACAAATTTGGATTAAAAATCACAATCCATCAATCTGCTGCCTGCAGGAAACCCATTTCACAACAAAAGATAGCATGCCCTAAAAATAAAAGGCTAGTCAACAATTCTACAAGCTAATGGAAGCAGAAAACAGGCAGGGGTAGCCATTATGATATCAGCCAAAGTGGACTTCAAACCAAAGAAAATTATAAGAGACACGGATGGATATTACATTTTAGTCACAGGTACAATTCACCAGGAAGACTTCACAATACTGAACATATATGCACCCAATACGGGCCCTTCCACATTCATTAAGAAAACCCTACAGCGTCTAAAGTGAGAAATGAACCCCCAAACGATAATTCTTGGGAACTTCAACACCGCCCTCTCAACATGGGATAGATCAAAAGGTCAAAAGCTTAACAGAGACATTTTAGAACTTAATCAAACCCTTAAAGAAATGGACCTTACAGATCTCTATCGAACTTTTCACCCACGCACCAAAGAATACACATTTTTCTCAGCAGCACACGGAACTTTCTCCAAAATAGATTACATACTGGGCCACAAAACGAATCTACACATATACAAAAAAGTTGAAATTCTAACCTGTGCCCTGTCAGACCACCATGGCCTAAAGCTGGACATCCACAACACAACAAACATCAGAAAATACACTAACTCCTGGAAACTTAACAATATGATTCTGAATGAGAACTGGATTCAGGAAGAAATTAGAAAGGATTTTCAAGATTTCCTGAAAGCGAATGATGAAGAAAATACAACTCACCAAAATCTCTGGGACACAATGAAAGCTGTTCTAAGAGGTAAATTCATAGCTATTAATGCCTACATCAAAAAAATGGAAACATCAGAAATAAACAACTTAACAATGCAGCTTAAAGCTTGAGAGAAACTAGAGCAATCTGATCCCAAAAGTAGTAGAAGAGAGGAGATTAGCAAAATAAGGGGAGAAATATCTGAAATCGAGATTAAGAAAATGATAGAAAAAATCAACCAGTCAAAAAGCTGGTTCTTTGAAAAAATCAATAAGATTGATACACCCCTAGCTAAATTAACCAAAAGCAAGAGAGAGAAAACCCAAATTAACAAAATTAGAAATGAACATGGAGTTATCACTATTGATACCCAAGAAATCCAGAGAATTATAACATCATATTTCAAAAACTTATACTCTGTGAAGTTTGACAACACAAAAGAGATGGATGAATTTCTAATTAAACACAACTTACCTAAATTGAATCAGGAAGTTGTGAATTATTTAAACAGTCCTGTAACATATAAGGAAATTGAGGAAGTAATCTCAAATCTTCCCACCAAAAAATGTCCTGTACCAGATGGATTCAGCACAGAGTTCTACCAGACATTTAAGGAGTTAATAACACCAATACTCCTTACACTGTTCCATCAAATAGCAAAGGAAAGAATACTACCAAATTCCTTCTATGAAGCTAATATCATTTTAATCCCAAAACCTAATAAAGATTCACTTAAAAAAGAAAACTATAGGCCAATCTCTTTGATGAACACAGACACAAAGATTCTCAACAAAGTCTTAGCAAATCGGATTCAAAAACATATCAAAAAGATCATTCATGGGAACCAAGTAGGCTTCATCCCCGGCACACAAGGTTGGTTCAACATACGCAAATCAATCAATGTAATTCATCATGTAAACCAGTCCAAAGTCCAAGACCACATGATACTCTCGATAAATGCAGAGAAAGCTTTTGACAAGATCCAACAGCCTTTTATGATCAAAACGCTAGAGACAATAGGAATGGAAGGAATCTTTATCAATATAATAAAAGCTGTATACAACAAGCCCACAGCAAGGATTATGCTCAATGGGGAACAATTGGAAGCATTCCCACTTCGATCAGGAACTAGACAAGGCTGCCCACTCTCACCACTTCTATTCAATATTGTACTTGAAGTCTTAGCTGAAGCCATAAGACAAGAAAGGGACATAAGAGGGATTCACATCGGCAAGGAAGAAGTCAAGCTATCCCTATTTGCAGATGATATGATCTTATACCTGAGGGATCCCAAAAACTCCACCAGGAAGCTCCTGGAACTAATTGAGAAGTTCAGCAGGGTGGCAGGATACAAAATAAATGTGCAAAAATCAGAGGCCTTCCTATATGCCCAGAATGAAAGAAGTGAAAAAGCCTTGAGAGAAACAATCCCATTTACTATAGCCCCTAAAAAAATGAAATACCTTGGTATAAACCTAACCAAGGAGGTAAAAGACCTTTACAATGAAAACTTTAAAACCCTGAAGAAAGAAATAGCAGAAGACACCAGAAGGTGGAAAGACCTCTCATGTTCCTGGATTGGCAGAATCAGTATCGTAAAAATGACCATCCTACCAAAGGCAATATACAAATTCAATGCTATACTAACTAAAATCCCAATGCAGGCAATATACAAATTCAATGCTATACTAACTAAAATCCCAAAGCAATTCTTCAAAGAAGTTGACCAAACAATCTCAAAATTCATATGGAGGACAAAAGACCCAGGATAGCAAAGACAATCCTGAGTAACAAAAACACTGCTGGAGGTATTACCATACCAAACCTAAGTCTATATTACAAATCCATAGTTATAAAGACAGCCTGGTACTGGCTACAAAATAGACACACAGATCAATGGATAAGGATTGAAGACCCAAATATAAGCCCACAAAATTACAGCCATTTGGTCTTTGACAAAGGGGCCCAAAGAATCCAATGGAAAAAGAACAGCATCTTCAACAAATGGTGCTGGCAAAACTGGATCTCCACATGCAGAAGATTAAAGCTGGACCCGTACTTGTCACCATGTACAAGACTTAATTCCAAATGGATGAAGGACCTTGATATCAGGCCAGAGACTATAAAAACCATAGTTGAAAGGATAGGGAACTCCCTCGAGTTGATTGGGCTAGGCCAACATTTCCTAAACAGACACCCAATGGCACAGTCACTGCTAACCAATTCTCAACAGTTGGGACCTTGTGAAATTAAAGAGCTTCTGTTCATATAAAGAGATTGTAACACGAGCTCAAAGGCAGTTAACCCACAGAATGGGAGAAAATCTTCACTAACCACATATCTGATAGAGCTCTACTGTCCAGAGTGCACAAAGAACTTAGAAAGCTAAACACCAAGGAAACCAATGGCCCAATTAAAAAATGGGCTCTGGAACTTAAAAGAAATTTTACCAGGGATGAAATTAAAATGTCTAACAAATACCTTAAAAAATGCTCCACTTCTTTAGCCATCAGGGAAATGCAAATCAAAACTTCCCTGAGATATCATCTCACCCCGGTCAGGATGGCAAAAATCCACAATAGAAACAACAACAAATGCTGGAGAGGATGTGGAGAGAGGGGAACTCTCCTACATTGCTGGTGGGAATGCAGGCTCATACAGCCACTCTGGCGAGCTGTCTGGAAATTCTTAAAGAAATTAAAGATTGAAATGCCATATAACCCTGTGATTCCACTTTTGGGAATAATCCCCCACATAGCAGAGGTTCACCTCGATAGCACAAGCACAACCATGTTCATAGCAGCACTGTTTACAATAGCAAAGTCATGGAATCAACCCAAATGTCCAACAGTTGATGAGTGGATAAGGAAACTGTGGTACATCTGTACTATGGAATACTACTCAGCTATCAAAAAGGATGAATTACTGGAATTTGCCGGGAAATGGATGTCATTAGAAAGAATTATATTAAGTGAAGTATCCCAAACCCAGAAAATTAAGCGCCGTATGTAATCCCTAATAGGTGGCTCCTAGTACCAGTCCCACCCAGCCCACCTTGAGACACTTATAGGTAAATCTATGTATTACCTACAGTAATTGCAAGGATTATGAACAGGAGGGATGGGGTTGGAGGGCCACACCAGAAACAAGGAGAAAATTTACCATATTACAGTAGAGAAAATAGGCCTCCATCAAGGACTGCAAGTAAGTAATATGACACCTGGTTAAGTTCATAGATGTTCGTTCCTGATCATTTACAACTAAGGGGGTATGATCTCAACAGAAGGGGAGGGCATATAGTCTGGCAGATGAAAAGCTACCAGTTTGCAAATGGGTGATTGACCCCTCCCTTACTGAGGTTTCCTACTTTTATTACATCTACCCTTGAATGTGCTCTTATAATAAGACTCCAGTTTAACAGCTTTTTGTCTCTGGCCAGGGGGTGACATACAGTGCCCAGCAGGATGGAGCGAAGGGCATTGCAGGAGCTGCAAAACTGCAAAAGAAAAATCAACAAACCACAATCCAGAACTTCAGGGACTCTATATCAACCTCCTAGAACTAGGTCAGACTAATCTCTCCCCATCCTGAAGCTCAGGGACATTTGCGGAAGAGGGGGCGGTAAGAGTGTAAGAGCGAAAGGATGGGAGGAGCAATGATTTGCAAGATACTGCACACAAGTTAGGGCCGAAGCAATCATAATAGGACTTTGCATGCCCTACGCAATGTCCAACACACTATTGACCTCACAAAGTCTAGCATCTGCTAAAGGCACCAAGATCCTTGGAGGCAAGGGATTGGCAGCCACAGCAGTGTTCCTATGCTTAAAGGGAACATGGGAAAGGGTTCAGGGAAAGCCACTGGGTCCTTGTACATCATCGGAAAGGAGGGCCCAGAGGAGAGTCAGGCATGCAAAAGAAAGGACTCTCTGGGAATTGGGGCGGGAAGCACTGGGGGATGCGGAGGGAGGCGGATGGGAGGGGGAGCAGGGGGTTCGGGGGGAGGAGGAGGGAGAGAGGGAACTGGTGTACCTATTAAGTTTGTATGAGCTGAAATAATAATAAAAATGTATTACAAAAAAAAAAGAGTCCAATGAACTTGCCAGTTGCCCTAGAGATGGCAGGAGCACATGCACCTGCAGAATGGACAAGGCCAGGGATAAAGTTGGTGTCTATCGTTTACCAATGATGTCATTTCTTACTGCTTTTCTGTGAACTTTTTAAATTTATGTGACTCAAGAACCTAGTGTGTTCTCTGTTTGGGTGGAACATGCTGTAGTAATTTTTTAGACAAATGTAAGCCTGTTCTTCTCTATGTTGTGAGAAAGTCGGGTCTCTGGGTAGATTCTACACAGTGGTAAAGTGTTGCCTGACTGAGCTGAGATTCGACCTATGAAAGGACTGAAACAGCTGTGGTGCAATAGCTCAGTGAATTTGTGGTCGCAGTGATACTGGAGTTGGGGTAGTTTGAAAAACAGGCAGGTGAGGAATGAATAGATGGGGTGATTTCCTAGAAGAAAATCCGGCATCACTACAGTATTCCAAAGGAGGAACCCTGAAGAGTTAGCTGTGGAGTTGCAATCACTCATGTTCAAATATTGCTCTTATCAGCCAGCACTGTGAATGTGTCTTAATTTCTCTTTGTGAAAAAATTGATTATTAGAATGCTGAATAGAATATTCTGGTGAGTCTTTCAGTTCAGTGTCTGCTTCCTGGATGATGATGATGAGGAGGACGAAGAGATGATGAAGAGAGAATCAGTGAAGAAAATGATGATGTTATAAAAATATGGCTTATTTTGTGGAATTCATATAGTGGATGATGTAAATATGGTCTTTACTCTCCCAAATTTGTAGCAAATAGAGAGGTAATTACAGGGCAGTAAAATAAGTGCTTCTGGGAAAATAGTATTTTGGGAGCTCCCGAAAGGGTTCAACAGTTCACACTTGGGAGATATGGAAAGACTCCCTCTAGGAAGAGCTAGCTAAATGTAAATTTAAGTTTTAGATAACTATAATGTGCAGAGGCAGTGCTTGCGAGACCGGAACAGCAGAGAAGGAAACACAGAGGAATTTAGACCTTGCAATCCCAGGGAGTGAGAAGACATCCTGGAAGACTGCAGGAGTAGGTACAAGATGAGATTAAGAGGAATGAGCCTGAAGTATTTGCAAACAAGAACTACTGTGCAAGGCACAGACTATACTATATTCTAGTGGACCTGGGCATATTATAAGCAAATGAAAATATGCAATTTTTTTGAAAACTTTCTCTTAAGTTGCTGGAGAGGAATGTTTGGTTTGATTACTGCAAAAATCTAAATGAGAGATGGTAGTGACTTGAACTAGTAAAGGAAATGAACTATAGGAAACAGACAAATATGAGATATTGCTATACTGAGAAGTTAGATCAAATAACATCACAATAAATCACATATGTGGGAGGAAGGAGAGTGAGAGTTTAGGAATAGACAAGGTTAGGATGAGATTCTTTTTTTGACAGTTGGCTGTATGACTATCCTTTAAAGTGCTTTTGGCTATAAAGAGTAGGCAATTCTGGGTTAATTATTTAAGCCAGTGGTTCTCAAAATTTGCTCTTTAGCTGGGCAGCACATTATCAACTGAAACAAGCTAAAGGTGCAACTGGGCCCCAGCACAGTTACTGAATCATGCCTATAATGCTAGGGTTAAATTTACATTTCAGGAGCCATTCAGATGAGGCTGAAGCATACTAAGTTTGAGAGCTACTGATCTGAGCTGTCATTCAAGAGAATAGTCTGAGAAAGCTATGCTTCTTCAACACTGCTCTGATTCTTCATTGTTTCCTATGTTTGTATGAAAACACAAACACAGAATGCCCTAGGACAGATATATAGAAATCATCAGCACGGTAAGGATTACACAGTGTATCTTGTTTCTGTGGAATGATTTGAATGGAATCTATATTTCAAGGACCAGGTATGATATGAGACTTACTGAATTTTTTCCATTAATAATGAATGATATAGAAGGAAGTCTTGGAATTTCATTCTAAGAAGAGAGAATCAGTGTAAATCAGAAAATGCTTTTGGCTATAAAAATTATTTGTGTGAATTAAGGAAAGGGTAGATTAAATATTATTACCCCCTGAAGATATTGAATGAAAGACAATTAGGGCAGAAACACTTTTTGGGAATGGTAGCAGCCTACACTTTCAACACACACACATACACACAAATAAGTAAATAATTTTTAATAAAAGAAGAAATGTGATAACTTGTTTTTCTGAGACTGGTTTACTTTGTTTAACATAACGATTTCAAGTCTATACAGTTTCCTGAAAGTTGGACTTATTTCAGTATTTATGAGTTAATAAAATTCCACTGTGAACCTGTGCACCACATTTTCTTTATCTTATTATCTGTCTTGGTATTTAGGCTGTTTCCACATCCTGACTATTTTATCAATGCAACAAAAGATGTGGATGTGCAGGTATCTCTATGGCATACTGATTCCTCTGAGTATATGGGCTCAGGTCTCATTGAAATAATAATTAGCATATCAGCTGTATTTCTGAACACTTTATAAGTTTTTTGTTTTAGTATACGCTCACATTTAGATGAATCTGTTTATTATAATTTTTGTAGTAAAATTTGTGTGTGGTGCCAACAAATAGAGAAGTATATTCACAAAATATACTTCTTGATGAGAATTTAAGTACAAAGACAGAAAAAAGGCGCATTAATACTTAATTTATACTGTTTAATGTGTATTTATGTGTATATTGAGTTTAACATTCTCATGTAACCCAATTATAGAAAAAACTTTTGCTTTAATTTTGAAAGTTGATATTACAGGCATATTTTGCTGTTTAACTTGGTTGTAACTTGCAAAGGCTTTGCTCTTTTAGATCTTTTGAAGCCATTGAGTAGCATTTTTAAGAGTTTCTTTGTATTTGTAGATTTTCTGAAACATCATTTGTAGTAACATTTCATGTTGAAATACTGAAATGCATGTTTGATTTAATGTATTTATTTTCATGTACACATTTGTTAGTGTTAAAGATTTAGTTGTCAGAAAATTGGTACTGATACAGGTGAACTTACTATAGTTTATTAGTTTAATTTGAAAACTTTAATTTATTAATTTTGATATGGTAACAATAGTATTAAAAACTATGCTTCAGTAAGAGCAGCAACAGTGAAAAATGTAAGAATACATTTCTTCAAAACTGTGGAAATTAACCAAAGGTTTATCAATATCCTGGAAGTATGTTTTCTGGGAAAAACTGCTGAATGTTAGTCAGAGAAGTAATAAACTTTCTGATATTTTATATCTCATTTTACTTCCTAGCTCAGCGATTCAGTTATGATAAAGAAAAAGCCTAAAATCATAGTTTCAGAACCAGCCCAATCTTGTGCTTCTTCAAAGCTTCACTCTCAGAGTTTACATTATTTAATTTGTGTAATGATTCCTCAGAAGACCTGACTGGAAAGGCTTGTCCTTATTTAACCTGATATAAGCGTTCCCAGTACTGAAAACTTCACCCCACAGAGGCCATCTATTGAAACCATTTGTAGGTGGGCTTCGAAGCATCATGATAATCAAGAGACAGTGGGCTAACAGTAGCGGATCACAATATTTATAAGGAAAAATGGAGAAACTGAAATCTCTAAAGGGGCATTGAAAAGCTCTGACACATTCCTGAGATTATAGAAGGCCATGGACATGTTTAGGGGCTGTACATTATGAAGAGTCCTTAGGCTCTTTGCTGTAGTTTACTTGCAGGCTTTCTGCACAGCAGGAAAAGGCAGTGAAGCACAGTTACAGTGGGCTAGTGAAAGCATTGTCAACATGTACACACAAGGCTCTTAAAGACTGGAATATGTGTTGATTCTGGGAGGCACTTTAAAAATTTCTGATTGCTGAGCTACCAAGTCTTTACTGGCTACATGTGATGAAGCATGACTTTATAGGATTAATTGTAAGGCATACTAAAAATAATTACTGAATTCCACCAACTTTAAAAGAATTATTAATGCAAATTCTTCCTAAACTTCCATATTCCTCCCAAAAGAGGAGAAAATGTCTCCTACTTCATTCTGATACTATTTATACTCTGGTACAAAAATCAGACAAATATCCCAAGAAAAGCAAACTATAGATAAGTAATATAGATACCAACATCCTCAAAAATACTGGCAAATCATTTCTAAAATGTTTAAAGAGAAAAATATATGACCTGATTACACAGGATTTTTAATCCCAATAATGCAAGATATTATCAATGTGTAAAAATAGTGTGACACACAGTTTTATGACAGTAGAAAATAATATTAGCATGACTATGTCAACAAAATACATTAGACTTTGACAAAATACTGTGCCATTCTAGAATAGAACACTCAACTAGCTAAAAATTAAGAGGAGCTTCCTCAGTCTAATTAAGGCTGTTTACAACCAGTGAATGATAATACTATAGTCAAGGTGAAGGGTGGCTTTTCTTCTGAGATAAAAAAACAATAAGGATGTTTACTCTCACCACTTTCATTAACTTTGTATGACAATTAGAAAAAGGAATAAATGGCATCCAAACAGAAAGAAGTGAAAATATTTTATTTGGAACCTTGTAGATAGAAAACACCAAGTAAACACACACACACAAACACACACACACACGCACACACACATGTACGTGCACACACAAATGCACACAAGCATTAAAAGCGATAAAAAGTAAATGTCTATAAGATCAATATATAAGTTAATTATTTTACTATATACTAGAAATGAAAAGTTGTACAATGAATTTATATTTATAATTGTATCAGAAAGAATAAAATATTTAGCATTTAAGTACTCACAATTTATATACTGAAAACCAAAAAATTAAAACTATTGAAAATCAAAGAAGATCTACATGAATGGAGAAACATCTGGGTCTCTAGACTTGAACAGTTAGTATTGCTTGGATGACTGTCTTCCCTGTCTGATTTAATGTAGCATCCGTCAAAGTTTCAGCTCCATTTTCTGAAGAAGCATACCAACTAAGATTCACAGAGAAACACAAAAGAGATCAAGAATATCTCATAATACTTCTAACAGGTAGAATAAAATTGGAGAGCCAATAATTCCTGATTTTAAAATTTGTTGCAGCTTGAGTGACTTTAATTCCAATATATCAAAAGTAAGTATTTCAAAAATCTGAAACTTTTAGAGGGCCAACAAGTCACTATAACTGGAGAAATTCTACTCTTGACATTGTGTTATGTATGGGTTGTTATCAAAATGCAAATATCTTAAAAATACATAAAATTAACTTCAGAGTGCTTATTCAGTTAAGGCATATGTGAAAACTTAGGGCTCTATCAGTCAAACCATTTCATATGAAAATTTTCAAAAATCACAGGAACCTTGAAATCCTAATACTTCTAATTCTACATCCCTGATAAGAGGCAACTCAATTTATGCCACGTTGTCATAGTCAGTAGTTACAGAGTACTGAGAATGTAGCATATGTGATAATAGAAGACATGTGGACCAATGGGATTTAACTGAACTTTGAAAACATCTCTATTGTCAGTTATATGTTAAGGGTGCTGAGACAGTTTAATGGGAGAAAAGAGTACTATTTTCAACAAATGATCCTTGAACATATGGGTTTTCATGCCAAAAAAGAGAAGGAAATAGAGGAGGGAAAGGAACTTCTATGTCAGACAATTTGAAGAGGAAGAGGAAAAAGAGGAGGAGGAGAAGAAAAAGGAGGAGACTTCTATGTCAGAGATTTTGAAAAGTTATTTCTCTAGTGAAGATTCAAAGCACATAAGCAGACGGAGGCACCAAGACAGTATGGCAGAAGAGCAAGCTGCAAAGGCTTAGTAACTTTTTTCTTATAGAAGTGACATAAAATCTGGGCAGAACTGCTCACAGCAGTAATCCAGATATTTTGGGAAACTGAGGCAGCGAGACTGCCAGGAGTTCCAGGCCATCCTGGGCTATATAGAGAAACCAACCCTGCCACCACTACCATCAACAAAAAGAACAAAAATGTATGGTGTAAAGAACTTATTTTGCTTAGCACATCGGTTTGTCCTGTTGCTACCTGAAGCTAATGTTCTAAGGTGTGAAAGTGTCCAGTAGGAAATGTTCCCAGATTTCTGTACCATCTTTGGAAGCAGCTGATAATTTTATAGTATATATGATCCTGTGTGCAACTAGAATTTCCTGTGTACCACATTTTGCTTTCTAGAAGGTGGGCTACTTTTTTTTTTTTCTCTCTCTCTCTCTCTCCAATGTTGAAGACTGAATCCAAGGCTTTGAGCATCCTAGGAAAATGCTGCACTACTATGAGATAGTCCAGACTTTTTATTTTGAAACTTGCAAATTCCCAGGGTAGTCTACTCAAGTCCATAGTCCCTGCAGGCCTTGAACCTTTTCAGGTGGTCTTTTCTTTCCTCGGCCTCCTGAATTCTCAGAATTACAAACTTGTTCAAACAGATCCAGCTGAGCTCATCTGTTCAAGAGACAAATATTCATTCAGTTTTACTTAAAAAACAATAACAGCAACCAAACAGCAATCATCCTGTTCAAAATATGAGGCTGAAAGATAAGTGCTAGCGGCCCTGGAGCAGACCAAAGCTGTCAGCAAGATGTGGTACTGGGCATGCGCATTCAAAGAAAGGGCTACAAACCCACATTGATTTCAAGAGTGCTAGAATCCAATACAGGGAAGTCTCATCAGTGCAGCGTGTATCCTGCTGCTGTGTATCATACCAGAGAAACAAAATGATTTGGCATTATTTCTGAAGTGAAGATGTAATGTATTTAAATCCTCCCACTTTGAAACCCATGTGCCATCATTTAAATGTTTATACCAGGAAAGAAATTTTTTTTTTTCATTTTCACTCAGTCCTACTCAGGTCCTTTCTTCAATTTATATGTTTCAACTTTGGCTTAGAGTTTTTTTTGGAGAAAATAGTAATCAAATTTAGAAATAGCCTATTATAATAGCTTTTTAGTAAATTATTTTATAAAATTAGTATAGTATTAGAATGGGCTTAATGCAAAATGATTCTTTACAAAGTCCCTATCTATGAAAACTATAGCAGACAACACATTTTCAGTGCAATTAATGTGTTATTCCATCTCAGCTTTAATGACTTCAATAATGAGTATAGATTATTATATACTATTACTATAGAAAATTATTGAGCCACAGGAAATTGTAACTGAAAGGGTAAAATGAAGAAAGTTCATTTTTGTTAAAATCTGAAATGCTGCTTCTGAAGTGATGAGAGACAGCTTCACCTATCTATGGCCTCATGTTCTTCTGGCTAGGAAGTATGCACTGTTTTCTAATGTTAACATGTATTTAGGAAAATTAAAATAATTGAAAATTTCTATAGTTATATGTGATATACTCAATATTATATTGCATGCCTAAGCTCTGTTTTCCCCATAAGTAAAGAAAATTTAAAGGTCAAATGGAGAGAAAAGTTTCTGTTTTAGAAAAGCAAACATATGACTGTGTTGGTTAAATTCTAAAACAATGCAAAGAATTTCTGCCTAAGTTACTCTAAGGGATGGCAAGAAAGGGAAGGTCATAGAAGGGACAGAAAGGTACATTTCTTAAAGAGATAGGAATGGAAGTAAGGCTCATGTATAGATATTTGCATTTAAGCTTTGCTTTGTGACAAAATTGACCATAGAACTACTTTGGTATTGGAGAAAGGACTGTTCATCAGTTGTTGATGCTGGGATTCAATATCCACATGAAAAAATGAAACTGCACATCTAACGGCCAGTTACAGAAATCAACTCAAAGTGGATTAAAGATCTAAATATAAAGACCAAAACTGTAAAAGTGCTAGAAGAAAACATGGAAGGAATCCTTTAAAGAAATTGGTATGGGCAAGGATTTTTTTGAATAATACCACAATAACAGGGGGAAAATGGTGGAAACAGGGTAATGGGATTCATTAAACAAAAAACTTCTATATAGCAAAGGAGATAACCATTAGTATGTAGATAAAAACCTATGGTGAGATGTTCTCCAACCATATATACTTGATAAGCATTGCTATACACACATATAATGAATTTCATAAACTTGATATGAATAAAAATGACTCCATTAAGATATATCTAAGAAGACGTTTCTTCTGATGAGTAAATGACCAAGAAATACATGAAGAAATGCTCAGAGTTATTATCAGGAGGAAAGTCAAATCAAAATCACCAGTGTCTTGCCAGCTAACTCCAGTAAGAATGACTCTTATTAAAAAGAGTAAAGAGAGGTTAAGCCTCTGCCTTTCAGGCGGAAGGTCCTGAGTTCAGATCCTAGACCCCACGTATGGACACCGGGCGGAAGCGGAGGCGGCCTGAGTTTCTGGTCCTGGTAAGGTGGAGCCTGTGAATTCCGGGACAGAGTAACCAAGGAGGAGGTGGAGGCTGTCCATGGTGGTTCCTGAATTCGTCTGTGGTTCTACACATACACACACACACATACACATACACACACACACACACACACACACACACACACACACGCGCGCGCGCGCGTACACACACATGGGCGCGCACGTGCGCACACACACATGCACAATTGAATAAAAAAAGAGTAAAGAGAATAATTGCTGTTGAAATGGAACCATTGTATCACGTCGCTAGGAATATAAGTTAGCACAGCCTTATAGAAAACAGTTTAGAAGACTGAAGAATTAAAATGAAATTATCATGTGATCCAGCAATTCCAATAATGGATAAATATCCCTGACTAATGGAATCATCATGATAGAGACATTTCTGCCCCGTGTCCACCACAGCAAAGAAATAGAAATAGTGATAAGTATTACTCAGCTTATGGGTAGACAAAAGAAAATGAGGTGTGTGTGTATCTATATATCTCTATATGATATTCACTATATATGCAGTGGAATATCATTCGGTCACAAAAAGTAAATCCTCTCATTTTTGTCATGGATGGGTTTATAGATTATTTTATAGAGTGAGTACTACATGAGTTCATTCACGTTTTGAATCTAAAGAAGTTGATCTCTTAGCAACTGAGAGTAGAGTGCTAATTACCAGCAGTTGGCAAGAGTGTTATGAGAAATGATGGGGAAAAGGTTATCAGTGGTTACTACCTTTGATATGAGCAAGAAGTCTAGGGTGTGATGAAACAGCAGGATGACTGTAGATAATGATGGTATACACTTCACACCAGTACAAGAGAGGATTTTGAAAGTTTTTATCATAAAGAAATGTTCATGGGGATGTATATGTTCAACTTGGTTTAAGCATAGTACAAATCTATGTATTGGAAGATTACATAGCAACCATATTACTAATCTTGTGATCAAATATCTTAAAAAATAGCACACTTTGCTATTGAGTTTGCTATAAGAGTTTGCTTTGGCTTATAGTTTGAGAAGGTGCTGTACTTTCTCAAGGGACTCTTTTCGTGGGGAAGATATGGTAACAACAGTTCATGGCAGCAGAGGTACAGCTGTAACTCCTCACATCTAGGCACACCGAAAGGAAGAAAGTAGAGAATGCCAGTGGTCACCTGACTTCCTAATTTTTTTTTTTTTTTTTAGGAAAAAGCAATTAGTGCAGGACCACATACCATGGGGAAAGTTCAATAACATTTAGGTTCTTCTCTCCCCTTCTTAAGCCTGTCTGGAAACACCCCTTAGATACACACAGAAGGGTATCTTCTAGGTGATTCCAAATCTAGTCAAGTTAATAATGGACCATCACAGTAGCCCACTAATATGATCTATGTTGTTGTTAGTCAACCAACATCCTCCCGTGCCCCAGAAACTGTATATCATTTTACCCTTTAGCACGTGTGACTAATGTCTTTTTCTTTAAAAGAATAATTGTACATATTCACCATGTAGGTTTTAATGCTTCACACGGTCATATTGTTTGTTTGCTTTTCGCTGTGTGTGAGTGCTCTGAGACTGACCATGTGATAGATACACAGTTATTATACCTAATCTAGGAAGGAAACATAGACTAGTCAAATACTACTGTTGAAGTTTTATGAAGGAAGATAATAAGGATTTACTAGTTTATTTGTGTGTGTGTGTGTGTGTGTGTGTGTGTGTGTGTGTGTGTGTGTGCGTGTGTATCAGAGGGAACTGTGTGTGCCTTTGGAGACCTAAAGTGATTTTGGGGATAATCCTTGATTGTTCTCTAGGATTTACAAGGCTTTGCCTTCCAGAGTCCAAAGTGCAGGCTGCCGCCATTTCCACCTGGCATTTTTTATGTGGAATTTGGGATTTGAAATCAGGTTTTTCTGCTTATAAGGCAGAGTTTTAAATCCTGAGTCATATCACCAGGCCAGATTTGCCAGTTTAAAACAAGGCTTATTAGAATCTAAAACTTTTGTCTAACCAATATGTTATATCGTGAAATTCACACTTAGAATTGAAAAAAATTAGAAATAGGTCGTTTGCTTCAGAGAACCTCTTCAGTCTGTTATGCTTTGGTAATGTGTGTACAAAACAGTGGGACTCTTTTTGTTTATACTAAAAAGGGGGATAAAAGGAAGAAGGCAGATGGAAGCATGTGAGATAGAGGAAGTGGTTCTTTAAGGTCCTGGTAAAGCCACGCTTTACCCCAGTGGTGCACAGCAGTTACAGTTATGCTGGTTGAGGGGGCGTCTCCTGAGTTCAGTGTGTCTTAGAAAAGGTAATCCCAAAAGATTTGTTTATGCTGTTTTCCTTAAAGGAGATGGTGGTGCTCAACAATGGTATGTTTTATTCACATCGTGGTTATTAATACGGATGGCAACTATAATTCATACCATGTTTTTGTCTTTTTCACAAAACCTCAAATAAGCCTGTGCCACAATGCTTCCCATCAAACCCTTAAAGTTAGCCATTATTTGAATTATTTATTGTTAAGATAAATCACCATCTTGGCATTTGAGGATGTTTTAATGTATCTTTAACCTATGAGCTGATGGGTAAAGAAACATTTTGAATAGTTATATGTGTCTTGGAAACCAAGGATAAAAAATTTGGATGATCACTTATGACACTCCTGTCAGTTTTCTGATAGAAAGAAAAGCATTTGTGCTAGAGTAAACAAAAGCAAGATTAATCTTCTCTAAGCAAAGCTGGCAACATATGAAGAAACATAAAGTGTAACACCTGTGATGTATTGTTTGCACACGTTTCTTGTGAAGCCATAAAATCATAGTTGGAAACCCAGTCATCTGACTATTCTCATGTGCACAGGTCACGGCATCCCATGAAAGGAAGTTCTGGTCACTGCCTTGTCATTAGTAAAAAGCTTAGATTTATCATAAGCATTCATGAAAATACTTGCGTTAATCTTACAGTAATACTGGTAGTGTTAATAGAAATATGCTTTATAGAAAAATAGAAAATTATGATTTCATACTTCTGGAAGATAGAAACTTAAGAGGCAAGTTTCAGCAGGGTTGCTTCTTTCAGAAGGCTGCCCATATTTTTGGTAGTTTGTTAGCAATCATTAGTTCTTTGCTTTGCAGTTGCAACACCCTGGTTTCTGTTTCCATCTTTACTAGACCAGAATTCAATATCTCTCTTCATGTGCTTTTCCCTCTTTGCAGGTTAGTCTCTGGATCTCCATTTCTCCTTTTCATAAAGATATCTACTGTTCTGGATTAGAACCCATCTCTGTCATGTCCATTTAACTGGTTATCTCAGTAAAAACTCAATTTCCAGGGGTCGGGAGATTGCACAGCTGATAAAATGCTTGTCTAAAAGGAATGAGGATATGAATTTGAGCCCTGGAGCCTCTATTTTTAAAAGTCAGGTATGGTGGGATGCACTTGTAATTCCAGAACTGAGGAGACAAAACGAAGGTTCCTGGGTAGGCTGAATAGCTAGCTAGTCAGATTGTTGAGAGTCAACCCAGTGAGAAATCCTGTCTGGAGAAAGTTGGATTGCATTTGGAGGACAGAACCAAGGCCTGTGGCTTCCGCGTGCCACATGTGTGCAGTTTTTTTTTTTCAAACAATGTTATATCTTGAGATGCTGGAGCTTGACCATTTGCCATGTCTGTAACTGCCCACATGGTTCTTTTTTGAGTAGTTCAAATTTTTTGTCTTTTCAAACAGTAGCTTTCCTGTTGGTTATAATTTCATATCTAACATGCAGCATAGTGCATGACCCAAAATAGGCATTTAAAAAAGATTTGCTCATCTTCTGCCCTGGACTTAGACTCGAACCCAGACCAGGGCAGACTCCCTGCTTCTCAAGAGGTGACCTTCAATACCAATCAGGATGCAGCCAAAGGCAGTGCAGGAAAAGCAAAACTGAACAACAGAAAACCATAATTCAGAACACCAAAGATCATACATTAATCACCTGGAACCAGACCAGCCAAATCTCTCCTCCTTCCTAAAGTGGAAGAGGGGGCAGCAAGATTGTAAGAGTCTACAGATGGGGAGGACCAACGATATGCAAGAAACGCCACACAAATTAGAGCTGTAGCAGCCAGAATTGGACTTTGCCTGACCTGCACAGTAGCTGACTAGTCAGTGACCACTCAAAGTCTATCATGGAACACAGAAGAGAACGCAAGCAGTGGATCCTTAGAAGCAAGGGATTAACAGTCCACTGAGTCATTACCTCTCACTAGGATGAAAATTTGGTATTCACATAAAAGGGGATGCTCCAGGGGATGGAAGGGGGAAGGGGAAGGCACTGAGAAAGGGGAGTGAAAAGAAGGGGGAAGGAGGAAGAGTGCAAGGGGGGATGACTAGGAAGGGGAGAAGAGAGGAAGAGGACGGAGTACCTTTTGAGCTTGTATGATGTCATGGTTTGAAATGTGTCCCCCACAGTCTCATGTGTTTGGCAAGGTCATGGTACTTTGAGAGGTAGAGCCTTGCTGGAGGAAGGCAGTCATAAGGGGTGGGCCTTGAGGTGGATTAGTCCCACCCTACCTCCAGGAGAAGTTGGCCTTTGCAGCAAGCAGTCTACAGCTCTCATCTTCCAAGATGTCTGTGGTGACTTAGCCTCCTCCAGCTTTGGCTAGCTAGCCATGCCGCCTCTGCTTTGAGAGACTGTCCCTTCCCTCTGGAACCATAAGCTGAATAAATCTCCCTTTTCTCTCATAAGTTGCTTGACTTTGGGTGCTCTCTTACAGCAATAGTTAAGAATAACTGTTACGGGGGCTGGAGAGGTGGCTCAGGGGTTAAGCCTCCGCCTTGCAGGCGGAAGGTCCCGAGTTCGGATCCCAGATCCCACGTATAGACGCCAGGCGGAAGCGGGGGCGGCCTGCGCTTCTGGTCCTGGTAGGGCGGAGCCTGTGAATCCCAGGGCAGAAGGAGATGGAGGCGTCCATGGTGGTTCGCGAATTCGTCCGTGGTTCTACACATACACAGACACGCACACACACACAGAGACACACACGCGTGCACACATACACACAGTTGAATAAATAATAATAATAATAATAAATGTTTAAAAAAAAAAGAATAACTGTTACGGGGCTGGAGAGGTGGCTCAGGGGTTAAGCCTCTGCCTTGCAGGCGGAAGGTCCTGAGTTCGGATCCTAGACCCCTGAGTTCGGATCCTAGACCCCAAGGATAGACGCTGGGCAGAAGCGGGGGCGGCCTGCGTTTCTGGTCCTGATAGAGTGGAGCCTGTGAATCCCAGGGCAGAGTAAACAAGGAGGAGGTGGAGGCGTCCATAGTAGTTCCTGAATTTGTCCGTGGTTCTACACACATACACACACACACACACACACACACACACATACACACACATGCATACACACACAATTGAATAAATAATAAAAATTATTAAAAAAGAATAACTGTTACATATGGTTAGGAAAAAGAATAAAATATAGGAGAAAATAAATGGAATATAGTTTCTAGTCGAGAACGACATTTGACAACTTTGGTTTCAGTTGAAGCTTTAATAAAGTAAGTGAACAATAAACATCATTCAAAACCAGCTACCTCCAAAAAAAGATCTGCTGAATGATAATTGAGCATGATTTATAAATTATAATGTAATATGTATTTTAAATTAACCATACATACTCTAATTCTTTTATATGTACATATCCAGCTTTCCCACCATTTTTGGAGGGAAGACTCCTTTTCTTGGTGTATATTTTCTGTTCTAAAGAAGAAACAAGACAGTATCATGAGAAAAGCATTCTCTATACTGCTAAGTGTTATAAATATAGAAATAACAAACACCAAATGTGTTTATAAAGTCAGCTACAATGTTATTGTTTATTTTCTGCTGTGATAAATTCTTCATCAAGAAATTCTTAGTATAATTATGGCACAATTTTCTAATTTTTAGGGAATTTTAGGGAATTATTCTTAATTCTTAATTAAACATCAGAAAAAATTGGAGCCAGTCCTAAGTTCAAATGCCTTCTGCATTCCCATGTAGCTATGTAATTTCGAGGAATGCACTTTATCCTTTTTAAGATCCAGTTTTATCTGTGAAAGTCCTCATTTATTATGAGGATGTGACTATTAATGTAACTGTAGTATAATGCCTGGCATGGTACTCATTGTTTTTATTTTCATCTATACTTTTATAATTATTAACTTTTTGCATGATTTTTTTGTCTGTGTCTTCTGTATCTTATATCCAGTGCTCCACAGGTTTTGCAGTGCATTAAGCTGAAGGATGTTTGCTGAACTGAATTAAGATGGCAGCCAGTGATTAAGAACAAAAGATCTGTGAATCATTAATTTTACAGAATCCAGTCTTTGTAATGATTGTGTCATGTGCTTTAAGCTCAAGATGAAAAATGTGAGCTTCAAAGAATCTTTTAAAATATAGCCTACATGGGTACTTAGATTTTTCTATTTAAATTGAGACATTAGGAAAAAATGAATCATTCAATCAAATGGTAATCCTTATCATTGTTTTTTTTTAAGATAGACCTCTTTTTCTGAAATTGTGCTTATGTATATAACTCAGAGTACTTATTATAATTCTTGGGCTAGGAAAACTGGACTGGCATCAAGCCATTCTGAATGTATGCATAACGACAATGCACAACATTACTTGACTTCTGAAAGGACAAAGTGTATGTAATAATTGACCACATTTTAGTGAGATGTTTTTATTTTTACATGAATGATGTGGAAGTATACATCAAAAGGTCAGTGGCATTGCTATTTATAGTATGGTAGTTTCACTGAAAATAATAAATGTATTTGGAGAAATAACTTTCAACAATGATAAAAAACAGATGAAAAATTTGTGTATTATACAAAGTGCAAGATATTTTTGTACCGATTATTATTATAACTTAAGCTGAAAATGCTTGTTATTTTGCTTGTCTGCTGAAGTCCCCCTTTTTGAGCCTACACTGAACCTGTAATACTTATGGAAACAGTAACCATAGCAACCTATATTGATGTCACAAGCTCAGGCTTCTGACTTCATTGCATAATGCAGAAGAAACTGGATTTGCAGCGGAAACACCCTGCTAAAGAACAAGTATCTTGATTCACAGCAAAGAGGACAAAGAAAAGCAGCAAGTTATAGGGGGTTGAATCCTGGATTGTGAGTCAGATTGCCTGAGATCTTATTTTAACCCTACCTCTCACTTGTTGACTTGTTTCGAGTAATTGTGTTTACATGTGTTCAGTGAGATTTGAAAAAAGAAATCTGTGTCTGGGTAGATGTTGTCAGAGAAAAACCCAGAATATAAAATGTTTTTCATTTGTTAGAAAGCTCAATAAAGCTAGAACACCCTAAAAATTGGGAAAGGGATTACTAATGCCTTGTAATAGGTAAATAGCTAGGCCATAAAGATAAAGAGATTGCTGAAATAGAAAGCATGTAGCTGGGGTTTCTATTTTAAATCTATTGAAATACTAAATGCATAAAAGAAGAGAATGAAGATTCATTCTTAATTAAGAATATTGGCAGCTAATATAAATATATCACCATGTTTATATGACTGTGTGTATTTAAAGGTGTTTTTGTATATTCATTGTGAAATAAAATATTAATCATTATCTATTAATTGATATGAGGATTTCCGTGCTTATATTGAATGCAATAGTATAAATGTTTCTGTTATCGCTTGTGTCAATCCTATTACAAAATAAAAGGGAATGGTCCTGTCAATTTGGGATGAAACACTTAAAAATTCTAATTACAACAATTCTTTTCAATTGGAGCCTATTATCTATTATTTTTTGAGTTATGCTTTAAGTTTCAGAATTGAGATATATCTTATAACTTGAAAGTCATTTATATTAATAAACTTCTTTGTAAGAAACTAATGTGAAAATATCAAGTGATATCTAAAATTTGTTTTATTGAAGATAACAAGTTTTAATATTTTGATAAGGAAATCTATGAACCATTTTACTGCTCTTCATTTTGGCAACCCTCTAAATTGTCAGCAAAGTCTGCCATATTCTTATTTGATTCCATCTTTAATAACTCCCATAAAAGTATGATTTGTCATGTCTTAGGAAAATTGTGAGTCACTGTTGAGTAGTATAAAGTAAGGTTTGAGTTTGGGGCCTCTTTTAGAATAAGCGGTTAAATACAACTGACTTTACTTTCCTTAAGAAATGTATTTGGAATCTTGTCTTGGTTTTGAAAAAGAAATTGTATCTGTTGTTTGTAACTTAACTCATGGCAAGTTTCCAATACAATTGTGTGGGTTTCTGTTATTTGTTTTGAAAAGGTGTGAATCCTTGCATGATGGTAACATTACTTCTAATGCTGTGTGAACTTTTCTTTTTTATTGGTCATCTTAAGGGGGAATGATATTTAAATAGTTTCCAGTTCCTTACAGGTTTCTTAGATTTTTCTTAATCTGTTTTTTTTTTGTAATTTTTTTCTTGAAATCTATTTATCCTCAAATATTTATTAGTTTTATGTGTTAAATACTAATTTGTAGGTTTTTTTCTTTTTTTTTTTTCAGTGCTGTGGTTTAAACCCAAGGCTCATATATACTAGTCAAGGATTCTACTACTATAGCTAGCCATACTTCAGCCTTTAAGTTATTGTATTCTTTATATGTATGTATTAAAAATCATTGTTACTGGAGGTGGGACACAAATGTTGTCGGTTCTTCAATATTTTTTTTTTGCTTTGCTTTATACTTTTGTCTTTTTATTAACCACTACTTTATCACATCTGATTTTGTGGGTCAGGGTGTCAGATAGAATGCCAGGATCATTATTTAGCTTCATGTTGCATTGAGTAGTTCTACTTGTTGGTGTACAACTAATTCTATTCTGATCTGCCCAGCCCAAGACAATTTCATTCCTGTGTGAGGGGTTTAGCTGGAGGGAGTTTCCCTGGCTTCCCTCAGTCTGCACAGCACAAACCTTTCCATATGTTCTTTACTTCTCAGTGTAATCAGATTTTTAAAAAAATTTTCAACTAAGAGTTCAAGAATGTTCTGAAGTATGAAAACTGAACACTAAAATACTTATTAAAGATTAAAGATTAGACCTACGGCCATCAACTGTCACCTCTGCTACTGCTTTGGTGAAACCAGTCACAGAACAAAGATATACAAATTTCACTGGGCAGACGACCAGAAAATTGGAGCCTTCATCATTCTGTTACATCAGTAGAATACTGTATTATTCTAATGTTTTTATTCCAGTAATCTGGTCTTTTCCTTATTTCTTCCTTCTACTTTCTTTGCTTATACTGCTGAGTCTCCATACTCCAATTTGTGAAGCTGGAAGCCTAAATCATGTTCACTGTCCTTACTCTTCCTGCCCTCTCCTCTTATTCTTCTATCTTCTTTTCTTTGTCTTGGAGTTATACGAGACAGTCTCATGCAGCTCAGACTGACTTTGAACTTATTGTAAAGTCAAGGATGGCCTGATTGTCTTGTCTTCACTTCCAGAGTACTGAGATTCCAGTCATGTGCCACCCCAACTGACCTGATTTCTTCCTATTGAAGCATTAGAGTATAAGATGTATATGAAATTACTGTGTTCACTGCTCTTTAAAACCTTAATGGTATTGATAATTGTTGTTCATTCACTTATGAGCAGTTTCAAGTTGTATTATCATTTCCTTTGTCCATTTCTTGAATGATTTCTTCAAAAAGGTCTTCAGATTTTCTAATTCTCTCTTTGACTTTATGTAAAATGCATTTTAGCTCATCTAAAAGTTTTTGTTATATTTTGATTACTATAATTTTTACTCTAAAATGCATTTTTGAAACAAGAAAAAAAGTTTTTCTTTCTGTTTAACATCTGGAGTTGTGAAGAAGAAGAAATACTATGTTCATGAAGTTGTCTGGGTCAGGTTGTAGCAATGCATAATGAAATTAATACAGAAGCTTTTTTAATATTTTTTGTTGCTGGGAATGGAACACAGGTTCTTTCATATGCAAAGCAAATGTTATACCACTGAGGTATACTCCAGTACCAAAAGTTCAGTTTTTAATAGCTCAAATATGATGGGAAATGGTTGAATTAGGATTATGAGCAGTATCTAAAAAAGAAAACCATTTGCTTGGAGACTCAAGTGTTAGCAGCATTTCAGAAGTGAAAGATGAGAGAAGAAATGACCCTGCTGAATATATGTTAATTTCTAATATTGGGAGTTGAAGTGTTTAGTTTTGAAATATTCATAATTAATTTAGTAGTAGTATTACATTATGTTCATGTCATTGATAATTACTTTTTGCTTCTAAACCTTATAACTTGAAAGCAGTTTGCTTATTGTATCTAATGACTGGTATACTAATTCAAAGTCTTTCGCTTTCTTGTGCCTAGTTTTCTCACGTGCTACAGTAATCAGTGCTTCATGGCACAGAACAATTTCACTTATTCAGAACTTGACAGTGTCTCACACTTGGTGCTTATCATATAACTATTACTTCCCTATCAGTCAGGTACTTCTGTATTGACATTAAAGTGTGAGTTATCTTGCTTACATTTAGAAATGTGTTGTCTGGCATTTTATGGCTATTAAGTCCCCATGTGATCAATGACTAATAATAAGAAAAATACATAAATATTTCTTTCCTCTCTATTTTCATGGTCCTGAAATGCAGGTGATGGAAGCCTTCATGGCTTAGGTCTATGGCATGAACCTGTTTTAATTAACACTTACTATTTCCTGTCCTGATTCCTTTGATGCTTACTCTTGACTCCCTTAGTGATATCTATAGCACCTAAGTTCTTTACATTTAGGACTGCTATTAAAATATTAGGGTCAAGGATCCTGCCCTTATATTCTGTATTGGTAGAATATGACCATGTTCGCATCACATACTCCTTCCTACTGTCTGTCTATATGTCTGTTGTCTGTCTATCTATATCTATCTAATTTTGTGTGTGTGTGTGAGAAAGAGAGAGAGAGAGAGAGAGAGAGAGAGAGGGAGAGAGGAGGGAGGGGGGTACTGTGTGTTCCTGTGGATGACCAAGGATGACTTCGGGAATCATTCTGGATTGCTTTTACCTCTTTCTTCCTTCCCTCTGGGATTTCCCAGAGTCCACCCACCAGAGCCAGAAGTGCATGCCATTGCCTTTTCTGCCTGGCGTTTTTACCTGGGATCTGGGATCCAAACTCAGGACCTTCTGCTTGCGAGCCAGAGGCTTAACTCCTGAGCTATCTCTTCAGCTCCTTCTTCCTACTTTTTTAAAAATTTTATTTATTTATTCAATTGTGCATGTATGCATGTGTGCACTTGTGCGTGTGTGTGTGTGTGTGTGTGTGTAGAACCACAGGCGAACTCTGGAACCACCATGGACCGCCTTTGCCTCCTCCTTGTTTACTCTGCCCCGGATTCACAGGCTCCGCCCTACCAGGACCAGAAATGCAGGGCGCCTCCGCTTCTGCCCGGTGTCTATACTTGGGGTCTAGGGTCTGAACTAAGGACCTTCCACCTGCAAGGCACAGGCTTAACCCCTGAGCCACTTCTCCAGCCCCCTCCTTCCTACTTTTGAGGGATTCTTGAATAGGTAGGAACATCTAACACAAAGTCTGATAATTCACAGTCTAACTCACTTCTACTCAGTGTAGGCATGGAAATTGGAGTCTGTTCTTTACTCAACCCATATATCTTTTATGAATTATGAATATTTAAATAACATGTTCAGAACATGTGTGTGTAGATACACATTTATATGTAGTATGCACCATCTTTATTGAGAAATGTGTCTCAAACTAAACCTGTTTTACCCACAATTGAACTGATGAATTCGATTAGTTATGTTTATGGAAGGAAAATGATCTGTGGTTCTTGCTAAGAGATTATTCCAGTGCTGTATCATCCTGTCTTAGTAATTTCCTGTTATGAAATATCCTGATGAAAGAAGTTTTAAGGAATGAGGGTTTTATTTTGACATACAGTTTGAGGATGTAGTTCATTATGATGGGAAGTCATGGAAGGAGGAGTTTTTTTTATTTCTTTTTTTTAATTTATTTTTCTGCTCATACAAACGTAATAGGAACCCTTGTCCCCTCCCTCCCTCCACCCCTCCCTGCACCTCCCTGTTCCCTCCCCCCTTTGCTCCTTCCTTTTCCCCCTCCCTCCCTTTCTCCCAGTGCCCCCTCATCCCATCTCTGAAGCATCCTTTAATGTGTATATCAAACTTTCCTGTGGGTCCTCCTCTCTGATGAGGTGTAAGGACTCAGTGGCAATTCCTAGAACTCTTTCTTATGTTCCCCTTAAGTATAGGAACATTATTGTGACTGTTAATCCTTTGCTTCTAAGGATCCTAATGCCTTTAGTCCATGCTAGACTTTGAGGGGTCAGTGATATGTTTGTTGGTCATTGTGCAGATCATGCAGAGTCCTATTATAATTGTTTCGGCCCTAACTTGTGTGGAGTATCTTGCATATCATGACTTCTTCCATCCTTGTGCTCTTACACTCTTACCGCCCCCTCTTCCGCAAATTTCCCTGAGCTTCAGGATGGGGAGAGATTAGGCAGGCCTGATTCCAGGTGGATGATATAGAGTCTCTGATGTTCTGAATTATGGTTTGTTGATTTTTTTTTCAGTTTTGCTGTTCCTGCAATGCCCTTGGCTCCATCCTGATGGGTATTGGATGTCATCCCCTGGCCAGAGATAAAAACCTGCTAAATTAGGGTCTTGTTATAAGAGTATATTCAAAGGTAGATGGAATAGAAGTAGGAGACCGTGGTGAGAGAGGGGTCAATCACCCATTTGCAAAATGGTTACCTTCTATCTGGCAGCCTATATGCCCTCTCCTTCTGGTGAGATCATACCCCATCAGTTGCAAATGATCAGGGAGGAAAGTCTGTGAACTTAACCAGATGTCTCATTACTTACTTGCAGTCCTTGATGGTGGCCTATTTTCTCTGCTGTAACATGGTCCCCTCTCTTTGTTTCTGGGAAAGAAACACTCCTTGGAAGGAGGAGTTTTAAGGAATCTGGTCCTCTTGTGTCTACAGTCAAAGTTGAAATCTCTGAAAATACTATCTTGTAACTTTAGGGTGAGTTTTCTCACTTTATTAACCTAATCAAGTTACTTTCTCACAGGCTTGCTCGAAGTTTAACCTAATCCACCTTCATGTCCAGAGGTTCATCTTCCAGGTGATTCTAGACCCTATCATTTAGTCTGTAATTGAGATAACTATCAAGTTTCCAAAGGAGTTTTCATAAGCAATGTAGATCATATGAGAATTGTAATTCTGACTTTAGATTCAAGATATATATATATAATTACATACAGAGGTTTGAGAGGAAAGGCTAAAATGGTTTAGGAAGAAAGATGTAATGTTGATTCCAGTGTCATCCTTTCTTACTCTAGTGTCACTTTCCTAGTCTTGAGATAGATAAGCACATGAAAAGGCATTCTAGCTGCTGGAGGGCCTCAAATGGGAAATTTCCTTCATTTCTCTTCCAGTTAGCGTTTCGCTTCTACATCTTTGCGCTCTCTCTCTCTCTCACATCCTCTTCCTGTCCAGGTATAAGCATTATAAATCCAGCAGACACTATAAATCTAGAATCCAATAGTATCATGTATATTAATTTGTACATTGCTTCATCTTATCAGTTGATCAAAATTGACTTGAGTGCCCTTTGAGAAAGGATATGGAAAGATTGTTTTTTTTTCTTATTATTATTGAAATCTTTCCTGAGATTTCATGTATTATATATGGCTGCTGTCTTTTTCCCATAACATGACCAATGGGAATCAAGGTGCTAGGACCAGAAAACCAGATTTTACTAGTTGTCAGCTACATTTTTTTGATACCTATTTTGCACTTCTTTGAAATCCTTTATCTTACTGTTTTGATGGCATTTAGATAAAGCCTTAGTAAAAAGAAAATCAGTGGTTTAGTTTTCCCATGGAATGTTTAATTTAGCTCTCCAACATGTTGCTTTTAGCTTGTTTGTAGATATAATCATTTACTTAATGAGGAATGAAGATGTATCCTTCCTTTCTGAGTACTTCCTTTAAGATGAATTTCCACAGATTTACATAAATTCCCTGGGGATCACTATAATGTGAGCAAAGAAAGAATTGCCCAGCTGTGCACTGATTTAATGGGATTATGAAGCTTTAGGGCATGGGTTCTGACAAAGATATCTGGAGAAAAATAGTCACTCAAACGCTTGGAAAAGTAATCTGTTAAACAAATTTGTTTTTGCTCTTGATAGAAGGTTATTTCAGAAGTCAGCATCAGACAAGGTTTTAAAAAACTCATTTTTGAAAAAGCTTGTGAACATGCTGTACTTTTCAGAAACCACTCATTCTATTTGAGATTGGGTGCTACATTTTAGTATAGCAATTTTTAGGTAGAGACTTTTATTTAACAATAAATTCATTTAAAATGGAAGTGATTAGTAAAGGTCCTATAACTTATCCCTAAAACTTAAAAACAGCATTCTCATGAAGTCCCCAACCTCTTCCAGTCCAGAGTTCTTTACTGGTGTTCTCTATATCTTTTATATCTCAGTCCCTGTTGTGATGGGTAAAGACTTAAAATCTTTTTTCAAGTTCTAAAACTTAGGGACTATGTCATTTATTTCAGTCATCTTTAGATGTTGGTGTCTGAAACAATTATTTGGTTTACGTTCTGTGGCTGATTTTACAGGCCAGTTAGACTAATAACAGCATGGGAAATCTCTTATGGTTCCTTTGGCATTGTAATATAGCAATGTGCATTGTGTTCTTTTCGAAGCAATTCTTCATTTATAGCCAGTTCTATATAAATGCATATCTTTAGTTCAAGGAGCCTTTTTCAAGTATGTGAAAGGATCAATACTAATTTACATTCTGTGTTGGGAAAACAACTGATCGTGCATCAATAAGTTTGTCTTTTTACATGAATACCTAAATCAGTCGATAGATCTTTAGTAGTATGTGGAAATTGTTCTGTGGGGATGCAAGAAGTGGTGAGATATTTTTCCATAATATCAAAAAGGGCTTGCAATATTTTCCAAAGAAAATATAACAATAACATCCAAATTTTTATGTTCTAATAAAAATACCAGATTCTCCTTTGATGAAAACTCACAATAAATTTGTGATAGAAATTCCAATTATCCCATTTTACAAAGAAAACAAGAGCACAAAAATGATAAGTTGGCATCATCGTTAGTGTTTGGGATATCTGTGGTTCTAATCCCGACATTTAGACTTTGAACCTAATGCTCGTTTAAAATAACCTAATTCTTATTTTTTTGTTGTGTTAAGACCTGAATCTCCTAAATTTTTACAATGGTAAAAAAATTGGTAAAGTTTAACCATTTTTAGTGTACAATGGAGGGGCACTGAGTAAATTTACACCAGTATATAGCACTACAACTCTGCATCTCTAGAGCTCTTCACCTCTCCAAATTGAATGCTGCCTTTTTACACAGTACCTACCTGTAGCATCCTTCCTTCCATCCCTGAAAAGCACTACTGCATTTTCTGCCTTAAAACTTTAATCTTGACAGCTTATGGTAAGTCATATAAGTTCAGTTATATAGTGTCATTGGGTGACTGGTTTGTTTCACGCAGAATGTCATAACATTTACTGGGACATGGTTCCTTCTTATGATTAAGTAACACTGTACTACTTGAGGCATCCTTTTATGTTCATTACCAGCAAAGCAAATATCCTTGGCAACTTTTTCTCCTTTGGATAACAATCCATTTGATATCATATTGTGATTAATGATAATGAACATCTTACCACTTGCTTTTAGTGACTGTCTATAAAATCTTTGGTTAAATAACTGTTCAAGTCCCTTGATTATTTTTTTAACATTTTTTATTATTATTTCCGCTCATACAAACTTAATAGGTAGACCAGTTCCCTCCCCCCTCCTCCTCCCCCTGAACCCCCTGCTCCCCCTCCTTCCCTCCCCATCTCCCAGTGCCTCCCCCCTAGTTCCCAGAGAGTCCTTTATTGTGTATGCCTAACTCTCTTCTTGGTCCTCCTTTCCGATGATGTACAAGGACCCAGTGGCATTTCCCTGAACCCTTTCTCGTGTTCCCCTTAAGCATAGGAACACTACTGTGGCCATCAATCCCTTGCCTCCAAGGATCTTGGTACCTTTAGCCGATGTTAGACTTTGTGAGGTCAATAGTGAGATGGACATGGCGCAGGGCATGCAAAGTCCTATTATGATTGCTTCAGCCCTAACTAGTGTGGAGACTCTTCAAATCATTGCTCCCCCCATTCTTTTGCTCTTACAATCTTACTGCCCCCTCTTCCGCAAATATCCCTGAGCTTCAGGATGGGGGGAGATTAGGCTGGCTTAGTTCTATGTGGATGATATAGAGTCTCTGAAGTTCTGGATTGTGGTTTGTTGATTTTCTTTTGCAGTTTTGGTGCTCCTGCAATGCCCTTCACTCCATCCTGATGGGCATTGTATGTCAGAGACAAAAAACTGTTAAACTGGAGTCTTGTTATAATAGCACATTCAAGGGGAGATGTAATAAAAGCAGGAAACCTCGGTGAGGGAGGGATCAGTCACCCATTTGCAAAATGATCACTTTTCATCTGCCAGACTATATGCCCTCCCCTTCTGGTGAGATCATACCCCCTCAGTTGTACATGATCAGGAACGAACGTCTGTGAACTTAACCAGGTGTCACATTACATACTTGCATTCCTTGGAGGCTGATTTTCTCTGCTGTAACATGGTCCCCTCTCTACTTGTGTCTGGTGTGGCCCTCCAACCCCATTCCTCCTGTTCACAATCCTTGCAATTACCATATTACATAGGTTTGCCCTTGAGTGTCTCAATGTGGGCTGGGTGAGTTTGGTACTAGGAGCCACCTATTAGGGAGTACATACGGCACTTAACTTTCTGGGTTTGGGATACTTCACTTAATATAATTGTTTCTAATGACATCCATTTCCCAGCAAATTCCAGTAATTCATCATTTTTGATGGCTGAGTAGTACTCCATTGTATAGATGTACCACAGTTTCCTTATCCACTCGTCAACTGTTGGACATTTAGGTTGATTCCATGACTTTGCTATTGTAAACAGTGCTGCTATGAACATGGTCGTGCTTGTGCTATCGAGGCGAACCTCTGCTGCATGGGGGGTTATTCCCAAAAGTGGAATAGCAGGGTCATATGGCATTTCAATCTTTAATTTCTTTAAGAATCTCCAGACGGCTCACCAGAATGGCTGTATGAGCCTGCATTCCAACCAGCAATGTAGCAGAGTTCCCCTCTCTCCACATCCTCTCCAACACTTGTTGTTATTTGTATTGTGGATTTTTGCCATCCTGACCGGGGTGAGATGATATCTCAGGGAGGTTTTGATTTGCATTTCCCTGATGGCTAAAGAAGTGGAGCATTTTTTAAGATATTTGTTAGACATTTTAATTTCATCTCTGGTAAAATTTCTTTTAAGTTACAGGGCCCATTTATTAATTGGGCCAGTGGTTTCCTTGGAGTTTAATTTTCTAAGTTCTTTGTGCACTCTGGACAGTAGAGCTCTATCAGATATGTGGATAGTGAAGATTTTCTCCCATCTGTGGGTTGCCTTTGAGCTCGTGTTACAATCTCTTTATCTGAACAGAAGCTCTTTAATTTCACAAGATCCCAACTGTTGAGAGTTGGTAGCAGTGACTGTGCCATTGGATGTCTGTTTAGGAACTGTTGGCCTAGCCCAATCAGCTCGAGGCAGTTCCCTATCCTTTCAACTATGGTTTTTATAGTCTCTGGCTTGATATCAAGGTCCCTGATCCATTTGGAATTAAGTCTTGTACAATGGTGACAAGTACGGGTCCAGCTTTAATCTTCTGCATGTGGAGATCCAGTTTTGCCAGCACTATTTGTTGAAGATGCTGTTCTTTTTCCATTGGATTTTTTGGGCCCCTTTGTCAAAGACCAAATGGCTGTATTTTTGTGGGCTTATATCTGGGTCTTCAACCCTTATCCATTGATCTGTGTGTCTATTTTGGAGCCAGTGCCAGGCTGTTTTTATAACTATGGATTTGTAATATAAACTTAGGTTTGGTATGGTGATACCTCAGGCCGTGTTTTTGTTACTCAGGATTGTCTTTGCTATCCTGGGTCTTTTGTGCCTCCATATGAATTTTGAGATTAATTGGTCAAATTCTTTAAAGAATTGCTTTGGGATTTTAATTGGTATAGCATTGAATTTGTATATTGCCCTTGGTAAGATGGTCATTTTTACGATGTTGATTCTGCCAATCCAGGAGCATGGGAGGTCTTTCCACCTTCTGATGTCTTCAGGAATTTCTTTCTTTAGGGTTTTAAAGTTTTCATTGTAAAGGTCTTTTACCTCCTTAGTTAGGTTTATACCAAGGTATTTCATTTTTTTAGGGGCTACAGTAAATGGGATTGTTTCTCTCAGGGCTTTTTCACTTCTTTCATTCTGGGCATATAGGAAGGCCTCTGATTTTTGCACATTTATTTTGTATCCTGCCACCCTGCTGAACTTCTCAATTAGTTCCAGGAGCTTCCTGGTGGAGTTTTTGGGATCACTTAGGTATAAGATCATGTCATCTGCAAATAGGGATAGCTTGACTTCTTTCTTGCCGATGTGAATCCCTTTTATGTCCCTTTCTTGTCTTATGGCTTCAGCTAAGACTTCAAGTACAATATTGAATAGAAGTGGTGAGAGTGGACAGCCTTGTCTAGTTCCTGATCGAAGTGGGAATGATTCCAATTGTTCCCCATTGAGCATAATCCTTGCTGTGGGCTTGTTGTATACAGCTTTTATTATATTGATAAAGGTTCCTTCCATTCCTACTGTCTCTAGCGTTTTGATCATAAAAGGCTGTTGGATCTTGTCAAAGGCTTTTTCTGCATCTATCGAGAGTATCATTTGGTCTTGGACTTTGGACTAGTTTACATGATGAATTAACATTTATTGATTTGCTGTATGTTGAACCAACCTTGCGTGCTGGGGATGAAGCCTACTTGGTCCCTGTGAATGATCTTTTTGATATGTTTTTGAATCCGATTTGCTAAGACTTTGTTGAGAATCTTTGTGTCTGTGTTCATCAGGGAGATCGGCCTATAGTTCTCTTTTTTAAGTGAATATTTATTAGGTTTTGGGATTAAGACGATATTAGCTTCATAGAAAGATTTTGGTAGTGTTCCTTCCTTTGCTATTTGATGGAACAGTGTAAGGAGTATTGGTGTTATTGACTCCTTAAATGTCTGGTAGAATTCTGTGCTGAATCCATCTGGTCCACGACATTTTTTGGTGGGAAGATTCAAGATTACTTCTTCAATTTTCTTATATGTTATAGGGCCATTTAAGTAATTCACAACTTCCTGATTCAATTTAGGTAAGATGTGTTTACTTAGAAATTCATCCATCTCTTGTGTGTTGTCAAACTTCACTGAGTATAAGTTTTTGAAATATGATGTTATAATTCTCTGGATTTCTTGGGTATCAGTAGTGATTACTCCATGTTCATTTCTAATTTTGTTAATTCGGGTTTTCTCTCTCTTGCTTTTGGTTAATTTAGCTAGGGGTGTATCAATCTTATTGATTTTTTCAAAGAACCAGCTTTTTGACTGGTTGATTTTTTCTATCGTTTTCTTAATCTCGATTTCAGATATTTCTTCCCTTATTTTGCTAATCTCTTCTCTTCTACTACTTTTGGGATCAGATTGCACAAGTTTCTCTAAAGCCTTAAGCTGCATCGTTAGGTTATTTATTTCTGATGTTTCCATTTTTTTGACGTAGGCATTAAGAGCTATGAACTTACCTCTTAGGACAGCTTTCATTGTGTCCCAGAGATTTTGGTAAGTTGTATTTTCGTTATCGTTCACTTTCAGGAAGTCTTGAATTTCCTTTTTAATTTCTTCCTGAATCCAGTTCTCATTCAGCATCATATTGTTAAGTTTCCAGGAGTTAGTGTATTTTCTTTTGTTTGTTGTGTTGTGGATGTCCAGCTTTAGGCTGTGGTGGTCTGATAGGGCACAGGTTAGAATTTCAACTTTTTTGTATATGTGTAGATTCGTTTTGTGGCCCAATATGTGATCTATTTTGGAAAAAGTTCCGTGTGCTGCTGAGAAAAATGTGTATTCCTTTGTGCGTGGGTGAAAAGTTCGATAGAGATCTGTAAGGTCTATTTCTTTAAGGGTTTGTTTAAGTTCCAAAGCGTCTCTGTTAAGCTTTTGAGCTGTTGATCTATCCCATGTTGAGAGGGCGGTGTTGAAGTCCCCAAGAATTATCGTTTGGGGGTTGATTTCTTGCTTTAGGCGCTGTAGGGTTTTCTTAATGAATGTGGAGGGGCCCGTATTGGGTGCATAAATGTTCAGTATTGTGAAATCTTCCTGGTGAATTGTACCTGTGACTAAAATGTAGTATCCTTCTGTGTCTCTTATGATTTTCTTTGGTTTGAAGTCCACTTTGTCTGAAAGCATAATTGCTACCCCTGCCTGTTTCCTGGTTCCATTAGCTTGCAAGATTTTGGACCAGCCTTTCATTCTTAGGATTTGCCTATCTTTTGTGGTGAGATGTGTTTCCTGAAGGCAGCAGATTGTTGGATTGTGGTTTTTAATCCAAGTTTGTAATCTGTGTCTCTTAATCGGTTAGTTAATACCATTGACATTTAATGTTATAATGGAGAAATTATTTTTAATTCTGGACATTTTTTATGTTTAGTAGATTTTGTAAGCATGTTGTTTGATATTTATGTTTTGGTGGTATTATACTTCCCTTCTGTCCTCCTGGATACACTTGTTCTTTTCTTCAAGCTTGAGTATCAGTTCTAGGATTTTTTGAAGGCCTGGTTTGGTAGACATGTATCCCTTCAAGTTGTCTTTGTGCTGGAAAACTTTTCTTTCTCCCTCAATCATGACAGATAGTTTTGCCGGGTATATCAGTCTGGGTTGGCATTTTTGCTCATTTAATACTTGAAGTATGTCTCTCCAAGCTCTTCTTGCTTTTACTGTTTCCATTGAGTAGTCATTTGTTATTCTAATAGGTTTACCTTTAAAAGTGAGTTGCTTTTTTTCTCTTGAAGCTCTTAGCACCTTTTCTTTGTCTTGAATGTGGAGTGTTTTGACTATTATTTGCCGTGGCGATTTTCTATTTTGGTCGTATCTGTTTGGAGTGCGAAACGCCTCTTGTATTTGGATAGGCCTCTCATTCTTTAGTTGTGGGAAGTTTTCATTTATGATGAATTGAAATATTTCCTCAGGTGTGGTATTTTGGGATTCTTGTTCTGGTATTCCATGAATGCGCATGTTAGGCTTCTTCAGGGTGTCCCATATCTCTTGATTGCTCCTCTCCAGTATCTTTTTGGCTTTAACAATCTCTTCCATTGAGCTGGTTAATTCTCCCACTTTGTGTTCAAGATCTGAAATTCTATTTTCTGCCTCATTTGTTCTGCTGATAAGACTCTCTGTTGAGTTTTGGGTTGAAGATAACTTGTCTTTTAGTTCAATTTTAAACTCTGCTTGAGACTGTTTTAATTGCTCCATACCTATTTTTGTTTCTTGAACTGTTTTTCTCAACTCCTCCAAGTGCCTGTTGTGTTCCTGTTCAAAATGGTTGTTATGGTTGTTTAACTCTTCTCGGATTTCCTCTTTCATAGTATTAATCATTGTAAGGATCATATTCTGAAAGTCGTTATGTTGGGTCTGGCTTTCATGGCTATTTTCTGTGGATTTGTTCTGGTCGGAATCCCTCATTATGGGATTGATTCTTTCGGCAGGAGATTGGTCTTCTTGGGTTTTGTTTCTCGTGGATCTGTACTTTGACTTGTACATTGTTGTTTTGTTTTTTAGGACCTTTCAGTTTCTGTGTGTTTTCACTGAATCGATGTAGTTGGTATTGTTATGCTTGCCAGTTATTACTAGTGCTTGCCTTGGATCGGGTATGTTTGTGTATTGTTATTGTTATATCCTAGATGAGGCTACTAGGCTGTTAGTATGTCAGTTAAGTCAGGTTATGTTACCAGGGGGTGAATATTAGTTTGGTAGTGCACTTTTACGATTTAGTATCTTGGTGAAATGTGGGGGTGAGTGGTGTACTCCCTGGAGTTGTATGTTGTGGGGTGGCTGTATGAGAAAGTTGATCTATAGCATTGATACTTCAAAGGATCAGTATGGTGAAAAGAAAAAGTTTACTTATCTTTGGGCTGGATGAGAAGAAACTCGCCCATGTGATATAATGATTGTAGTGGATTCCAGATGTATGGCCTGTGCTCCCTTTGTTCCTTAGAATTATTGAATTCTGAGTAGCAGTGTGTCTTCCGTGGACCACGTGCATAGGTCCCCGGTGGGCCAGAGAGGCAGAGGGTCTGATGTTGATGGCAGAATTTTTCACCTGAGACCTGGGAAGGTGGGCGCGGAGGGGGGGCGTGGGCACGGAGGGGGGCGGGGCCCCGGGTGCAAAGCCTTTGGCCGCGCGGCGCTGTGCTACTGGCCTGGCGGCTCCCGGGTGGGGGGTGGGGCTGGGCTGGGCTCTTTCCCTCCCTGGCTCAATGGCAGAATTCTTCACCTGGGATCTAGGGGGGTAGCTAGGCGCATGGGACGGGAGGATGTGAGGGGCTTGGGTCCGGGGCGGGGCCCAAACTAAGCAGCAGTAGGCCTGGGTGCTTGCCGCCGGAACGCGTGGGGCTCTGGGGTGGTTGGGGCTGGGCTGGGCTCTCTCTCTCTCTCACTCACCTTGGGCAGCAGGCGGTGGGTGGGGGCGGGGCGGCGCAGAGGGGGCTGGGGTCCTCCGGGGGCCGGGGCGCAGGCCAAGCTGCAGTCGGCCTGGGTGCTCGCCGCCGGGATGCGTGGGGCTCCGGGGTCCCTTGATTATTTTTAATGAATTATGTTTTCTTGTTAATTTATAGGAATCATTTTGTGAATATTAGATATCAGTCCTTTATTATATATATAATTTATATATCATATACAGTTAACCACATTTAAGTCCATGAATTGTTCATTTATTATGTTAGGGCCCTTTGACACATAAAAGTTTCTAATTTTGATCAAGACCAATCTATCTGCTTTTTCTTATCTATGTTCACACTCTGCTCTTAATTTATATGTGAAAGCATGCTACTATCATGGTATCTTCCTAAATTATTTGGTATCAGTCATATCTTCTGATAAGGTTGAAGGTCTCTGTTGCTTGGAAATTCACAGGGACTAGCAAAATCCCTCAGCAGGTAAAGTTCCTGTATGCAAACCTGGAGACTTGAATTCAATCCCTGGAACCCACATGGTAGAAGGACAGAACCTACTTCTGAAAATCATCATGTCAAAACTCCATAGGTCTTCATTCTGTCTTCTAAGGGCAATTCCAGCTTGACTTTGCCCACTTGAAGTATTTATTTTGTGAGACAATTTTGAGATAATTGTGAGACAGTTCATTTTGTGAGACAATACTATTACTCATTTTATTTATGGAGTTGTTTCAAGGCTTACATATTTTATTAAATTCTGTTAAACCTTGTTAACTGTACCTGTTATCTTTTGTTGCTGAGGACAATTGAACCTGGAGCTAAGAAGTGAATGGTTGGTGCTTTGGTACTGTCAGGTCAAGCTAAGTAGGTTTCCCTGGCTCTAGAGCTCACCTGTCTCTACAGCATGTCCTCTTCCTAGCCTTTTCTCTGGCCTGAGGTTCCTTCTTTTTAAAGGATTCCTGCAAACAAAGGAAAATAATAAAGATATTTTCTATGAAACTTGTCTGAAATTAGAAACAATTAGCTTTTCAGGGATTCATTGGCATTTAGAATGTCAGCATGAGGTTGATGCAAAGCAAGCCTTCAGTGGTGGTCCTGCTTCAGAGATGAACGAAGCCCTGCACACTGCTCTGGCCTTTTCACTTCCACCAACACAGCAGACTAAAAGGGTGTTAGTGGCAGTTTTTAGGTTTGGGAACCTTCGGAGGAAAGAATGGATGCTCAGGTGGAGGTAAAGATCATTCAGCCTCAATGAGGGTCATTTTCAAGAGAATTCTTGCTCACCATAAGACCAAAGGCTTCTCATTTCATAACAGAAATGACTTTATGAGATATTTTTCTCCCTGCAGCTCTGCAGTTAGTTTCTTCTTTCTTGCTTTTATTGGAAGAGCGATTTTGTAGTGTCAACTGCATGGAATGATTATTCTTCTGCAAAATCTGGTAATATAATGGCAAATTAAAAGCATTACTTATTAATTTTTAAGATAGTATAAGCTTCTGTGCCTTATTTGTGAATAGTATACTAAGGCACAGACAGAATAGGTGGTTTGCTCTTGGTTACACAGCTAATAAGGTGGAGAAATTTAATTTATATTCAAGTAGACTGACTCCAGTGTCCCTGATTTTAACCGCTGCCCTTCAGGACATTTTAGGACAACAAGAAGATAGTATCATGACATTCATTTTTGCAAGGCATTGCAAGTCCTCTAGTGTACACAGACCCCCAAAATCTATCTTATTGCTACAAATAGAGGTCATTTTTTTAAGGTTTCTGATGGTATGAAAAAAAATACTTCCCTAGTGCTTTGGGGGTCATTCACAGAGAAGCACTCATTTTCATGAAGAGGGTGTCCCAGTGATGTCTTTTGTTTAGAGTTAGTTAGAATGAAAGTTAACTACAACAGCAACAGCTGCCACTTAGTGAATCAGTTACTCATGCTAGAGATTCATGGATTTTCTATGTCATAGCTTCATAAGTTAAGTCTTCAGTTGACATGGATTCCCCATTCCCAGTGCCACTTCTGAGATTTTGCTTTAGATCAGTCTCAGAATCATGATCAGATACTATCCTGCCATGTGCCTTGAGTCACAGAAAGGGGAAATTTTTCCCTTGTTCGTTTCATGGTTTCAGTTGTAAAACATTTTTTCTTTCTTTTCTTTTATTATATATTTTTTTCCCAATCATACAAGCTTAATAGGTATCCAGGTCCCTTCCCCCTTCCACCCCTCCCCAGTTCCTCTTGCACCCTCCCCCCTTTTCCCCTTCCTTTCACCCCCTCTCCCTCTCTTTCTCTCAGTTTCCCCCTTTCCCCTTCCCTGGGGCATCCTTTAGTGTGAATGTCAAACTTCCCTCTGCATCCTCCACTCTAGTGAGGTATAAGGAGTCAGTGGCATTGCCCAGAGCCCTTTCTTGTGCTCCCCTTTAGTATGGGAACACTATTATGACTGTTAATCCCTTGCCTCTAAGGATCCTAGTGCCTGTGATCCATGCTAGATTTTGGGGGGGGGGGTCATTGACACGTCAGTCATTGCGCAGGTCATATAAAGTCTGATTATGGCTACTGCAGCCCTAACTTGTATGGAGTATCTTGCATATCTTTCTCCTCCCCATCTTTAGGCTCTTACAGTCTTACCAACCTCTCTTCCGCAAATTTCCTGAGCTTTAGAATGGGAAGAGATTTGGTTGGTTGGGTTCCAGGTGATTAATATAGGTTCGCTGATGTTCTGAATTATGGTTTGTTGTTGGTAAAACATTTTTTCAATAAAGCTCAAAAATCACATATTCAAGTCAGTTAATTTTCTAATGTGATTTTATGGGGGGATAGTTAGGTAATTTCCCCACATCCTTGATCCCTGTTATTTTCATGTCATACTGCTCTGAATTTCCTAGTTTCGGTTAGGACCAGAAACAAAGTGCCAGAACTGCACAAGTATCTGCTGTCAGGCCAACCCTCTCCAGCGATGACCTTTCTGCTCACTCGGAGGAGAAGCTCAGCAGCCATCTTCATGTGGGTTAGGTGGAATGGATTCTTCCATCCTGGGCAAGTTTTGGACCCTAGCTAAAATTTGATTGTAAATATTTAACTGAACTTCCAAATAATTTAAAAATTTGCCTATTGGTGCACATTTTCAGCATCAGTAGCTAGAACTGTATAATGTTAAGCTGGACCACACTGGTTCATAAATATTTGAATAGCTAAAGATTTTGTTAATATAGCCAGCTCAGTTAGAACTTGCTTTGAATACATGACATGATGCTATAACAAAATACCTGACTCAAGCAATGTAAGGGAAGGAAAGCTCAACTGGCTACAATCTCAGGTTACAGTTCATCCTTGTAGGGAAGTTATAATGGTGGATGCCTGAGGTAGCTATTCACATCTCATCCACAAGAAACAGGGAATGAATGCATATGTACTTCTAGTGCTCAATTCTCCTTTTTAAACAGCTGTGGATCCCCTGCGTAGGGAATGGTCCTGTATACAATGCCTTGTATCTTCCTACATCAGTTCTATAATCAAGATACCCCTCAAAGGCATCACCACATATCAGCCTTAATCAGGAATCCTGAACTTTCAGGAAGGCCTGCAGGCCTTGTTCCTAGGTGTGAGACTAAAATACTAACCATCACAGCAGGCTCTGTGTGAAATTAGGATGAAATGGATCTAATTCTGAAGACTCCAGAAGACCCTATTTTTAACTATTGTAAAAATCTCTGTATCAGAACTTTTAAAAATGTTGGTGCACATAACAGAACCCAAAACAGAAAAATCTAATAATCTACCTTTTAACTGAGTGCTCACATTTCTATATCAAGACCTATTAACAACTGACAGAAGTTTAAAAAGCACTTCTTTCTCTTTTCATCTATCTCTATAAATAAACCTGAAATGTTACAAAGGAAGTGAGACAAACGGAAAAGTAGTATTTTTATACTTTTGTTTACTGGAATGTAAGACACATATATATATATTTTCTTCAAAATTTTATAATTTTTTTAAAAAGAAACATGTTCTAGAATATTCAAAAGAAAAGAAACCCTTCTTTGTTGAAAATAGAAAGTAATATTCTCAGGGGATGCTAGCCATTCCTTTTCAGAGGTTTAACCTTCAGTTGAGCAAATGTCTACATTTGCATAACCATTTGCTAAAATAATTCTCACATTAAGGCAGCCATTATTTACCTGCCACACTACATGACAAAATAGTTTTGGAGTGATTTTATAATTACACTGTTTCATGCTAAATCTGTGGCTGCCAAAGTTAGACTTGCCAATCCATTGCATATTTTATGTTATTTTTATGAGTAAGCAAAGACTAAAAATAGCTAAAAAATTTTGTTATTTCATTATGTCATAGACAAATTATAGAACTGGAGTTGATATTATGAAAGTGTTTTGATAGGACAAGTTTTCTGTAATAGTATTGTATTCTTTATATGCAACTATCAAAATATCTGGGTGATTTACCAAATTTTTGAAAAAAAACCTAAAGCCTTTGTAATCTTTTAACCAATTTTTTTCATGATTGCACAAAAATTATAAAATTCTTTTAAATAAAGCAATCGTTATCCATACATTTCCTAGGTTTTTTTTTTTTTTTTTGGCCAATATTGGAAGAGGACTTTGATTGGAAGGAGTTTAGCTTCTTATCATCTGTTCACCTGTCTTTCCCCTTTCTGTAGTTACCATATCTTGCTCAAGGTAGTCGTGTTTCTGTGATGTTTTTTGAAATTATTCTAATAGCCTCATTTAACTTGGATGTTCATTTGTGAGAGTCTGTTTTAGGAAATGAACTTTATAGTAAAAGGATTAAATCTCTAAAGATTGAATATTGAACATTAGGAATTTGGAGGAATTCTTGGAAAATGCCCTTTCCCAGTGCCTTGTATATTTTGACAGTATTATTGTAAACAATATGGACTGGATGGATATTCCGTGTATTAGTTGTTGATAATATATTTGGATATGCTTTTTCATAGTTATTCATTGCTGACATTCTTGTTACTTTATTTCAAGGTTTTTTTTTTTCTGCGTGTGTGTGTGTGTGTGTGTGTGTGTGTGTGTGTGTGTGTGTGTGTGTGTACCAAAGGGCACTTGAGTTTGTCTACCTCTAGAGGACCAAGGGTGATATTGGGAACCATCCTGGATTGCTCTATCTCCTAATTGCTTTGCTCTGGGTTTTCCTGGGCTCTGCCCTCCAGTACCAAATTGCAGGCTACCTCCATATCTGCTTAGCACTTTATTTTTATTTGTGGAAGTTTTCATATATAAGTATTATGAATTTGTATTTTACCCCCTCCTTTTTCTCATCCCAATACACTTGTTCTCCCTTTCACCCAGTCTCCCACATCCCCACTCTCCTGTTTGTTAGGTCCATTGGGTCCAATCTAGGATGCTCACATTGGCACCTGCCAGAGGATCTTTTGATACATGATTAGCCCACCATGAGCTGATCGTTGGGTTAATAATCTCCTGTCTCATGACTTGTACCAGACCCCTTCAGACTCTAGGGATGACACCATATCTTTTGATTGCTTCTTTGTGTTGAGATTTTTGATAGCTCAGCTGTTGTGAAGGTCTACCTGAGGTAGGTATCTCTGTATTGAGTTCTGATTTGTGGCAATCCTGTTATGAATGGAGGCTTTTGTCTGGGATATTTCTCCCCACCCTCAGGCTCTTACATTCTTACTGCCCCCTCTTCTGCATGGTTCCCTGAGCTATGACATGGGGAGGCTGTCATTTAATTGTCGTCTTTTAAGCCATGTGCTTTTCATAAATGTTTTTCACTTTGCACTTTGGCCTGTTGTAGTTCTCTGCATTGCAGAAGAGTATTTATTGTTTGAGTGTCAATGCTTCTTTGATCTAAGGGTATAAAGATATGTACCTCTAGAGGTACTTACTATCAGGCATTTACAGTTATCACTAAGAAGTTTATTCTCACCAGGACCCATGGACTTCCATCCCTTGCTGCCCTGCATTTTTACGTCCTTTTGCTTATGAGGCAAACACTTTAATCCCTGAGCCATCTCCCTAGTTCCAAGTTTAAATTTTAACTTTTGATTAGAATGAATCCAAATTTAATTAAAAAGCATTTAACCCCCAGGATATTTTATTTCAATTTAGTATTAGAAAGTATAGTGTTTAGAATGTTTGTAATTGTTAAACATTCTCTCATCTATTTAATATCTATTAAATACTTAAAATCATATGACAAGTTTTCTTTACAAATTGTATTTTTGTAATATTTATAAGATTCTTGGTGATAGGAGCCAACTCTTCCTCTGTATATGAAGAGGCTCAGATTAAAGCTAAGGGGTGACCCCAAGTTGGCTCCTCGGTCTAACTGGGAAATGGCAGAATCAGAATTTGAATCTGGCCTGTGTCTCCACAGCCCTTGGATCCTCTGTGTTGCCTTCTAGATCTGATCATGTGTTCATGATCACCAAATGCACACTGTACTAGGCAGTAACTAGGAATGTCTACTTGCCTCTCCCCCTCATTTAATCATTCTTAAGTGTCCAAGCCAGTCATGCACACTTTAGAAGTGGAAGAACCAGGACTCAAATCGAGGTCTTATGATTCAAATTGAATGGTGTTTCTGCCACATGATGCTAATTTTGCAGTAACTCATGATATAAAATGGAGAAAATTCTTTTTTTTTTTAATTTTTTTATTTATTATTTATTCAATTGTGCATGTTTGCATGTGTGCGCGTGTGTGTATGTATGTATGTGTGTGTAGAACCATGGACGAACTCGGGAACCACCATGGACGCTTCCACCTCCTCCTTGTTTACTCTGCCTGGGGATTTACAGGCTCCGCCCTACCAGGACCGGAAATGCAGGCCGCCCCCGCTTCCGCCCAGCGTCTATACATGGGGTCTAGGATCCGAACTCAGGACCTTCTGCCTGCAAGGCAGAGGCTTAACCCCTGAGCCACCTCTCCAGCCCCAAAACTGGAGAAAATAAGAAAATAAGATGGACTTTCAATTGAAAATGAACTTGAAAAAAGAAAGAATAAATAAAAACAAAAAGACAATCCTCAGGACTATCTCAAAAACAAGAGAACCATAAATTTACATATTTACATATAAATTTATAATTTTATACTTTTTTGTCATGATGATTTAGTATCAAGTAAAGTTTTTATGTGTCATGCTTATTATCAAGGTTAAGACATACCTAGTTTTTATTTTATAACACTTTGGAAAGTCATTTTATTTCTAATTGCCGGAAATTGATATAGTTCCCAAATTATACCCTAAATTTATTGAAATGATTTTCTTGATATTAAAGTTGAACTATTTTGAATAAGAGATGAAGAGGAATGTTTTGTAATGATATAGTAAGTGAGAAGTATAATGAAAAGGATAAAGAATTTAAGAAAGGGAGTCCAATTTTCTTGACTCATAAACTAGGTAAGCATAGCTGTACAGAGTGCAAAAGTATAGCTGGAGTATATTATTGACTAAATGTGCATTGTATGAATTCAGTTACTGTGATGCTTGCTTCCCTCCATAAGATGGCTGGTGTCTCCAAGTCACCAGGCCTCCATGTAATTCTGTCTTGAAGCTCCATTTGTTTTCATTGTGCCTCCTTTTTCCTCAGTTCCTCAGTAGTAATTTCTCAGCAGTTTATTTATTTATTTTTTTATTATATTATTTATTCAACTGTGTGCATATGCGTGTGTATATGCGCGCGCGCGTGCGTGTGTGTGTCTCTGTGTGTGTGTGTCTATGTATGTGTAGAACCTCGGATGAATTCGTGAACCACCATGGACGCCTCCACCTCCTTCTGCCCCGGGATTCACAGGCTCCGCTCTACCAGGACTGGAAACGCAGGCCGCCCCCGCTTCCGCCTGGCGTCTATACGTGGGATATGGGATCCGAACTCAGGATCTTCCGCCTGCAAGGTGGAGGCTTAACCCCTGAGCCACCTCTCCAGCCCCCTCAGCAGTTTAAAAAGGAGGTCTCCACTTCAGTGGTTCCTGAGCCAGAACTATTTTCCTGTACCAAAGAGTGGATCTTTCCCAGTAGCCTTCACTTAAAGGAAGTGCTCTCGCTTGTGAGGAACAAGTAAGTTGAATGAAGAAGGATCCTGTTCAAGATAGTAGGAGGCACTACTTTTGTATCTGGAGCCCCCCCCCCCGAGTTTTGATGAGGGATTGTTTAGATTGATTTTATTCCATGACATCCTGATTCTTTAAACAGTCCCTCCCTAATGAAGTTCAAAATGGAATAGCCATTACATTAGCATTACAGGGCTCCTCTTGCAAAGTACGAGGCATTTAAAAATCTCAAAAATTTCTTCTTTCACAGCTTAGAGTCTAACAGTTCAAAATTACATACTGCCAAGACCAGGCTATGGTCTCTCAGAAACTAGGGAGAAAGCTTGCCATTTCCACCTTGTTTTGATAACCAGCAAATGTTTGGCATCTCTAATTTTTCTGCTAGTTACTCCACTCCAGACTTGGTCTGTCTTCACCATGCCTTGCCTCTCATGTCCTTGGGTCCCTCTTCTGATAAAGACATGATTAGATTCTTAGCAGAATGAATGCTGGGGCATGGCTTAGGTTTGTGCCTTGTTTGGGATCAAGACAGAAAGCTGAACAAAGTCTACTGTTTTTTTTTTTTTCATGAATGTTATAGTCTAGAATGGAAATTATTTATCAAATACTGTTTTACCAAAAATATGGAGTATTCAAAAGATTCTTTAAGAGCATAATAACAGCAGAATTTGGTGTTTCAGGAATTGGATAAGCCTTCCTCGATAGCAAAGTTTTCTCTGAAAGATGAGTGTGAAATGAAGGAAAGAAGAATGTCTCAGTATAAAGATTAGCAGATATATATGACCTATATAGAAAGAATAAATTGAAAACAAAAGTAATAATTGTGGCAGGTATTTTTTTATGTTTTATAGCATTAAAATAAAATTGATAGTATCTGCATATTATATCCCTTAAAAGAAGCTAAACTAGTCTGGTGACATGTCCAGTTCTTAGTTTGGTATAGGTAATACATTAGATAACTGACTTGCTACATAAAACATTAAGTAAATCAGTAGGCTATGGGGTTGCATCAAAGACTCAGTGGCTAAGTTGGAAAGGTTCCTACTAGCTAAAGATTATGAAATTTGAGCATCAGTTGGAATCGGAGAAATAGACTGAAGCATGTTGCATTTTATGAGTATTAAATTATATTGAAAGCTAATTTTAAGCTTTGTAGAATGCTACAAAATTCAGTTATTATTCAGAGATGTTAGTAAATAAAAGAGGGAAAATCAAACATTTAGCTTGCTTTTCTTTTGTGGGCTGTCTTCAGAATAACCATAAGAGTTGAAGACAGATTTTTTTCCTATAGTCCCATATGAAAGAATGTCAAAATATCCCTAAATTAAAAAAACCCCATGAAATAGTGGATCTATTGAACTATCATCAATGACTTTTAATATCACTGAAATATGAAAATTGGGCATCACATGCTTCTACAAAACAGTGCACCTCAAATTTGAACCTGAAATGCTGCATATTTTTTGATCTATCAATTTATAGGAATGCTTTAAATGACATGTTAGAAATACAGCAGGAAAACCTTACAATATCTTCAGATTATAGAAATATATGGGAGGGGGATCCTTGATTTTAAAAGGTAATATTTAACAAAATAATAAGCACATTGTGTTTGGATCTGTATTCAAACCAACCCAATGATAAGAACAAACAAACATGCATTATAAAATAAGATTTAGACTCTTTCTAGATAGATGATTACAGAGAATATTACTTTCTCCAGTTGAGAACATGGATAAAATGTTTTGATTACATTTTTTAAAAATTATCTTTTTTGATGCATACTAAATTATTATGAGTGAAATAATAAAAGAGCAGAGATTTGCTGCAAAATAATCCAGTGCTTGTATGTAAGGGAAGACTCAGATAGGAGAAGGAAGAAGAGCTATGTGTTGTTTGTAGCTGGATGACAGGCACATAGTGGAATCATTTCTTTCTTTCGTTTTCTTTCTCTCTTTCATCCTCTCTTCATATTCTTTAATTTTTCAATGAAAAGTAAAAGAAGGAGAAAACTCATCAATTAGGAAATAAAAAGGAGCCCTCCTTTTATTAATACCTACTTCTATAATTTGTAAATATTTTTGGTACTTAACCCCTAATTCTGCTTTCCTGAAGCATGGTTTCCAAGGTAATGACTGTTGCCATGTTAGATAGAAAACCTGCAGCTTGCTATTGGGTTCTTTAACTGCTAATTCTTCACGAATGTGCCAGAAGCTCAGCTCTCGATCATCAAGTTGGCACTGTTGTATCTAACTGGCACATGAGGTCAGGATCTCCTGACACCTTTAAAGTGTTGAGTTATCAAGTACTACAAAAAACTGTGAAGAAAATGAACAACACAGGAAACTATGAAGAATTGTGTTCATTTTCTTTTTAAATGCCTTCATACACTTCCTAAAGAAGAGACCATAGAGAAATAGAGTACATAATGACATGGTTGAAAAATGGAAACCATGCTTCTTTTTGGTCTGAACAAAGAACATTTAGGCTAAATATTAGCAATTTAAACAATATCTACTAAATTAAAAATGTATTGCATAGATACTATCTTTGAGTGAATAATTAGTTTACTTATAATGTTACCTTTTTAAAAAAAATTAACTCCTACTTAAGACTGGTCGAATTAGAGTTGGACATTTCTTTTCAAATAACTTGATATCTTTTCATATTGTTTGAGAAATCAATAAAAAATTAGATTTGATAATTTTAGTGTCTATCCAAGTTATCCTTGGGTAAAAAAATTTACTTTGTGCATACTGATGAAATCATACTCATTATTACAGAACACTGAGCACACAGAAATCACAAAAATACAAATATTATAATGACTTAATAAAATATAACATGAGAATCAATCAAGAAAATCAATATATTTATAAAATCCAGATGTGTTTCCAGCATTAACCTTTTTCTTGTGTTCAGAAATGACAAATTGGCTTGTGGACATTTTTACCTGGATATCCTTCTCATCAACAAGTGAAAATCAGTAAGCTTAATTGACCTCAACTTAACATTTACTTATTGAGTCTCTTTCAGAAGATGTGTTAGAAGCTGGGACTACAGGATGAGTCAAAAACAACCTGTGGCCCAGGGTGGAAGCACATATACCTACGCAGCAACCAATTTTCACCCGATTTTCATCTGTGAGCTCCCCCTTTCCTCAGTAGATGATGACACATAATTATCAAGACTAGAACCATTGAAGTCATTGTTGACACATTTCCCTTCACAACTCACTTCCAGTTCTTTTGTTAGAAGATGTGGGGGTGAGTCAGTGCCTCCTATTCAATTTCATTTCAGACCGATTTCAGACTCATTATGTAGACCAGACTCGTCTTAACTCAAGATATCTTGCCTCAGCCTCATGAATACAGGAGTTTTCTAACACATCTGGTCTTTTTGAAATTCTTTCTGGTTCTACTTTTTAAAATTCTGTAGTTTTTGACCTTGTTTCTGAGTTTTTCCATTCATTGATTAATTTTGCTTTTTAGTAGTTATTTCTACTGTAATGGATTCCTAGTTGACTTCTTATCTTTCTGTTCTTACCTGTTCACTCCTCCTTCATCACTAGAGTTGCTTCATGAAAATGAGACAGCATTGGGGCTGGAGAGGTGGTTCAGGGGTTAAGCCTCTGCCTTGCAGGGGTGAAGGTCCTGAGTTCGGATTCTAGACCCCATGTATCCTAGACCCCCTGGCAGAAGTGGGGGCAGCCTGAATTTCTAGTCCCGGTAGGGTGGAACCTGTGAATCCCCGAGCAGAGTAAACAAGGAGGAGGTGGAGGTGGTTCATGGGGGTTCCCGAATTCGTCCGTGGTTCTACGTACACACGTGCATACACGCGCACACACGCGCACACACTCACAATTGAATAAATTAATTAAAAAATTTTCTTACAAAATATTAAATTTTTTTTTTTTGCACCTCACTTAGTTGCATTTGTATTCTAAGGAACAGTAAAGTGCAGTGTGATTGGCCGAGGGACTAGTAGGATGTAAGCTGGAAGAAAGACCAGAGATTTCTGCAGTTCAGAAGGTGTGACTGGAAGTGGCAAAGCTGCCCATGTGTCCACAGGGCAGTTGAAACTGGGTGGTGCCTGAATCTCTGGGGTGGACCCCACCTTGCCTGTGCACTGGGACTGGCTTTCCCTTTCTGAGCCACAGCACACAGCTGGGAAGCAGCAGGCCTGCCACACTGCCAACCGCTAGAAGCAACTTCAAGATGCTACAAAATATTAAATTTTGAAACCACTTTATGGGTCAGTTTATGATCTCTGCTTTTTTTTTCTTTGAAGCTATCAGTTCTGACTATAGCAACCCCAATTAATGAGTTAGGACCTAAAACAAGTGTCCTTTCATCTATGGATCTTCTCTAATGCTGCCTGAGTTTATATAGCTCACTATATAAACTCCTAGAGAGCTTGATTCAATGAAAATACAGTAAAAACTAGCGTGTTTGGTTTTCCACTAATCTTTCCAATTATTTAATGTAGTATATACTACAGCAAAATCTATGGCACTAGCAAAATAATTAGTTAATTCATACAGTTGCAAACGAGAAATTTCAGAATAGCTTCTTTTTGAAGAAAAATAAGTGTTTGAAATAGGATAAAGGGATCATGTAATATTGCACAGTAAATCCACATTTGAAAAGACTAGATTGCAGCAAAAAAGTGAGGCACAGGATGACAGAGAAGAATGGCAAAGCTGGACACTTAGTCAAATGTATATAGTCATCTAGTAGGATTGACACAGACATGGAGTGAGGCAGAATGTGTGGTCAGGTTGGTTGGCTCCTAAAGGAGATTCATGCTTCAGGGGGTAAAAAGAAAATGGAAAAGTATTCTTTATCCACGGGTTCCACATAAGTAGATTCAGTCAATCATGAATAGAAAACAACTGAAAAAAACTTGCATTTATCTTAAACCTATACAGACTTTATTTTCTTCTCATTCTGTAAATAAAATTGACCAGCAGGTATTTATATAGTATTTCTATTATTTTAGATTTAAGTTATCTTTCAATGACTTAAAATACATGAGACAATTGCATGGATTGCATATTGTTAAATATTATGCGATTTTATACAAAGGACTTGAATCTGTGAGAATTTGGGGATTTTCATATGTCTTGGAGCCAGTCTCCATATGTATGGAGAGATTATCATAATTATTTGTACATTATGGAAAATAACCACCTGCTTGCATGTGCTCACTGAGATATAGGTACAGGTAAACATGTTTCAGATGGCTTCTTTACTAATAGAAAGACATGAGGGAAAATAAAAAAATATATATGTGTTTATAATGGAAATCAGCAAATAAAAAAAGAAAAGTTTTTTAAAAAAAGAAAATGGGACATGTAAGTTCAATACATTAGTATCTATAATAAATGCAGTTAGAACCTTCTAATAAAGTTAATTACAATTGATTTAAGAAACACTACTTGTTCTAGAAGTACCTAAAATCTCAGGCTTTGTTTTATATTCATTTATTTAATTTTTTCATCTATGTATGTGCGTGTGTGTGTGTGTGTGAGAGAGAGAGAGAGAGAGAGAGAGAGAGAGAGAGAGAGAGAGAGAGAGAGAGAGAGAGAGAGAGAAGCATTGTGTGTGCCTGTAGAGAATTATCCTGCATTGATTCTACCTATTTTTTACTTAACTCTGGGATTTCCCAGACTTCCTCTTTGCAGCCAGAAGTGCAGGCTGCCACCATTTCCACTTGGAAATCTGGAAGCTGAACTCAGGACCTTCTGCTTTTGAGGAAGAATCCTAATCCTTGAATCATCTTTCCTGTCCTATTGCTGAATTTTAAAAATGTACTCCATTCAAATTTATATAGAATATGTATAAAAGCTGACCATAGATGAAATCATAGGACAAAAAAAGTAATACATACAGAGTTTAAAAACTGGGCATAAAGCCAGTCGTGGCGGCTTTTACTTGTACTCATACTTGTAATAGTTAGGAGACTGAGGTAGGAAGATTCCCGTGGGATAGAGGACAGCCCAGGCTACATAATGAAATCCAGTCTAAAAAATTATTAAAAGATACTAAAGGGTGGGCAAGAGAGTTTAAAGGGTAAAGAGGCCCACTCATAAACCTGGTGATCTGAGTTCATTTCCAAGAGGCCCACAGAAGACCCACCTGAGGAAAGTCCTCTTCCCTCCACACTTGCCCTGAGGTGTGTGAATTTCTTCTGTCTCATAAATATTAAAAATAAAAGATACTAGAATCTCTATAATTTGAGCTAGATTAAAACCATGAAAGTTTTTAAATGCTAAGAATATTTAAGAATATGATTTAAAGTATTTAGAAGAAATACAACATAATAAAATACAACTGTCGATTATAAATGTTCACTATATATATGTGTGTGTGTTTTATGTCAGACCCTCAGTTTACCTTCATTAATAAAACAGTACCAAACTGAGTTAGTATCAAAGTGTGCCCTGCTACAGGTTAATAAACCAAGGGAAGCATTAAAAATCAGAGACTAGACTTTTGAACAAATAAGGCCATACTTATACTTTATACTGTATAAAAATACTTATCAGAAACCAATTTTCAAGTAAATGAAAAAATCAAGTATTTGATATGAAGACGTGCGAAATTTCCCTTCACCCCAAATAAAGAAACTGCTTGGGTGCAGAGAATGAGAAGAATTTTATTGATTGTATGCATATGGGCTAACTTTAGAAATATTTCATGAAGTTTAGCAACATTTTCTAAATTACAGTCTATTTGTAGTACATGAAGGATCGAAAATGGGTTGGTGAGATGACGGTTCATAATTCCAACTATTTACAACCAAAGTCAGTGTGGTCACCGTAATTCCCAGCTGTAGCATCCCTCTTACCTCACAGCTGTGAGATCTGGATTGTCAGCTTCCTCAGTAAGTGTCCTCATGGTGAATGTCTGAAGGCATTTTTAACCCTTTTTCTGCTTTATACATACATAAATTTGAAAGGTAAGAATAAAAAATAGGAAATAAATAAGCAAAAAAAAAAATTGGAGTAAAAATGTTAACATCTGACCACAATGGCCATTCTATGAAACAAGGGAATGTATTTTAAGAGTAATAAAGGAACTCCTCGACCCTGATGAAAGTTACTTTATGCTTCAGATTTAGGCAATAAATAACAAAATGAAAATCTCAAACTGTTACTTCATTCCTGTTGTGAGACATCCATTTCCCAGTACCAACAAAAGAGTAAAGAAAAAACAAACAGCAAAAGGTGTTAGATAAACCACTGAAAACACGACAATTGCTTAAAAAAAAAAAAGCCTTGAGGGCTTTTTTTATAAGTTTCTTACTCCCCTAGAGAGCTACTTCATCTCTGCTATCTGAACATGTACAGGCTTCTTGCAGATATGATAAACCATATAATGGAAAATGACCTCTTACCACCATAGGAAACATGAACAAACTAACTTCTGAGTAGCTTTTACTCCTTTAAATATTGACTATCTTAGGAAGCCTATTTTTTCTGGAGGCTGGACTTCCATCCCATATTTTTATGAATAAAAATATGATTCACAGTGCTTTTTTTCTTTTAAATTTCCTTTACTGCAGCATCAGTATATACCTAGCACAAAATTCAGACAATTTAAGGAGACGTGAACAAAAACAGCGATGATGCATTAACTCACTCACTTTGTTTCAAGAAAAATTTAGAAATAAAAATAAATGAGGATGAATGACATTAGAACATATCTGTATTAAAAATATATACATCCTGAAGTGGAAAGATCTCAAGAGGCATGCACACCTTACCTGAGACACTACTAAAAAGGTAATGCTGGGTTGGGAAGGTGGTGTGCCCACTGATATATCATCTTTTCTGTGGCATGTATGCCTAGGCACATGCCATTAAAGGTAAGCCAGGTGAGGCTTCATGTTCACGTGTGAAAAAACATGAAAGTGGGAGGTACACTAAAGTGATTAAGTGGTATGAGGGGGAATTGGGTATTGAGGCACAAAAATGACAAAATCTATTGCATTCATGTGTGAAACTCATGAATTTTTAAAAATCCAGAAATAAAAATACATATGCATATTTTTATACATAAATGTGACATGTGAATGTGTATATATCTTTGTATGTTTGTAATGTGAGCTTGTGTGTGCCCTTGTGTGCATGTGTGTGAGAGAAACAGAGTTCCAGTGTACATATGAAGGTCAGATGATAATCTCCTGGTTTCATTCCTTCATTCTCATTTCTACCTTTTATGAGAACAGATCTCTTTGTTGTTGTTGTGTTACCCAGGCTGGCTGGCCCACAAGTTTCTACCATCCATTTCTTTCAGATGTACTGGGATTACATTGCAAATACTTGCATCATCCCATCTGGCTTTTTTTCCCTATTCCTTTACCTATATCTTTGTAATTTTTCTATGTTTATACTCAAGTTGTCAGACTTGTACTTTAAGCATTGTTTGCACTGAACCATCTCCTTAGGACTATTCCTTTTTATTTTGTACAAATTTTGTATTTATTGAAATTATAATTTTATATATAATTATAAGTACAATTACAATTTGTGTTATGCACAAATAAAGATGTTGGTGCTTTAAACCACCTTCTCCAAATCTCCCCATTTTTGGTTACTTGTATTACTGCCATTCAGTTTGAAGAGTGTGTTGTTACTGAATTGGCATTTTCATTCATGAATACATTTGTAGTGCATCTATTTTTGTGCTCACCATTGAGGTCTTTGTCGTGGATGTTCCAGGAACCTCTTATTTGGCTATTGCTCAATGTCTTTTTTTCCTACCTAGGACTCTGGGCTGCCCCTCTAAAGTGTCAGAGATTTGATATTATGTGTCTGGGCTATTTTAGCATTGTGGGTAGACTGCTTAGGTGGGAATCTAGCTTTGCCACTTCCCATGAGAACTTAAGTAACTACTTGTTTCTGGATGCTTGAAGTGGGATGCTTTCATGTGATGTTTCTCTGTGTGCTCCTGCTCTATACCTACTCCTATGTACACTTAGCCTTGCTCTGCCTCGTTCTGTTATATGTAGTACAGGCCAAAAGAGGCCTGTACCTTAGAACTGAGACAGTACCACAGTGAAAGACCTCATTAGTTAAGATTCACTATCATTCATTCCACATATTTCTTCTACACAGATATTCAGCCCATAATGAGCTGGAGCTGCAGATTAGGCAGAAGAATGGAATAAACGTGGGAAATTCTACTTTTAAGAATCTTGCATGTACAGATACAGACAAAAATAAGTGTATAATGGAGCTTATTAGCAGACATAAGAACTGGGAAGGAAACTAAATCAACTAATGTTGATAGCCGACAGCACTGGAAGAGGGGAGGCTGCAGTTTCTCTGTGTATACCACCTCCCTGAAGAGGTGACAGGACATAAAATACTCAAAGAATAAATGGAAGGAAGTCCTGCATGGTCATAGAGTGAAGTACATTCTAGAAAAAGGATAGAGCAAAATTATATCTCTGTACCAAATTTTTTCCTTGCTTTTGGGTTTATCCTTGTCAAAGTCCTTTTATGATCTGGACAGTCTTACTTGGTCTTCATGGTAATATAACTTGAAAGAACTCCAGATTTTAAAGTAACTCTGAACTCTTGTAATAAAATTTAACCCTTTAACCACAGAGAATGAACATACACCAATCAGTATTTGTCAATAAATACAGTGGTTATAACAGTTTCATGCTTTTTCTGCATTGTCACCTACTGGGGTTTAGTTAGAAGCTCAAAGCAGAGGAAGCAAGGGGTCCTCAGCAGACGAGCTCCATAAGTTAACGGACTCCATGAAGGAAAATCATCATCTCTATTTGCGTTCTTCTACACTGCCTCTCAATGGCTGTACAGTGGTCTAAGTTTGAGTTGTGATTTCCTCTCTAGTCTCCACATTGATTCGCTTCCTAAAGTGGAGGAAAATGCTCTAAAATGGAATAGCAGCTGCCTTTGCTTCAAGGGGCTGGATAGTTTTATTAAGTGATTTTAATCTGAAAGCAAATTGTCCTAAGAAAATATACGGTTACTGTGTTTTTTAAAGTAAATACTTAAATAGGTTAGCATATCCATAAGTCTCCTTGAATCAAACATTAATAAAATAGTATTTTGGATTTAGAACAATGATCTGAAACTAGCTGAGAGACTGTACTCCTATTTGGAGAAAATTATTGTGAAATTGTTTTTCTTCTTATTCTGAGCATTATATAAAGTAAAACCAATTCACAATAGCAGAGTATATTCTCAAAGGAAAATCTCCAGTTGTTTCCAGCACAGGACACTGGAGACCTCATTATCCTGCTGCAACACATAGACTTGCAGCAAGGTGTTTATGACTTTGTGCTGGTGACTGAAGCAAGTGGCACAGAGATAGTTATGCACATACTCGAGCCTAGTAGCTGCCTCTTTGGTCTATCTTTGTGGAGCATATATTTTTTAATACTTTTGAATTTAATTGTGTCTTTAAGACTTTATATCAATGACTTTGACAGTATATACACTGAACATATCAGGGATTATCAGAATCAGTAAAGTTTAGAGGTGTTTGTGAATAGTTCATGTTCTACTTCATTCTATTTTTCTATAACCTTTGAAGGAGAGGTAAAATGTTTTCCACTCTGCCATCCTGCTTCCAGAGGGTAAGAATTTCTGCTGAGGAGAATCACTGACCTTGTTAGGAGAACACAGTGGCTGTCAAAAGAGAATGAGGCTTGAGCACTGTGCTAAGGCTTCCTTCTCATTGGTCTGCAGAATTGAGGCTGAACTACAGTCTATGATACTTTTTCTTTCATCGTGGGTCTCTGTTCACATGTGCTCACTTCACTACTAGGGACATGCTGATGATATGCATGGTGATCATCTCAGTTCTTTTGCATAGCAACTGCTTCAGTATAAGAATAAATGTTGAGAAATTAAAGAACTATAAAATGCTTCAGTTCTCATGGACTTAAAAACCTTTTCAATGAAATAAAGCCTACATATGTAAAGAAAAAAAATTCATTTAAACACAACTATTTTAAGAAGGGATAAATCCTGTGAATGATCACTGGTTCATTTTGCTTCAGCACGTTTATGGTTTATGCATTTTTGCATAAAAATGAAGGCCTGGTATTGACTTTGAGAGTAAAGGATGCAGAGACATGAATTGCTTTACCAAACTGAGATATAACAATTCAGAGTTTCTATAAAGTGTGCTCTAGGGAAGAATCAAGGATGACGAAAGTGGAGAGGTGAGCAGAGGACAGAAGTCAGCAATGCAAAACTAGGGTGTCATATGTCGTGAAAAGCGAGTGAAATCTAGAAGTGAATCCCCGGATTTCACTGTTAACATTGCCACATTTGGATTGTTGGAATTTGTCTTCTCAATTTTTCAGTTGAATCCATGTCTGGACTGCAAAGTATGCACATTTCTTTTTTTTTTTTTTTTTTCTAACAGGATCTCATTCTAGACTAGGCTTGCCTTGGATTCTCAACTATCTTCCTACCTCCTAATTATTTGGATTTCAGGTGAGCCACCTAGCTCGCATTTTATATAGAACAAACATCTGCAGTCATTCCTGAGTCAGTCAAGTGTAAAATGGCAACTAAGAGAAAGTCCTAGGATTGACTATGAAGTGAATGTTTCTGTTTCCAAATTTTTCTAAATCCTGTCATTTATGTAATAAAACCTTTACATGAGTAGATTTTTTGTTTTTTTTATTGTTCATTTTATTGTTTTCTTATCTTAGGTTATCTTTGTTAGATATCAAGACTGGCCAAATTATGTAGTGAGTGAAAGACTGGCAGAAAGGAATTTGAGATCTACTCAAGATGTATCTTACTAGTTAGAGTTTAGCTGTCATCAGAGTTACATATGCATGAAAAGTAGTTGAAATATTATAAATGTCAGATGAATGACTGATAGAATAAATAATAGAGAAATTCACTGTAGAAGATGTCAATTGACTTGATTAAGATGGAAAAGTTTTTTGAAGCAATATGAGCTAAGATGTGAGCTTTGTGGAAGATTTCTGATAAGGATTTTTTTATTCATATTTTTACACATTTTGCCAATTCTCTATTTTCTTTCAAACACTGATTCAGCTTTTAGAAGATGTCTAAGGACTATGATGAGCTATCTGGATATACAGATTATTGAGACATGATCTTTGCCACAAGAAACATGGAACATATATGTAAAAACAACTTTATAAGCAAGTAATGATAGCATCTTAAAATGGCATGACTCCTGTACTAGAATATGGAAATCCTATGAAAAAATTCAAATGGAATCAGTTCTGTTTGCTTGGGTCAGTTCAGAGATGATTTCACTTTGAACTTGACATTTGAGCTGGGCCTTGAGCGATGTATAGATGATGACTAAGTGGACAATAAGAAAAGATATTTCACCTTTTCACCCCACCCCACTCCGCCGGCGCGCGGTCCAGCCAGGCCTCACCCCGCGCCCTAGGACCCCAGGTCAGCCCACAGGGACCCGGCTCCAACTACCACCATCCAGCCGGAGCCGCGCTGGGGCCGAGCGACGAGCAGGACCTCCCCCTGCGCCCGGGCTCCTCCCCAGCTGCCCTCGGGTTAAATAGCTCCACGCCCACGCGCCCATCCTCCTTTTTCACCCCACCCCGCTCCGTCAGTCGGGACACGCGCGCGGTCCAGCCTGGCCTCAACTCGCGCACTAGGTAAGTCCCCATTCGGGCCCCGCCCACCAGGACCCCAGGCCAAATAATTCAGTTTAGTGAAATTGAGAGATCTTAAGAGTTAAAATGACAATGCCAAAGTCAAAGTGCAAATCCATGAGAAGCAACACTCAAGTAAACAAATTTCCCACTGAAGAAATTAATCCCATAATGTTAGACTCCAACAAGAACAAACCCACGGAAAAAGGCCAAGAAAGCCTCACCCAGGATAACGACTTTCAAAATATGATCATTACCATGTTCAATACTATGAAAGAGGAAATCCGGGAGGAATTACATAATCGAATCAATCGCTTTGAAGAGGAACACAACAGACATCTGGAGGAGTTGAGAAAAACAGTGCAAGAAACAAAAACTGGCATAGAGCAGTTAAAACAAACTCAAGCAGAGTTTAAAACTGAGCTAAAAGACAAGTTATCTTCAACCCAGAAAGCCACAGAGAGTCTTATCAACAGAACTAATGAAGCAGAAAACAGAATTTCAGACCTTGAAGATAAAGAGGGACTACTAACCAGCTCAATGGAAGAGGTTGTTAAAGCCAAAAAGATACTTGAGAGAAATATCCAAGAGATATGGGACACCCTGAACAAGCCTAACATGCGTATTCATGGAATACCAGAGCAAGAATCTCAAAATACCACCCCTGAGGAAATTTTTCAAACCATCATCAAGGAAAACTTTCCTCATCTAAAAAAAGAGAGGCCCATTCATATACAAGAGGCATTGCGCACCCCAAACAGATATGACCAAAATAGAAGCACGCCACGGCAAATAATAGTTAAAACACTCCACATTCAAGATAAAGAACTGGTGCTGAGAGCTTCAAGGGAGAAAAAACAAGTCACTTTTAAAGGTAAACTATTAAAATAACAAATGACTTCTCAGTCGAAACAGTAAAAGCAAGAAGAGCTTGGAAAGACATACTTCAAGTATTGAATGAGCAAAAATGTCAACCCAGGCTGATTTACCCTGCAAAACTATCAGTCATGATCGAGGGAGAAAGAAAAATTTTCCAGCACAAAGACAACTTGAAGGGATACATGTCCACTAAACCAGGACTTCAAAAAATGCTAGAAATGATACTCAAGCGTGAAGAAAAAAACAGGCATATCCAGGAGAACAGAAGGCAAATATAACACCATTAAAAGCGAAGCAATATACTTATAAAAGCTACTAAACATAATAAATGTCTGGAATTAACAATAGTTTCTCCATTATAACACTAAATGTTAATGGACTTAATTCGCCGATCAAGAGACACAGATTACAAACTTGGATTAAAAATCACAATCCATCAATCTGCTGCCTGCAGGAAACCCATCTCACCACAAAAGATAGGCACGCTCTAAAAATAAAAGGCTGGTCAACAATTCTACAAGCAAATGGAAGCAAAAAACAGGCAGGGGTAGCCATTATGCTATCAGACAAAGTGGATTTCAAACCAAAGAAAATTATAAGAGACACGGATGGATACTACATTCTAGTCACAGGTACAATTCACCAGGAAGACTTCACAATACTGAACATACATGCACCTAATATGGGCCCCTCCACATTCATTAAGAAAACCCTACAGCGTCTAAAGCAAGAAATCAACCCCCAAACGATAATTCTTGGGGACTTCAACACCGCCCTCTCAACATGGGATAGATCAACAGGTCAAAAGCTTAACAGAGACACTTTGGACCTTAATCAAACCCTGAAAGAAATGGACCTTACAGATCTGTATCGAACTTTTCACCCACGCACCAAAGAATACACATTTTTCTCAGCAGCACACGGAACTTTCTCCAAAATAGATCACATATTGGGCCACAAAATGAATCTACACATATACAAGAAAGTTGAAATTCTAACCTGTGCCCTATCAGACCACCACGGCCTAAAGCTGGACATCCACAACACATCAAACAAGAGAAAATACACACTAACTCCTGGAAACTTAACACTATGATGCTGAATGAGAACTGGATTCAGGAAGACATTAAAAAGGAAATTCAAGATTTCCTGAAAGTGAATGATAACGAAAATACAACCTACTAAAATCTCTGGGACACAATGAAAGCTGTTCTAAGAGGTAAGTTCATAGCTCTTAATGCCTACGTCAAAAAAATGGAAACATCAGAAATAAACAACAATGCAGCTTAAAGCTTTAGAGAAACTAGAGCAATCTGATCCCAAAAGCGTAGAAGAGAAGAGATTAGCAAAATAAGGGGAGAAATATCTGAAATTGAGATTAAGAAAACGATAGAAAAAATCAACCAATCAAAAAGCTGGTTCTTTGAAAAAATCAACAAGATTGATACACCCCTAGCTAAACTAACCAAAAGCAAGAGAGAGAAAACCCAAATTAACAAAATTAGAAATGAACATGGAGTTTTCACTACTGATACCCAAGAAATCCAGAGAATTATAACATCATATTTCAAAAACTTATACTCTGTGAAGTTTGACAACACAAAAGAGATGGATGAATTTCTAAGTAAACACAACTTAAATTGAATCAGGAAGTTGTGAATTATTTAAATAGTCCTATAACATATAAGGAAATTGAGGAAGTAATCTTGAATCTTCCCACCAAAAAATGTCTTGGACCAGATGGATTCAGCACAGAGTTCTACCAGACATTTAAGGAGTTAATAACACAAATACTCCTTAAACTGTTCCATCAAATAGCAAAGGAAGGAACACTACCAAATTCCTTCTATGAAGCTAATATCGTTTTAATCCCAAAACCTAATAAAGATTCACTTAAGAAAGAAAACTATAGGCCGATCTCCCTGATGAACACAGACGCAAAGATTCTCAACAAAGTCTTAGCAAATCGGATTCAAAAACATATTAAAAAGATCATTCATGGGGACCAAGTAGGCTTCATCCCCGGCACACAAGGTTGGTTCAACATACGCAAATCAATAAATGTAATTCATCATGTAAACCAGTCCAAAGTCCAAGACCACATGATACTCTCGATAGATGCAGAAAAAGCTTTTGACAAGATCCAACAGCCTTTTATGATCAAAACGCTAGAGACAGTGGGAATGGAAGGAACCTTAATCAATATAATAAAAGCTGTATACAACAAGCCCACAGCAAGGATTATGCTCAATGGGGAACAATTGGAATCATTCCCACTTCGATCAGGAACTAGAAAAGGCTGTCCACTCTCACCACTTCTATTCAATATTGTACTTGAAGTCTTAGCTGAAGCCATAAGACAAGAAAGGGACATAAGAGGGATTCAAATCGGCAAGGAAGAAGTCAAGCTATCCTTATTTGCAGATGACATGATCTTATACCTGAGTGATCCCAAAAACTCCACCAGGAAGCTCGTGGAACTAATTGAGAAGTTCAGCAGGGTGGCAGGATACAAAATAAATGTGCAAAAATCAGAGCCTTCCTATATGCCCAGAATGAAAGAAGTGAAAAAGCCCTGAGAGAAACAATCCCATTTACTGTAGCCCCTAAAAAAATGAAATACCTTGGTATAAACCTAACTAAGGAGGTAAAAGACCTTTACAATGAGAACTTTAAAACCCTAAAGAAAGAAATTGCAGAAGACCAGAAGGTGGAAAGACCTCCCTTGTTCCTGGATTGGCAGAATCAACATCGTAAAAATGACCATCCTACCAAAGGCAATATACAGATTCAATGCTATACCGATCAAAATCCCACAGCAATTCTTCAAAGAAGTTGACCAAACAATCTCAAAGTTCATATGGAGGCACAAAAGACCTAGGATAGCAAAAACAATCCTGAGTAACAAAAACACTGCTGGAGGTATTACCATACCAAACCTAAGTCTATACTACAAATCCATAGTTATAAAGACAGCCTGGTACTGGCTCCAAAATAGACACACAGATCAATGGATAAGGATTGAAGACCCAGATATAAGCCCACAAAGTTACAGCCATTTGGTCTTTGACAAAGGGGCCCAAAGAATCCAATGGAAAAAGAACAGCATCTTCAACAAATGGTGCTGGCAAACTTGGATCTCCACATGCAGAAGATTAAAGCTGGACCCGTACTTGTCACCATGTACAAGACTTAATTCCAAATGGATCAAGGACCTTGATATCAGGCCAGAGACTACAAAAACCATAGTTGAAAGGATAGGGAACTCCCTCGAGCTGATTGGGCTAGGCCAACACTTCCTAAACAGATATCCAATGGCACAGTCACTGCTACCAACTCTCAACAGTTGGGATTGTGTGAAATTAAAGAGCTTCTGTTCAGATAAAGAGAATGTCACACGAGCTCGAAGGCAACCCACAGAATGGGAGAAAATCTTCACTAACCACATATCTGACAGAGCTCTACTGTCCAGAGTGCACAAAGAACTTAGAAAACTAAACTCCAAGGAGAACACTGGCCCAATTAAAAAATGGGCCCTGGAACTTCAAAGAAACTTTACCAGGGATGAAATTAAAATGTCTAACAAATATCTTAAAAAATGCTCCACTTCCTTAGCCATCAGGGAAATGCAAATCAAAACTTCCCTGAGATATCATCTCACCCCGGTCAGGATGGCAAATATCCACAATACAAACAACGACAAATATGGAGAGGATGTGGAGAGAGGGGAACTCTCCTACATTGCTGGTGGGAATGCAGGCTCATACAGCCACTCTGGCGAGCCGTCTGGAGATTCTTAAAGAAATTAAAGATTGAAATGCCATATGACCCTGCTATCCCACTTTTGGGAATAACCCCCCCATGCAGCAGAGGTTCGCCTCGATAGCACAAGCTCGACCATGTTCATAGCAGCACTGTTTACAATAGCAAAGTCATGGAATCAACCTAAATGTCCAACAGTTGACGAGTGGATAAGGAAACTGTGGTACATCTATACAATGGAGTACTACTCAGCCATCAAAAATGATGAATTACTGGAATTTGCTGGGAAATGGATGTCATTAGAAAGAATTATATTAAGTGAAGTATCCCAAACCCAGAAAATTAAGCGCCGTATGTACTCCCTAATAGGTGGCTTCTAGTATCAAACTCACCCAGCCCACATTGAGACACTCAAAAGTAAACCTATGTAACACAGTAATTGCAAGGCTTATGAACAAGAGAGATGGGGTAGGAGGGCCACACTAGAAACAAGGAGAGAGGGGACCATGTTACAGCAGAGAAAATAGGCCTCCATCAAGGTCTGCAAGTAAGTAATGAGAAACCTGGTTAAGTTCACAGACGTTCTTTCCTGATCTCACCAGAAGGGGAGGGCATATAGTCTAGCAGATAAAAAGTAATCATTTTGCAAATGGGTGATGGACCCCTCCCTCACTGAGGTTTCCTACTCTTATTACATCTACCCTTGAATGTGCTATTATAACAAGACTCCAGTTTAACAGCTTTTTGTCTCTGGCCAGGGGGTGACATACAGTGCCCAGCAGAATGGAGTGAAGGGCATTGCGGGAGCAGCAAAACTGCAAAAGAAAATCAACAAACCACAATCCAGAACTTCAGAGACTATATCAATCACATAGAACTAGGCCAGCCTAATCTCTCCCCATCCTGGAGCTCAGGGACATTTGCGGAAGAGGGGGCGGTAAGATTGTAAGAGCAAAAGGATGGGAGGAGCAACGATTTGCAAGATTCTCAACAATAGTTGGGGCCAAAGCAATCATAATGAGACTTTGCATGTCCTGCGCAATGTCCAGCGCACCGTTGCCCTCATAAAGTCTAGCATCTGTTAAGGGCACCGAGACCCCTGGAGGCAAGGGATTGACAGCCATAGTAATGATCTTATGCTTAAGGGGAACAAGAGAAAGGGCTTATGGAAATGCCACTGGGTCCTTATATGTCATCGGAGAGGAGGACCCAATGGAGAGTTAGGCGTACACAATAAAGGACTCTCTGGGAATTGGGGGGGGAGGCACTGGGGGATGGGGAGGGGGAGGAGGGGGTTCGGGGGGAGGAGGGGGGAGGGAGGGAACTGGTAAAAAAATTTTAAAATGTATAATTAAATTTTTAATAAAAAAAGTGAAAAAAAAAGAAAAAAAAAGAAAAGATATTTCAGTTACAGGGAACAATGTGACCAAGACTGGAAGACTTGACGCACATGCATAGTAAAATGAAATGAAGTCCAGTGTGACTGAAGCACGGGGATTGTGGTAGAAGGCTAGAATGCTACCTTACAGCAAGGAGGTAAAAGGGGTAAATGGAATTGTTTCTAGTCATGGGTTTCTGAGTTGGTGAGCATGATTGGATTTATTTTGGCACTGAATGAGGAGGATGGTGACAGAAGAATTCATGGTAACTCTTGCTTAGGTTTTTGTACTAGTTAGTCTTTCTGCTGTTGGGCAACAGCACTCAGGATCAAACAAGTGTAAGGGAAAAAGGAAGATTATTCAGCTTATGGTTCCGGAGGGGAGATACAGCTCACTTGAGCGTTATCCTATCCAAAGTCAGTACAATGCAGGATTAGCTGGACTTGCCTAGGACCAACCTGTCCTCACATTGAAGACATGCGGATGGCATTTATCAGTCATCATGACTGTAAAAACCTGGCATTACAGAACTGGAAATAAGTGGCCCCTGAGATCCTGAAAGATCTTCATCTCTCCAAAAAGACATGAAGATCTTTCCTTTGATAATCTGTCCCCTCTTTGTTCCTGTGCTACATTTGCCAAGCCAACCCCCCTTAAGACCTCAGAGTGGAGAAACTAATTTTGTGAACAAACTTCCTGCTTGTTCATTCTTTGGCTACTAAATAAAAACCAATATGAGCCTCACAGACTGTTATGAGTTTATTTGCAACAATGAAGAATAACTACAACCAAAAATAGGGGATAAAGGAGCTTTATTCTGCCGTAAGATCCTTGTACAGTTTGTGCAGTTTGGCAGGAAAGCACATACCAACACCAAGAAGCCAGAGTAACTGGCCACACCCTATGCACAGAACAACTGAGAGGGACAGTTCTTACTTGCCAGACCAGCATGTCTGGCCAGACATACCAGAGGAGGCCAGTTTCCTTTGCCGGTTACCTGTATCTTATCCACCTGTTCTGCCCACCATAGGTTGGGCCTTTCTCATCAACTATCTTCACCAACAATCTCTTGCAGACTTGCTCTGGGCTTAACTACTAATTCTCAATAGATGTGCCTAGGGTCTTCTATGGGATAAGCTTTTAAGTGCATGAATTACAGAATCCCTTGAACATTCACCTTATGGTGAGCAAAAGACAGCTGCTGATGGCACAGTAGGCAGGAAACACAGCTGGAGGCAGCTTAAGTCACATCCATCAAGGACACCAACAGCAGCAAAAGTGCAAAAGCTGATTTGTCTAGGAAGCAGGGTGGAGCTAACCAACCTCATGGCCTACCCCCTGTGACTGCCTTCCTCCAGAAAAGTTCCACCTCCTAAAGGTGCCAGGACCTTCCCAAACAACTAAGGATTCCAACACATGAGCCTGTAGGGGACAACACACATTTCAAACCATGACAGTTTTTTCTTTCTTTCTTTTTTGGGCTAGGTACATTGTCAGGATTGATATATCTCCTTGTGGCAACAGACAGATTGTATCAGTCTCACTCCTCCTTTAAGAATGAGAAAACTTTGTGTATTTCATAGCAAATTAGTGGCAAAACCAGTTATAAAGTTTTCTTATTTGAATGCAGACTATGTATATGGTCTTAATATTACATTTTACTGCCTCTTAAATTACAAAACCAAGGTGAAAGTCTAAAATAGAGATGGAGATATTAAAATTAGGAATATGTGTACCAGAATCATAAAATAGAGATGGAGTTCAAACTACTACAGGGAGCATGGGAGAAAAAAGTGAGAAAGACTAATCAGTTTTCTTTTTGGATTCCAGAAATACGGCAAACATTTTAATCACAAGAGAGACACTAATCTGCTACAAAAATAAGAAAAACATAACAGCTTTTCACTATATTTGTGGTATTTATACTCTCAACAGACACCTAAAAAATGGCAGTGTGCGATATAGTATTTCATAGTAAGTGTGGACAATCTCAGATTTTTGAAACTGTTTTGTTCAAACTAGTTAAATTTAAGTCTGTTATATGTAATGCCAAAACTAAATGCAGAGAAGAGGATCAGTTCATCAATCATTCCATTGTTTGGTGTCACCTAAAGAGAACATCTGGAAGGCTGAATGTGTTTTGCTTTTAATATAGTTTCCTTGCCATTATGTAGCTGCCACTTTTATGAAATGAGGCCAGCCTCAGAGATATGTATGCAAAAGAGTAGGCAATAATAGCATCTGTGGCTGTTTCGAGATTGCAAAAGCATTCCTAGCCTCTGGCATGTGCATATAGATTGCTGAATTTCATGAAATAATAATAATAATATTTTACATTGGAATAATGCTTTACACATCCACACTTTTACAGAAAAAAATTACAAAACCCAATATGCATTTATATTCCAAAGTGATTAGTGTTATAACAATGTATTTGATGTTTTAATATTTCTTTCTCTTTCTTGAATGTTGATAATGTATTCAGAATGGAAATATAAGGATTACAGGGTACTTAAGAGAGTCAAATTGCACATGTTTTGCTTCTTGCATATTTTTTAAATCAGTTGGGAAAATGTTAAGATGTTTTACCTTCTACAGACTGACCTATTTAGAAGAAAATCCCCTTGACTGAGCCATACATACACATTGCTAATAGTTCGCTGGTTTTAAAACCATTTTAAGCATTCTGCATTTTTCTTTCAGTTGTTTCTATGTACTAATTGGTGTTTCATTGAGGTCACCACAGAACAAAACAGTGTTCACCCTGATGAACAGCAGACTGGAGGGCGGAGGGTGCTAGATGAAGTGCTCTATTTGATGACAGTCGGAAAATAATAATGTGTGTGGAACTTTTTTGATGCATAGAGAATTATTTAGAATAGAAACCTAACAGTTTTTAGCTACAGTATTTGTTTATGACACATATGTCACAACACAGGTGATATCTAGGAGAAAGATGCATCTGTCCAGGAAGAAATACACAGTTGAAGTTACTATCCTTGAAGCATCTAAAGGATAGTTCCTGATAGTTGTATTTTTATATTATGCTTGACACTTTAGATTACAACAGCCTCCTCTGTTTTATGAAATGGCCAGAACCTGAAGAAGTTGAATAACTTTTTTTGTGAATAACTTTCTTGAGGTCTTACTCATAGTAAAGCCAGTGTCTAGTGCAAGTGTTTCAAAGTGTGTGAGCTTGCTCATCTGCTGCAACACGATACACACCACAGGAACCAAGTGAGACTGGGGGTCTAGCGCTGAAAGCCTGTCAAGGAAGTACTGCCTCAGTTATGCAGTGAAGATGATTTACAGATAGGAGTGCAATGGCGCTCCATACATGGCTTTTGTCACCTATATTTATGCCCCCCTTTTCACATATTGGGATGTAGCTAGTTACTGACTTCGTGAGTTGGAAAGGGTAAATTATTTACAGATACTCTTTGAGTGACAAAAATAAGAAAAGAAGTCAAAACAAGACATTTGAACACTCACTGTGGGTTGGGTCTTTCCACATTAATTACACTTGCACAGAGGCCTGCCTTATCTAAATAATTCCTCAGGTGTTCCTTGGATTATGCCTTCCCAGTCTTATGTCTTAAGCTTTTCTGTTTTGTTTTCAGCTCTGTTGTTTATTTATAAACTTTTGCCTGATATCTTAAGGTTGTATTTTTCCTGAATTTTCATCCCAAAACATATTAATAAATGTAAATCAATGATCCCTTTTCTGTCACTTACTCTCTTTCTGTCCTTTCTGCCTTAGAAAGAAAAAAATGAGACTCTTCTTGATCACAAAATCTCATGTTCTATCATATCTGACAAGCCTGTGATGATTTTGCTTGGCTTTTAAAAATCTATCAATAATCTATTTTCACTTTTAAGCCAAATAGATTTAAGAATTTCTTTATGTGTACATGTATGTACACACACACTTCCCTACCGTGGGGCAAAGAAATACCCCGTTAGGCAATGAATACAATTTCGCAAGGGAGAAAAGGCCATAAGTTTATAGGAGGCAGAGTAGTAAACTTAGTAATTACAGTGCATTTTGTCTATTAAGTATTGTTTCAGCAAAAACCCTCATTAAAAACATATATGTGTTTTCCTTTTGGACAGTATAAGAATTTACAAAATAATTAAGAGCGAAAGAGAAAGATTAATTTAAAGGAAAAGGTAAATAGAATAATTTCTCTGCAATATTGTATGAACAAGAGTGTTAAAATATTTAATATGAATCTGAAATCTTGCTATTGCATGTCCTGTGAAATTTAAGAGAGATGAAGTTAAATGGAATACTATGGTCCATCTGGATACAGTAATGAAGAAGCGTCATGATATCTGATTGGTCACTTTGGCACTGCATTCTGAAAACAAAGCAGTAGTCCATTTATCTGAAGATTGGTAGCTTGTTAGCTTGTACATTATCAGCAGACTAACTAGCTTATCTGTATCAATTATCATTGGGGTAATTAATACCTCTGTATCAAGGACTTAACCTGAGTCCATATGAAAAATCTCAAGATGGAAACAATAGAATTTTCTCAGAGCTTCTAAATGATAGATGTAAAACCTAGTAGACTTACTTTGCATATTTAAAGAAACAAAGTTAAATAGCATTTTATACAACAATGAAATAAAATCTTTGATATTTATGAAGGGTATTCGCCTGGCTATTTATAGTTGCCATCCAACATCATATCTGCCAACATACTTCCTCCACCCATGGTGAAACTGTGGGGTATGCCTCAGGAACTGTGAAAGCTGAGCTACTTCTGCCTACTTTTGACTTATTGTCACTTAAAGAAGGAATTTACTATAGGGTTCAGAAATTTATACTAATATTCTTAGAAATATTTGTACATACACACAAACATACACACACATACACATACAGGAGGAAGGAAAACAGAGTTTGAAAAGGAAAATGGGGCATCAAGTGCTCCTCTTCAGTCTAAAGAAATTTCATTATTTCTTGATTTTGATCACAGAAGTTCACATGGTGAAAGGGCAGAACTGACTTCTAGAAAAATGTTCTCTCACGACTGCTTCTGTGCCATGACATGCATGCACATTCTCTCTCTCTCTCTCTTAGAAAAGATAAATGTAGTAAATAAAAGAATGGGTAGACGGATAAAAACCATTGACTATCTGAAACAATATGGAGAAAATTAATTTTTCATGTATTTTCGAGGAGAAACTATAGTTTTAGTTTTACAAGTGCTTCTGGTTGAATTAAAGGCCAGAAGCAAGTCTAGAGCAAAAGGTAGCAGTGATGTTTTATCTTAAACACTAAGCAAAAATTTCCCAGTTGTGATTTCCTGAATTACTACATTGAGAAGGACTGAGGTTCAGCAGAAAATGCTGATGAGAAGTTTATTTCAGGTACATGTAATTTACAGGAAGTTCTTGTTATTATTTGAATGAGTTCTTTCCTCAGAAGACCCAGAAAACTTGTGGGTCCATAAAGGGAATTATTTAACAGATAATACCTCAGCTATAAGGAAAGTCTAATACAAATGTAGCATTTCAGCTTAGTCCATCAAATAATTCTGAATTTATTTTCAAAATACTTGTAAACTGTGTGTGTGTGTGTTTCTACAGGCATGCATGTTACAAGTCATTTGTATGGAAGTCTGAGGACAACCTAGTTCTCACCTTCCATCTTTTTGAAGCAAGGTTTCCTGTTGTTTGCTCTCAGGCTAGTTAGCCTGCAAGCTTCTCAAGATTCTCCTTTCTCCACCTTCTATCCTGCTTTAGGAGTTTTTAGATTCTAGCTTTATGTAGAGTCTGGAGATCTGAATCCAGGTCCTCACACTTGATTGACATATGAATTTACCCATTGCATTTCTCCTAAGCCCCAGGATTTTAGCTTTAGAATGCCTTCAGTTCTTTATATTTTGCATATCAGAACCGTTTTTTAATCCTTAGGCAACAGTTAAGACATGCACAGATGTATCAAATTTACTTGTTAAATGAACAGCCACAGTTTTTTTTATTATTTATTCAATTGTGTTTATTTAATTCAACCAGAAGCACTTGTAAAACTAAAACTATAGTTTCTCCTCGAAAATACATGAAAAATTAATTTTCTCCATATTGTTTCAGATAGTCAATGGTTTTTATCCGTCTACCCATTCTTTTATTTACTACATTTACCTTTTCTAAGAGAGAGAGAGAGAGAGAGAGAGAGAGAGAGAGAGAGAGAGAAAGAATGTGCATGCATGTCATGGCACAGAAGCAGTCGTGAGAGAACATTTTTCTAGAAGTCAGTTCCACCCTTTCACCATGTGAACTTCTATGATCAAAATCAAGAAATAATGAAATTTCTTTAGACTGTATGTGTGTGTATGTTTGTGTGTATGTACAAATATTTCTAAGAATATATTAGTATAAATTTCTGAACCCCATAGTAAATTCCTTCTTTAAGTGACAATGAGTCAAACTCTCAAAAGCTTTCACAGTTCCTGAGGTATACCCCACAGTTTCATCATGGGTGGAGGAAGTACATGCATGTGTGTGTATGTATGGGTGTGTATGTGTGTGTGTGTGTGTGTGTGTGTGTGTGTGTGTGTGTGTGTGTGTAGAACCAGGGACGAATTCGGGAACCACCATGGACGCCTCCACCTCCTCCTCGTTTACTCTGCCCAGGGATTCACAGACTCCGCCCTACCAGGACCAGAAACGCAGGCTGCCCCCACTTCCACCTGGCATCTATACGTGGGGTCTAGGATCCGAACTCAGGACCTTCCGCCTGAAAGGCAGAGGCTTAACCCCTGAGCCACCTCTCCAGCCCCGGAATATCTACAGTTCTTGATTAATATAATAGCAATTGTGCATATGGATTGAAGACTAGAATTTAGTTCTTTATGATACAACTATGTGAAAACAACATGGTTAAATGTGAAACTCTAAAAATGGCATGTAAGGAGAATTCATGATAGAAATAAAATGAGCCCCACGTTAGCATTGCCAAAGTAACTGTCTCCTGGTTCCCTTGAAGTCCAGAAGGGCCTCTTATCTCCCTGTCTTATTTTAAGAAATGGGGGGATTAATAATGTTCTGGTGGGGGGAGACACAGTTTATCTAATGGTATTGGATCTTGCACTGATGAGGATCTGTCATGGTTTGAATGTGTCCCCCACAGTCTCATGTGTTTGGCAAGGTCATGGCCCCTTGAGAGTGGAGCCTTGCTGGAGGAAGGCAGTCACAAGGGGGGCAGGGTTGAGGTGGATTAGCCCCACCCTACCTCCAGGAAAAGTCTGCCTTTGCAACAAGCTTGCAAGTGTCTAGTGACAGCTTCCTCTAGCTTTGGCCAGCCAGCCATGCTGCCTTTGTTATGAAAAACTGTACCTTCCCTCTAGAACCATAAACTGAATAAATCTCCCTTTCTCCCTTAAGTTTCTTGACTTTGGGTGTTCTCTCTCAGCAATAGTAAAGAATAACTGTTACAGGATCCTTCTAAGCAGTGCAGAATTGTTAAGGACTTCTTACTTTTCATTGGCCATGATGAGGAAACTAGTGAGGCTCTAGAAGAGAGCCAAACCCTTATGGTGAGATTTCAGTCAGTCAACAGATAATTATTTACTCATTGTGACATGAGAATAAGGCATTGAACACATAGACACAAACAAGTCACAGATTCCAATTTAAAGGCTGTTACAGTCTAACAGGAGACCCAAAACCTGTTTACTAAGCACCCCAGTAGAAATTAGAGGATCCAAGTATGTTAAGAGCAAAAAGTTCAATAGGAGGAGGACCACAGGACACACAGAACCAGTCAATTCTGTTGAGTGCTCTGTGACTTTTTGCTGTGTGTTTAGTGTTTCTTGCCTGTTTAGCTGTTCCAATAGCCAGAGAGTATCCATATTCAGCTTGTGGGGCTTAGAAGGGAATCTGAACTCGTGTTTATAGGTATTGCAAATATTTTAAGTAATTTGGTTATTTAATATCAGTACTCTTGTATTAGCCTTCATGGGTGAACATTTTATGATTCATTATCTTAATGAATCTCCCTCCTTGTTAATTGTATTTTCAGTCAAGCCATGTGTTGCTTTCTTACTTCAACTGTAAATTGGTTTCTTCTAAACCTAAGTAAAAGGGAGAAAGCATAAAGAACATTATTGTGGCATTGTGCTAAGTAATGTCTATCTAAAGTATTTGAATCTTTTGTTGTTATACGTTTTATTTAGTCCAACTCTGATTCAAACAAGGCAAGCAGAAATGAGGCAATAGTTAGCTTTAGTTGATACCTTGAAATAAGAAGGTTTTCCCCAGTATAAAGAAATATCAGTTAATATCAAACAGCAGTTTCTATCTAAGAGAATGGAATAATTAATGAAAGATTTTTAGTTGCAATCACACATAGTACTTTTATTTTATTTTTTTGTGATTATTTTCTGTTGCTTCTTCAAATGGTATGATTTTACTCCTAGTTTCTGGAAGAGAAATGGCAAAAACTTACATTGTTTTAGGGGTCTTCAAAACCTCTCTGACCAAGAACTTAATGGGAGATATCACATACCTGGTATTTGGAATATTGTTCAATTGCCTATGAATTCTAGTTGGAGCATCATAAGATATTTTCATTTTGCCTTGTCTTCCTCTTTCTGTGTTTACCTGTATAAAGTATGTTTTTTTCTTTTTTAAACAAAAGTATTTTTGATATACTAATAACATAGGGAATTTCTATTTGTTTATAACTTAAGAACCTTAGTAGCACTTACTATTCCCTCAGTCTTTCCTATATCCTACTCCCTTATCTCTAACCCCCCATTTTTATTGAATAATTAACATTAGTAGAGTCCAGAGTGTGTGCAGGTAATGTGATGTGATTTGGTTTATCTTTGACCTTTGTGTGGTATGTTCATTATTTAGCGGCTTTTATATGGAGCATCTAGTCAACTATTCATGCATGCTCATGGGAAGAGCAAGTTTCACATGATGCTTGGCAGCTCCAGGAGAGTGGCAAAGCAGTGTTGTCAAACAGCCGCACAAAAGCCTTAAGAAAACTTGAGTGAGCCATCAATAAACGGGAACATCACTGCAAATTATCAAATCAAAACATCATCAATGTGAAACCATCAAAGTCCTACAATTAGAATTCAACCACTTGGAATCCTGAGGATTATTTAAAAATGAAACTTCAGATACAGCATGGATAGATGGATAGTGAACTGAGATTTGGATCCTCTTTATATTGTTAACAGGCACCATTACACGAATCAAGTCTTGAATTCTGTTTTTATTTTCCTACTCTGTTAAATGTCACTGTACCATTTACTCTTTTCTGTTGCTGTGAGATAAGACTCCAACTTAAGTAACTTAAAGCAATAAAGGGGAGATTTATTCAGCTTACGGTTCCAGAGGTGAGATCAGTCTTTCATGGAGGAAACAGCATGGCTGGCTGGCAGAAGCTGTAGGAGGTGTATGTTAATGCAGACATCATGGAGGTCGAGCGCTACTGTCAATGCTACTGTCAACCACAAGAGAAGACTCACTCAAGCAGAACAGAGCCAACTAACCTCAAGGTCCACCCCCTGTTACTGCCTTCCTCCAGCAACACTCCACCTCCTAAAGGTGCCATGACTTTCCTAAACAACCAAAGATTCAAACACTGTGGGGGACAACTCACATTTCAAACGTGACAGTCACTGATGGGGACTTCCCCTCCTACATTCAGGTTGCCCCTGGGTCAGAGAAGAGGCTCTGATAGAGCTTCATATGCCCTGAAGTGAAGGCTGATGTTGCTGATAGTCATCGCATCCAGCCTTCTGGGCAAGGAGCAGAGTCTCCATAAATGCTTAGCAAGTGAGTGCAGTAGGGTCTTAGCAACATGCTGACAATAATGTCAGCCCCAGTAATTATCACCATAAGTTAGAAGCCAAATTTAATATACTTTAAGAAATGAACAAGAATGACAAACAAAACCAAGACATGATTTACTTTTTCCAAAATCTCTGACCAGATCTTACAGATGTTGTTCTGACTATTTCAGCTTAAATCTAAAATCTTCCCATTTCCCTATAGTCTTTATTTCATTCATTTTTTTATTATTTATTCAATTGTGCGTGTATGCATATGTGCAGGTGTGTGTATGTATGTGTGTGTGTGTGTATGTGTGTGTGTGTGTATGTGTGTGTGTGTATGTGTGTGTGTGTGTGTAGAACCACGGACGAATTCAGGAACCACCATGGACGCCTCCACCTCCTTGTTTACTTTGCCCTGAGATTCACAGGCTCCACCCTATCAGGACCAGAAACGCAGGCCACCTCCGCTTCCGACCGGCGTCTATACGTGGGGTCTAGGATCTGAACTCAGGACCTTCCACCTGCAAGGCAGAGGCTTAACCTTTGAGCCACCTCTCCAGCCCCTCATTTTTTTTTTGATTGTGAAAGATGTCCAATTTGATCCGGTAGTCAACACTTTTTCATGCAACGAGCCACGTATAAATTATTTCAAAGGGTCTTTCAAAGAATATGGCTCCTGCCCATTACGGAATGTATCCCAAGAAAAGGAGGATATCTACGATGTCATTTTTTGAAATTAATTCAGCAGCTAGATGATTGCAGGGATGAAAGCGATGTGCATCCATTGTGGGAAGAAGCAGCAGCATGAATTTGTGCTGAGGAGAAAGCAGAGGTGCCTAGACTGTGTCATGCAATTTCAATGAAAAATTTCAAAAATATTAGCATTTTGCCTTTAGAGAGGAACTACTTAGTATATCCAAGCAACATTTTATTTTGTTGATATTGTTGTCATGGCTTGTTTTCATACTAGATTTTTCTTTTTTGAATAGTTAGTAGAAATAGCCATCTCTGGCAGAGTTTCAGAGTTTTAGATAATTTTCAGTCTTAACGGTATTATTTACCTTTAGTCATTGATACTATTTATATGATTTTTTTAAAGCTCCCAAGTTTCAACTATACAGGTCTCACTATCCTAGGACTTTTTAATATATTGTTTAAAAGTCTGCATGCCTTTGATAGAATTCTGGAATAATCCCACCTCATGCCTGATGCTCCACTGAGATTTCTTAGGAGTTCTAGCATTTCAAAAGAGCTGATGAAATGTTAAACCTTGAAAATCCACTTGTATATTCAGTAGCTATCTCTGTAAAGTGTATACAGTATAATTTGATTCTGCTTTGTGGATTCAACTCTGAATTTGTGTGGATTCCTTCCAATTTCGAGTTGTTTTATTTTAGTAATAGTCACTATTGGTGTTGCCAAAACTTCAAAGCAGGTATTGCTTTTCTCTTGAAATTCATGGCAGCTGCGCCTCCTCCAGACACTGTGCTCAACTGACCTGGGTGCTTGCAAAGGGAATTTACACTTTCCTGTTCCAGAAACCACAACTGTCTCCTTTAATAATTCCAATATTCACTGTTCCTTGTGCACTGCACGATGTGGACATAAACACCTTTTATTGCCACTTAGAGATAAATCCCCCATATTAAACACCAGAGACTCATTTGAACTTGAAGAGTGGCGAACAGCAGTAAGATAGAAAGAAGTAAAGAGAACTGAAGGAGATGGAACCTGAAAGATCAGAGGCCCTGGGCCAAATCACATTCGTGCTGAGGAGGGATGTTCCAGCTGTTCTTAGCTGTCAGTTTTCTCTCCCTCCCTCCTCTCTGCTCCTTGTCTTTCTGTACCTCCTCTGCTCTGGTTCTTTGTAGGCTCAAGTTTTATCTCATCTTTCTTTTCTTTCTCCTTTTATGGCTCGGTTCTCTGATATCTAGTTTAACTTATGGAAAGGAAAACTGTCTAAAGAGCTGATTTTCCTACAACATCAAAAAAAATACCATCAGGTTTGAATTTCTAATTTATTCTAATGCTTTACATGGCCAGGATCAGCCCTAAAGGTAGCAGGAGGAAATTTTGTTCCTGATTTGAATTTTGGTCCAAGTTACATGATCCTGAGCCTGAGTTTTTAATCACTGAAGTAGAACCAGGAATAGCTGGTGGAATATTGGGAAAAATAAGCACCCTAACATACACTCACAAGTGCTAAGCACACCCTTAACAATACAATGAAAGTAGGTTTGCCTGCTAAAAGATAGTTTTCCTGGGTTTTATTATTATATGAGAGAATGTAAAAGGATTTCCTGGAACATCTTTTAAATAGGACAGAACATACTAGTTCAAATGGAACAGTTTTCAGTGCTGGCTCCCTGGGGCAGGTAGTGTGTTGTTAGGAATGCATTGCCTACACAGATTTTTCTTGTCACAGATGTTCAAGATCTGTGACACTGTGTCTTGAACACAGTAAAGAGACTATTGTTTCTCTCTCAATGAGTAGACTTCCTGCATACACTTGGTTAGATCTGGTTCCCAGTTATCCCTTTGAATGTTCAGGGTGGGGGTGGGGAGTGCACTGTTTCTCTTTTCATTTCTACTTGCTTTTCAGTGACAATGTGTTTCTTTACCAAGTATGTGCTGGCTGTGCTGACAGCTACAACAATGGGGGCACAAGGCCAGCCCCAGGAGCACTTGACCTACTTTGACTTGGCTTCTGTGCCCATGATTACCTGTCATGCCAATGGCATCTCTGGAAGTAATATTCTATTGCTGAAACCCTTAATTTTTTATACCTTTTTATTATTATTTCAGCTCATACAAACTTAATAGGTACACCAGTTCCCTCCCTCCCTCCTCCTCCCCCCGAACCCTCTGCTCCCCCTCCCCTTCCCTCTCCCTCCCCATCCCCCAGTGCTTCCTGCCCCAATTCCCAGAGAGTCCTTTCTTGTGTATGCCTGACTCTCCTCTGGGCCCTCCTCTCCGATGACTTACAAGGACCCAGTGGCATTTCCCTGAACCCTTTCCCGTGTTCCCTTTAGGTATAGGAACACTGCTGTGGCTGCCAATCCTTTGCCTCCAAGGATCTTGGTGCCTTTAGCAGATGCTAGATTTTGTGAGGTCAATAGTGTGTTGGACATTGTACAGGGCATGCAAAATCCAATTATGATTGCTTCGGCCCTAACTTGTGTGGAGTATCTTGCAAATCATTGCTCCTCCCATCCTTTTGCTCTTACACTCTTACCGCCCCCTCTTCCGCAAATGTCCCTGAACTTCAGGATGGGGAGAGATTAGGCTGGCCTAGTTCTAGGTGGTTGATATAGGGTCTCTGAAGTTCTGGATTGTGAGAAACCCTTAATTTTTTATATTTGTAAGAACTTTTAAACGAAGACATTTCCTGTCAGCTAAGCAAGGTCTATGTCGATGCAGTATTTTTTAGTTGTAGAGGGTATTGCTTATTTACCTTATTTACCTTTGCCATTGTCCATTATCTTCAGAGGCAAAGATTTACACAGTTTATTGATTTATTAGAGCTATAATCATATTTGATTTTTTAGGTACTAGATTTTCGTGCCTTTTTCACTTATTAGTCTAAGTTGCTTTTTAGCATTGCTTTTGAAGTCTGACTCCCAGGGGTGGAATTTCAATTCTAACTCTAACTAAGAGGACCCAAGACACAAAGTATAGTGAATGTGTCACTGAAGTAGACAGGTAGCAAAAACTTTGAAAGATTTCTAAACTTTCAGAAACTTTAAGATTTTCCTATTTTTCACTATAAATTGGGGTGCCTAGAAGGTGTTCTGTGTTTTTATTAATATAAACACTGTGTGAAAACACTAGGTAGGCAGCCAGATCTTCAGGAAGCTTATAATTTGGTTTGGATTTATAAAACAAATTTATTCAATCAGCATGGATCAAGATTACCTTGTTTGTTGCCTGGGAGATACTTCAGCCCAGATATAAAGAACACAAAATTTCTTTGATTTAAAGAAATACTTGTTCACCTTTGAGACACACCCTCAACTTTCCCTTTACTATTTATGTTGAACTGTATGATTTAACTCTGAACGTTATATATCCTTTGATTCAATAATGATCCATGTAATTCAAAACTGCCTTGGTCTGTTTCTTCTCTTACCCAGAACCTAAGGGCCACGAAAGTAGTCTGTTCACTTGCATGTGAGCCACAGATAAACTCATGCTAATAGTTCCTTTCTTTCTATTTCCCCTCCCCTTTTTTTATGGGGGGTTAGATCAAGGGCCTCATATGCAGTATACAAGGACTTTTACCACTGAGCTATATGCCCAGCACTCACTCTTTTTTTACTGAAAGAATCCTTGCATCTAGAATTTTCCAATGTGAATTCAACACAGGTTTAACTTATTTTTGTTATGTATTCTACATTTTCCTGCCTTCTTTCTGTCATCTCCAGGTCTCTGGAGTGAGTTCTGCAAATGATGTCATATATGCAGGAGGTAGGCTCAGGCAACTGCTGATCAGAGATGTTCCAGGCTTTTGCTTCCTATGATCCTGTTAGGGGAGTAGGCTTCCTTGAAGGTCTCATTCACAAAATGATTTGCACTTAGCAGGGCATGATTTACAAAATGATTTGCACCTAGCAGGGCACTCACTGAACTGTGTCTTCTTTCCTAGGTTGTGAGGTGAACTCTTGCAGGTGCAAGCCCTGGAGAGTTCATGCAGGGACTGTGGTTCTGAAAGTCTCTCTAGGAGAAAGGTGGACTTCAGTGGATTTCTGTTTTATGCTATTCCCTCATCACCTCTTTCATTTTGACTTCTGCTGTGTTTTACGTTTTTAATCCTTGTTTATGAACATTTGTGAATAATTTTCAATTGGAATTTCATGAAGTTAAATCTTTCATTACAAATTTTATTTTCTCATGCTTTCTTTGTTGTCACCTGGGAGATATGAAGAACACAAAATTTCTTCCATTTAAAGAAATACTTGCTCACCTTTGAGACACACCCTCCACCTTCCCTTTACTATTTGTGTTGAACTGTATGATTTAACTCTGAACATTATATATCCTTTAATAAGGATGTATAATAGATAAGATAAGATAAAATAGCCTTTTAGGGAACAGGAAATAGAAATGAGCCTGCAGGAGAAAAGTACCAGTGAGTATCCTACATTAAAGTTTTTGCCTCCTGTGGATTTAATGATTCATTTGATATAAAATGGTCTTCCATAGCATATTCTTATGGTGACATCAATTTCTAGCATTTCCTAGGTTTTTTTTGGGGGGGGGTGCTAGTCACTGCTGTTTACATGCATTACCTCAGTTACTTCTATGAGATAGTGTTTCTTTTTTACTTTCTCCCATGTTAGACATGGGACGTGGCAGAAACATGAAGGCATTCAGTGGCTTTCTAGAGTTTATCTGGCTTGAAAATTATTTGCTGGCTCTAAATCTGTGTTCCCAGTAAATGAAGGACTATGATGCATGCATATAGCCAGTTGATATTCTGGTGGAGTTCAGTGTTGGTGTCAACTGAACATTTCTGATGGTCTTGGATCTAAGTAGATATTTTATACCAAACCTTGCTTGAAAGCCTTTCTAAAAAAGTTCACTTATTTCTAAGAAGGCAGAAGAACTCTTGAACTTGGCATTTGAAACATTACTCTTCAAAAGCCATTTTTGCTTTTATTTTTGGGTTACTTTTTCTGTCAGTTTAGTCACCTCTATTTTAAATAATTAAGTAAATTAAAATACTATAATGCATTTTAGTCGTCATTTTAAAATTCTATGACAATTCATTTGCATTTTCTTAATATGGCATTTACTATGATTATACTAATTCTCAAAATAGCAAGTATGAATTGAGTATTTTATGCTAAATATACTCTATTTGAGAAACTGTTCAATATTTTGCTTTAAAAGTAAATTTATAATTTTCAATTTAATTCAGTTTAAAAAAATTTTAAGTACCTGCTCCATGTCAATCATTATGCTTGAAACTCTGAAACTTAAGTAATTCTGATATAGAACATCCTTTTGTTACTGGTTTTAAGTCCAGATCCGACTTTGAATAATGAAGTCAGTTCACGGTTGAATGCTTTTTTTTTTTTTTTTTTTTTTTTAGTAAGATTTATTGAGAATCAAGGAAAAAGGGGAGGACATCTGGTTCCTTTGAGGAATCAGGAAAACCACGGATTCTTTGGCTGATCCAGAACCAGAGAGAGCTCCAAATCTGTCTCTGAAGAATCTGGACCCTGGGTGCTTCCTTTTATGAACAGTTGGGGGATCTAAAATGGAAACTTTCTATTTTGTCCATTCTGACCTTTGATTGGTGGTACCTGATGGGCTAGGTTTGGGTCTTTGTACGTCATCGGAGAGGAGGGCCCAGAGGAGAGTCCAAGCCTGCACAATAAAGGACTTTCTGGGAATTGGGGGGGGGCACTAGGGGATGGGGAGGGAGGGGTGAGGGGAGGGGCGGCCTGCGTTTCCGGCCCTGGTAGGGTGGAGCCTGTGAATCCCCGGACAGAGTAAACAAGGAGGAGGTGGTCCATGGTGGTTCCTGAGTTCGTCCGTGGTTCTACACACACATACATACATACACACACATACACACACACACACACACACACACGGTGCACAACTGAATAAATAATAAAAAAAATTAAAAATAAAATAAAATAAAATAAAATCTCATTGGAGGATTCCCAGTGGGTTCTATATGTAAGAAAAAGTGAGAGGGAAGGGAGGAGACACAGATACAGGCATTTATAAGGACTGATTCATGGGGTGGGGGAGCAGCAGCTTTCCTGAGGGATGGAGGCTGCTTCTGCTTGGGCCTAAGTATATAGGGTTTTAAGGGCTTGGGACATTGTGGTTTGACTGTTATGGTTCAGCCGTCTGCTTGTTTTGTCCATTTCTGGAAAGTGACTATCATTTGTCTAGTGGCAATTTTATTTTTGATCTCTGATCCATTGTTTTTGGTGCATCCACATACAATACAGGTTTCAGCTCTGTCAGAAACTCATCAGTCTTTGTCTGGGTGGGTCAAGTCAGCTGTGTGCTGCTGTTTATCATACAGACTTGTGATTTTACTTTTGTTTCCATGTCTATAAAAATCTCTGCCTGTATCTGGGCGGACAAGGTCAATAGGGCAGGATCTTTCATGAGGACATGGTGTACAGAGGCCTAAGCATTGACATTAGGTACCTTACTTGATCACTCTTTACTTCATTTACTTAATCTGGATCTGTGCTGAACCTGAACCTTACCAATTCAGCTAGTCTGTCTAGCCAGTTTGCCCTGCAGAATCCCCTATCTAAGTCTCCCAAATGATGTTGATACTGTTGCATGAACAGTCTTTTCTCTGTCAAATATCTGTTCTGGGTTACCAAATGTTACAGGATCTCTGTTCAGGGGACAGGTGATGCTGGAATGACTGTCCCATGTTGCATGGTTCTGAGTGTTCAGAATCGAAGATTGAAATCAGAACACATGTAGAGAATTAAGGTAGAGTTTATTAGAGGAGAGAAAGAACGAAACTCATGGACTCCAGGTATGGAATCCATGAGAAGCAAGGAACAAGAAACAGACTCATGGCCCAAAACCAAAGATGGCTATCAGGGTCAGGCATATTTGTACACTTAGGCAAGCCCAAGAAACTGGCTTTTTCTCATTGGTTAGCTCCCATTGGGATCCAACCCAGTTATTTTTGGGCCCACATGGGATTAGAGATCAAATTGTTTGTTGGATGGGCAGAGCTCATCTCCATAATCCTTTCCTAGGGAAGTTGGCTATCTTATCTCTGGGAGGACTGAAATCAGTTCCTCAGCAGGGGTGTTCCTTCTGGGTGATCTGGGCAGTGGAGGGGAAGGTCTTCAGGAATTTTAAAGACCTTCAAAGACTTTTAGAGACCATCCCAGCAAAGCTGTTCTAACCCTGCCTTATTCCTGAATACAGGAGTCACCATGACTGTTAGCTATCTTATGGATGGATTACCTGGAATCCAAAATCATTCATACTGTTTGTATGGCAAGCTCTTTGTCCACCAAGCTATTTTCTCAGTCCCTAAGAAAATTCCTGAGGGCCAAAAAGAAAGGGATAATCCACAGTGTATTATAATGCAATGGCAAATGCTAAAAATAGAAGTAAACAAGAGCACCATAGGAGTGAACACAGAGCTTTCTCTGTGTTTAGGAAAGGTATCTGAGAAGACAGAATCTTGGAGTATGGGCAGTGATAGATAGGGGACTTTTATATTTTTTTTATTTTGAAAAGGGGTCTGTAATTGAAGAACTCAGAGAAGGTTGGATCTAAAGATTTTTTGAGAATATGCAAGCAGGTATCTAAAAGGGAAGCTTATCTAAAGGATCTCTAGGGATGTAAACATGCATCCCTTGGTGGTCAATCCCTGCAGGGCCCTAGAGCAACTGAAGACTGCAAGGCAGAGAGCCTTAGCTGGGAGGATGTGATAATGGTGTAATACTGAGAAGACTGAGTTTTGCAGATCCTAACTGGCTGTCTTCTCATTTAGATCTCTGGTTATTTCTCTAACAACTATTTTCTACCTTTTCCCAAGGATTACACAAAATTATTTAATATATACTTGGCAGTCTCCTTCTGTGTGAAACTTGGCTTTTTTTTGTTTCCAGTTACGTGGGGTCAGCTATGGTCTGAAGATATTAAGTGAGAGACTTTAGAAATAAACAATTCAGAAAAATTAAATCTGTAAGGAAACCTTATGATTTCCTGCTCAGTCCTATCTAAGACATAGAACTTCCCTTTGGCTAGTGTAATGGTTACTTTTAATTATTGCTGTGAGATGGCATTCAATGTCAAATAAGGTAAGGGAGAAAAAGGAAATTTATTCACCTTCGGTTCTAGAGGAAAGATATACGGTGGAGACAGCATGGCTGAAGGTAGCAGCAGTCCTCCACATGGCTGGAGCATTCCTGGAGCATCTCTCCTCTTCCACTCTCTATTCTGTTCCGTGGCTTTTATGGGGTCCATTAATGGAAGGTTCCTATGAGATCTGTGGAGGTTCCAATGGGATCTAGAGCTGATAAAATCTCTTCAAGTGGTCTCAGCTGGTCTTAGTTAATACCAAGTGTGTCAAGTTGACACCCAGGATTAACCATCACATCTAGCATATCTACATTGTACATGCTACTTTCCCATTATTATGTAGCATACAGTAAGATATTTTAAGAGAAAAAAGATTGCATTCATACAACTTGTGATCATGTATTGTAATTATTTTATTATGAGTTGTTACTGATCTTTTACTGTATCTAATTTATACATTAAGTTTTACCACAATACAACTGTAGCAGAAAAGCACAGTTTAAGTAGGGTTCCATATTTAGAGAACTTCCACGGGTCTTGGATCACATCCCCATTATAAGGAAATCTACTATAATGTACATGCTGAGAGGAGAGGTCTTAATTCACATTTGATGGATGTGTTAGTGTAGTCTCTGTGATGTCTAGGATAGGTAGGCCCAGGAAAATTAAGATCAGTGAAACTTAATTTTTTCCAGTCATATCAGAATACAGAGAAATTTTAGTTAGAAGTTACTTTTAAGTATAGGTACTTTTGGTATATAAAATAAAGATATTTTATACATCATTTGTTTTATATGTATGTTTTAGGCATATTATAGAATTTCCTTGGTCAACTTTGTTTCTGCCAGACTTATTCACTGATAGCCATGATAAAATAAATCTGTTTCCCATACTTAGCTCCATCTAAAACTCTAAGTTCATTTCCTAAATCATTGATGTATCCTGACATAGCTATGAGGACAATTGCTGATTATGATTCTCTATTATAAAGTTTTAGAATTAAAGTATTTTTACTTTTGGTTTTCTTCTTATTTTCCTAGTAGATGCTGTATATTTTAGAATATTGCTCTTGTGAGTTGGCATCCCTCTCTCCCTTCCTCCTTTCTTCTCTGTCTCATTTCTTTCTTCCTCCCTCCCTTACCCCTTCTTTCCTTCTTCTTTGGGACTTTGACTCTTTCAAATAATTGGCCCATTATGACTCATTCTGCAGAGACTCTAAAAATTTCTTTAGACTTCAATCCTTAATATAAAAGTTGCACCATTTACATTCTCTGCATTGGGATTTAAGAAAATATTTCCCCGGCAGTATCAAAGTCACAATCTTGGTCATGGTAAAGATAAATCGGCTTTTAGAGTGATTGGAGGAAGAACTGACTTTTGAAAATGACTGAGCTTCCAAGATAGACTTCTGCAAATTTTCTAAGCATTTAGAGCAAATGAAGTCTGAGAAGTTTTTCCTTCTATTGCAGTTCACCTGCATAGTTGCTGATAAATCACCATCAAATGGCCTAAAGGAACAAAGGGTTTATTTTCTTACGATAGTCCAGCTTGATGGGAGAGCATGCACAAACACCAGGGCTAGGGAACTGGCCACACCATCTCTATATAATGGCTGAGAGAGGGATGATCCTTACCTGCCAGACCAGCATGTCTGTCCAAGTGTACACAAGGATGCCAACTCTCTCAACCAGCTCTCTGTATTTTATTCCTGGGTCTAATCTCACTCACCCACCATGGGCTAGACCTTCCCCATCAGCCATACAATCTCCTGCAGGTTTGCTCTGGGCTTAACCCAACCTACTAATTCTCCACAAATGTGCCCAGAGCTCAAACCTTCAACTGTCAAGTTGATACCTGTGCCTAACTAAGTCACCTTCCTAGTTTTTTTTATTATTATTTTATCTTATTGTTTAATTTATTGTAAAGGTTAATGTCTTCATATGTTCTCTAAACAATGTTCTCTGTGTCCTTTTGTAAATTTTTTGATATTCCAGTTCACTTCTTACAGTGCTGCACAAGGAATTAATGGGTTTCTCTCCAAAGTCAGAAGTCAGGCCTTGGAGGGTAAGTAAGCTATACCTTCTGCTTTTGATTCTTCTAGCATGTTGTATGTGCTAGGAATCACTCTTCGTCTCAGAAAGCATGCAGCTCTTGTTTCCAGGACTTTCATGATGTGAGTTAGGAATAAAGAACAATTGGTCCACATTTGGCATTCTGTTCCTCAGGACTCTGTGCAAGCTAAGAAAGATAATGCTTGTGACCTCTGCAATCCCCTTAGGCTCTACAGAGAGCTGGTGTACTTGCTCACATATGACTTTTTTTTTTCACTTAAGCCCTGCATAGAAATATGCATAATAGGCAGCATTATCTAGGGAACAGGAATCCTATGATTTATTCAAAAAACCAGGTTAAAGGTACCAAATTTCAGCCCATGAAGAGATAGCGTGGTTACCCAAGTGGCACAGTCAGTTCAGCCAAAACAGGGAACAATCATGGCTTATTTTCAGAAGGAGAATAAATAAGGAATAGAAGGACTGAATGAAGGGAGGAGACAAAGAAGAGAATGAGAATGAGTACCTTTACTACTTGAATGAAGCCAATGTTGGAGTCGAGAATGCAGTATATTTCTCTGTTAGTGACAGAGAAGCAAGCTGTTTTTTTTTTCCCATATTTGGCTTATCCTAAGAATTCTTATGTCTCTCTGCACATAAATTTTACAGTAATGGGGGCACTGGCTTGACTTTATTTCAAACAAACTCTGTCTTTTCTTTTTAATCTTGACAAACTCCAGGGCCACAGACGACCACCTTGGTGCTCTCATTATGTGATCTGAGAGCCTGCATGGAAGATTCCTTTCTACTGACACACTGAACAAAGGCTTTCCTGCCTCTGGACTCCTTATGAACTCTGCTCTGAGCATCAAAGAGCTACATCAGCTTTTTCAGAAATAAGTTGTTTCCTGGGCTGTTACTTCTCAGTGAAGTCCATGTTTAGCACAGCAAGATAAATTAGAAATCACTTTGATAAGCCTTGCAAAAACCTTCATGAAAGATCAATTTCCTAAAGTCTCATTTATTTCAGTAAGCTACATGTAAAGATTTTCCTAATATTTACATGTTATAATCTTTTTAGTTTTATGGTATACAACTATCTATTTGTAACCTCTACACATCATTTTTCCATTTTGATCCTACTTCAGTTTGTCAAGAATTCATATAGACCTGGAAATGGAAGTAAATGAACTCAGTGTGGAATAATTCTTTTGAGACCACAACTGATATTTAGATCTGAAATACATTCTACATGAAAATCTGTAGTCAAACAATTCACTGAATATAAATAATGAATGCTATTATTTAATGTTATTACCACATAAATATTTCATACTATATTTTCTTTCAATGAATTGGTTTAAAATATTAAAATTATATCCTAGGGATAAATTATTGTGATTTATTTAAACTTAAAGTGTTGTGTTTTCATTACCATGATTTGTTTAAAAAAGGTACAATCTGCTTCATCCAAGTCTATTAATGTCACATTTTTACACTTTAACTTATTGTACTTAGATGACTCCATCTAGCATTTATAGGCAGCATACATCTTGAACATAAAAGCATTGAGTCATTTTTATCCATAAAAAGGACCTTTTCAGAGGATGTAATATGAGTTTTAAAATATACAAGTTGACTTATAATGTTCATAAATCACATTAATGAATGTTCTCTGAATCTAGCTTAGGTTCTAACTTGTTCTTTGCTCCATCAAGTTCAGGGAAGCATCAGGTGTCGTGGTTGACAGGAAAATGTCAGGGTTCCTTAGAAAGGGTGCTGTCTTTCCCATGACTACATTTCCCTTGGGGCCCCGGCTAGCAGCTTTGCCTTCATTTGAAGATGGTTCTGTCCGCTGTCTGCCTTATTGCTCATCTTCTTCTCATCCACCAAATGGTTGCTGTTGTTTGGTCTAAATGTGCAGCATCAGTGTCTAGAATCAAATTAGAACCTCCATCTTTTGGCTTGCCATTCGGGTCACTGTGTCCAGTGGTCACACTTGATAGCTTTCAGTGAATAGGGAAAAGGTCAAAAGTTTTGTGATCTTGCTAAGAAATAACAATTCTGTACATTCTTACTGCACTTTTTCCTCCATCACATTCTGTGTAATTTTGCTATGGAAATGAGGCTGGGGGTTGAAAATCCCCATTGGCATGTTTCTTTGGAACATTCTACTGGATTATGGAAATAAGCACAGACCATATGGTAATATGGGGTTAGTATGAATCTCTGTAGTCTGAGTTTAGATCAGCTAAGTCTTGATTTCTATTTGCTTCTCCAGTTAAGTGACCAATACTATCTTTTCTACTCATGTAGCAGTGTGTCTCGATTACTACTAGTACATACTAAAGCATAGCTGAAGGCCGCAAGAAAATAGAATGTATCATTGGTCTTCATTTCTGCTCTCTTTGTTTTGTGACATAGGCTATAAAGAAGTTGGAAAAGCATTTTTATCATCAAAAATATGGAAGAACAAAATCTAATCTGGTTCTCATTTCTTCCTTTCCTGTGTTGCCATCAGATATGAGAAGCCATGAGTGCTGCATGAATCTTAGAAGTTGCTTTAGGAAGAAAACCAAAAATGTCTGGATCAATGCACAAAATTTTGACATTTGCCCTCTGTTTCTAGAGTAAAGAATATAGCAATCGAAATTGCTTACTGTGTGTAACATGTACTGTTTTGTTCATTTTCTCTTCATTGCCTTTTATTTCTTGCAACTTTCCCTTTGATAGATGAGCATGGTGTAATCCACAATGTGTAATCCAAGCCCCTGAGGGCTAAGGTAGGAGGACCATGAGTTTTGAGTCCATTCTGGGCTAGTAAATGAGAGAGACAGAGAGAGACACACACAGACAGACAGAGATAAAGACAGATTCAGAAAAGAAGGTAAAAAATTACTGTGACAGCAAAAGAGATAAAATCAAAAGAGGTTTTCAACTTGCAGAGTGCTCCAGGACTGCAGGTTCTTTCTTTTAGAAAAAAACTTGTACTTCATGAGAAATGAGAATCAGAATTTTACATATATATATATATATATATATATATATATATATATATAAAACTGTGAGTTTATGAGAAATTCCAGCCTTCATTATCAAGTAAAAGGATCTGAAATTGGATATCAGTGGTGTTTGACCAGTGAAAAACCAAGCACAGATGTTTAGAGTGGGATGTCACAAAACCCTAGTCAAGTTGAGTGATTAGTCAATAATGATTGAGACACAGGGCATTTATTCAGGGAGTATTAACAGCTGGGAGAAGTTAATGGACCAAACTGTGTTACAGGTCATTAATTCAACAGAAATTGCTCCTTGGAATTGTCTTATTTTGAAGTTAACATTGTGGTTTTAAATATGTACATTTAAAACAACCTGCTGGCTTCTTACTCAGTGGCATATGTACAACACAAAGAAGGAAACACTAGTAGATAGATAGGCAGTTCTCTACAACAAAATATGAGAAAAGAATTATGCATGTGCAAAAGGGAAGCACATTTTACTTTGTACTCCATTTTATCGTCATGAACTCAAGGGTTCCCTTGCCATCCCTTGTTCATCTGCAAAGCCTTGCAAAGCAGTGCTACCTGGAGAACAGTGTGCAAAGCTAAACGTCAGAGGGGATCAGATAGGAGAGGGGAAAATAGACAACAAAAGAGAACAGAGTTTCAAAGAACAGAAACCACTGGCAAAACATGGAGGAGAAAAGAGGGGAGAGAGAGCCACAGAGAGCTTCGTTCCAATGTCTCTTGTTCCATCTGTACTGTCTGTTTCACATTGTTGATAGACTGCCATCATTCTCCCAGCTCTGTAAATCCTCTGTAATCTCCTCCTGACCACCTGGATCCTCACTAGATCATTGCTTCTCCTAAGTGAGGTCAAAGTTTAAGCTCCCGCGCTTGGAGCCTTTCTAACCTGCATCAATAGATGCTTGTCAAATGGGGGAAGGAAGCGTGGTGTTAAGCTCAGCTTCTGCTACAGCCTCAGATGCATACATCGCCCTGCAGGCCTACATGTCTCCTGTCATGTCACACTTGTATTATGTGAGTTAGCGGTCTCCATTTTTATTTTTTTTTAAATTTATTCATTGTGCATATATGCGTGCGTGCGTGTGTGTGTGTGTGTGTGTGTGTGTGTGTGTGTGTGTGTGTAGAACCACGAGCGAATTCGGGAACCACCGTGGACCACCTACATCTCCTCCTTGTTTACTCTGTCCAGGGATTCACAGGCTCCGCTCTACCAGGACCAGAAAGGCAGGCTTCCCCCGCTTCTGCCCGGCATCTATATGTGGGGTCTAGGATCTGAACTCAGGACCTTCCGCCTGCAAGGCAGAGGTTTAACCCCTGAGCCACCTCTCCAGCCCCAGTCTCCATTTTTTAATGCAGTATACAGCTCTGCCATTTATGCTATTGAAGTGTCTCCTTCAAAGAATTTCAGGCAAAGTATTTTTTCTGCAGTGACATTTTCATACCTTTGGTAGGCTAACCCCTGATGAGCTTTAAGTTAGTTTTCCCAGTCAACTGTGAACCCTCAAATTTCCATATTTTCAACTCCTACCTTATCTTTCTGTCATATACACAGTTACATAGAATATCAGTGAAAGTTTATTCTCATTTGTCATTTATGCTCTTATTTCATTCTGTTCAGTATCCTACAGGTCCATGGTTGATCAATTATGAGCTTATTTCTACAACTTTTCAAAGTTAAAAGCCATGTTTTCCTCTTGATTTTGTGGTGCCCTTTTATAATCATAATAATTTTGTAAAGCCACAGTTTTAATGATGGTAATGACAATGATAAAGGTATTTTTCTGTTTATTCACTAGACATTAAACACTAACATCTGTCATCATATTGTAACTTCAGAATATCTGTAATTAATCTAGCTTTCAGGTAGAGAAAATTCTGTCTACAAAGGTTGAGAAATTAGGTCACAGAAAAGAAGTGACTGGATCAAGATTTAGAAGTGAAATTTATTTAAATCCAAGAACTTTTCACAATTAAATTATAGTGTTCTGACAACCTGATACTTGTTCTTTGCCCTTCCCTATGTTCTATACTCTGGGAAGAGAGTGATTCAATCCATGACAAATGCAATTTCTGCTTCTTCTTTTTTTTATTGGTCTTACTTTTTGAAGGCATCTGGTACCCTAAAACATTTTCTATGTGTGTTTGTGTATGTGTATGTGGGGGTGTGCATTTGGATTGAATCTAGGGTCTTATATATTCTAGACAAGTCCTCTACCGCTGAGCTACATGCCTCCTAAACCTTTATTTTATCCAGATTTCCAGGACATATTTGTTTTGAGTTTTTGTCTTCTTATTTTAATCCCTTTTTATCTATCTCCATCACTTGTAATTTTTACCTTTTAACCCATTAATAATAGTGTTTCTGAAACTCCAGTCTTGAACTTAAAGATTTCATCTACCCATAGTTCTAAACCAGCCCTGTAAAACTGTATGCCCATCACTTGGATTTCAGAATATTATTTGTAGCCATAATCAAGATTCCTGCTGTTCCAAGTTTTTAGCAGAAACTGGAAATGTAAGTTCTAGGGGATCAAACCCACTATCTTCTTTCTAGAACTGCTTTTTCTATGAATGGAAAAACATCAATTTTCTACTGGGTTCTCATGTTTATTTGCTTTCTAGACTCTTTCTTGGTACGCACAACTAATACTACATATTCTAGTATTTTTCAACAGTTTTCTTTAGATTCCATTGTTTTATTTCCAGTCATTACTCTAGCACTTTCCAAACCCGTCTTCAACTTACCCCATTCATTTTCTCAGTAATCCATCTTTGAAACAATTACTAGAGTTAATTTTCTGAAGTTAGAATCTGATCACACATATTAGACTAAATAAGTAGGATGTTCAAAGATTGTAGGTGTAAAAAAATCCCAGCAGAAGAATAATCTCAAGTACTTAAAGCACTTGGTAAAGGTTCCAGGGAGAAGTGGAAGAAATTGAAGGTACTGTGTTTTGATCTTTAAAACCTTCATATCTTTTCTTTACATGTAGCTTTGTGAAACATATAATTTCTGCTGCATTCTTTTCTTTTTCGTTCCACCATCTTTTATTTCCAATGTTTATTTTCTCCCAATGACTGTTTTAAATGACTTTTTATGTTTTGATTGAGCAGCTTGATCCTGGATAGACTTATTTTATCTTTATTCTTCCTAGGGTTCTCTGAGCTTCTTGATTCTGCAGGCTAATATCTTTCCTTATACTTGGAAAATCTTTACTATTAAATTCTTCAAATATGTTTTTTCTATGCATTCTTTCTTTCTTTCCCTTCCTATTTCTTCCCTCTCTTCCCTCTTCTATGCTCTACTCTCCTGCTCTCCTTTCCCCTCCCTTCTTCTCTCTTCCCTTTCTCTTCTTTCTGTTTCCTTTCATTCTTCTTCCTCTCTCCTCCTTTCATTCTTTTTCCTCTCTCCTCCTTTCCTGCCCTCCTCACTTCTTGGCATCCAGTTAGAGAGGTTGAGGGCAATGAGATCATTGCATGCTTAAGGTCAGCAGAGAATATGTGGTAAGTTCCATGTATGTCTGAGGTATAGAGTAGGACCTTGTCTTTAAAAAAAAAAAAGTCGAAAAAGTGACTAGAGAAATGGTTCGGGGTAAAGCCTTTATCTTGCAAGCAAAAGGACCTGAGTTTAGGTCCCAGATCCCACTTAAAAACACCAAGTGGAAATTGTGGTGGCCTGTACTTGGATGGCAGAACCTAAGGAAACCCAGAGCAAGGCAGTAAGTAGGTAGAACAATCCAGGATGATTCCCAAAGTCACCTTTGGGCCATTACAGACACACAATGCTCTCTTCTACACATACCCACACATACATACATACCCACATACACACCACATCTTCACAGGCCAAAAAAATTAAAAAAAATAGTTTGAAGGAAAAGCCAGGACTTTCTCTGTAGTGGGCCTGAAGTGGGTGCTTTGGAGAGCACTAGCTTTCAAAACTGTGGGAGCTCAGACTCTGCAGCTCATCTATATCACTTTGAACCATTAAGGGATGGAGAAGTTTGCGATACCTTTCCAACTCTGGCTTTCTTTGTTGGAAAATATGTCTCCATTAATTTTTTGTTGTTATAAATGAGTACCCAAGGATAGGTGATTTATAAAGAATAAAGGTTCATCCAGCTGTTGCTTCTAGAATCTGTAAAGTGTTATGGTGAAGGATTACATATGTGAGACCTTCTTACTAATGGAGAGACTGCAGAATCCCCATCTGACACATGGCAAGAAGATTTACATCTAAAAGGCAGAGGCATAGTGGCTCTTATAATAAACCATCTCCTACACAAGTCATCAACACATGAATGGATCAGTTGACTCATGAAGGCAGAGTCCTTATGACCTAATAACCTCTTTTTTTCTATCATGTATGTGTGTATGGTGTGTGTGTGTGTGTGTGTGTGTGTGTGTGTGTGTGTGTGTGTGTTTGCGTATGGGTGGGTGGATGTATGTGTGCAGGTGTAGACTCAAGGGTGATACTGGGAATCATCCTCAATCTCTATTCCCCTTTGTTCATGTGAGCCTAAGTCTCTGTTTAAACTCCAGAGCACTCCATTTGGGCTTGTCTGGATGGCCGGCTTGCTCTGGAAATTCTCAGACTTTTCCTTCCAGGGCTGGAGTTACAGGCATCTGCACATCTGTGCATCATTTTTATGTGCAATCTCAATCCTTCCTCTGATTGTAAGGCAAAGGTTTTAACCACTGAACCATTTACCCAGTCCTTAATTGCTCCTTAAATTTAAAACCAATTCTCTGTTTTAATATCCTAGAATGAGGACTACATTTAGTTTGAGTCTTTGCATGTGTATGAGGCAAGTTGCTTTTAGACCGCAGCAGAATATCATTCTCTATCCTGATGCTCTGCATAGTATTTGGAAAAGACCTGGAATTACAAGCTTCTGCCTCTCTTACAGACTTCAGTGAACTACGGGATGAAGTAGATATAAGCAGGTCTGGAATGCTGCATATGTATCACTTGCAACTCTGTTGTCCAGCCTTTGATATATCATACCATGTAGGGACAATTAATGAGAAAAGCACGGGAAAATGGATGTAGGCTTTCTTTGTGACTAAAATCCTTCGGAATTCTAGTCCATCATGTTAGCTGCTCATTACTATAAGTGTGTTAGAATTGAGGACATTGCTCTCTTCCCTGTCCTGTGCATTTCTTTTCTCACTTTACTGCCACAATTAAAAGCAATAATTGATCTCCCATTTCCCAAGAAAGGAGACAGTTTTGGGAATTTAATTCATTTGGTTTATTTACTTGGTTATCCTCAATTCTTAGAAAAATTTTGCAAAGACTACTATTATAGAGACATCAGGTGTTACTATACAATAAATTTTCTGAATCATTCCTTCTTTACATATCCCAGTATGCATCCCTGTATTCTGGAAAAGTATAAAGTACACTGTTATTTGCTCTCAAAGTTATAGGTATAATTTAGGTTTGGCTAATTAAATACACTTCCAGGAAATGCAAAGGGAAAAGAAGATGTAGTCTGCCTTTGCTAGTTGTTTTGCTTCTTTTTGTCAAGCATGGTCAGAGAGGCAGCAAATGTTCATGAAGCTATATCAATCAGGGATCTGTGATTGACACATTCTTAGATATTTGGTTGTGAACAAATAGATCACAGTGTAGGCATCATGGATTTCTTTTCTGATTGGCTGACTGTAGAATGAACAGCTGCTAGTGGTTTTCTGATCTTTGGATTGTAGTTAAGACAGTATTGATTGACTTAACTATAGCTAGCAGTCACAGAGATAACTGTCCCAGTTCTCTGAAAGCCAGTCTGAAAGTCATTCCCCTGAAGCCTTTTGAAATGGCCTACTAGAGATTTTATGAAAACCTTGATAAACTCCCTTTGGTTCTGTGCTTCGTGAAACTAGTATGCTATAGATTGCAAATGCATTTTAAAAATATATCACTATGCAGAGGGAAGAATAAATGGAATGTTTTGTACACACATGAAATTATCAATGAGATGAATTCATCAGTAAAGGGAAGTTGAGGGGACTGGGGAGATGGTTCATGGGTTAAAGCCTTTGCCTTGTAAGCAAGAGGACCTGAGTTCTAATCACCAGATTCCAGAAGGAAATGGTGGCAACCTGTAATTGTAGTCCTAGAAAGCAGAGCTTGGGAAATACCAGAGCAAAGCAGTAAAGAGGTAGAGCAATCCAGAATGATTTCTGATGTCATCCTTGGGCCTCCACAGGCACACACACTCAAGTGCCCTCTTGACCACATACCTATATCCACCCACATGCAAGTGTGCTGACGTGCGCGCGCCCGCACACCTCCCCCTCCCCACACCATCTTCACAGAGCCCCCTTCCTCCAGAAAAATCAAAAAAACAAAAGAAAAAGAAAAAAATTGGTGCTGCTGCTTTAGGTTTTTCCCTTCTGTAGGTGAATGATTATTCGGTAATGGAAATGGGAAACGTGGGCCACTATATTCCCTTAGGGAACTAGCTATGGCAATAATCCTATCATCATGCCACCCACTGCCTTTAATTAATGGAACTGTCAGAAGGGCACCAGAGAGCTTGAGGGGTAGAATGTATAGCATGGAGCCCCCAACTGAGGACAGACCACACATGGACTTTCCATGCAACAACTTGAGGGGCTCAGAGCAGTGTAGTTGTGCTAGCCATACATTCCTGGCGGTTTTTCCAGACCAGCACCCATGAGGCTTTTAACGTTGAATACAATAAAAGACTCACAGAAGGACAGAGGCTGTTTCAAAGCCTGACATAAACATTGTTTCTAGGACAGTCCATTGATATGTGCATATGCTTGGTTTTTTTATTTTGTTGTTTGAAGAGACATATTAGAGATCAGTGGGGTGAACATTGTGTCATAATAAAGCACCTTTTCTGTGTCTTGTGAGGGGAAGCATCTACTACTGTAAAAGCAAAAAAAAAAAAAAAAAAAAAAAAAACCTCAAAAAAACCCATGCTTTTAATCACTTGAAAATTTTATGTTCTGCCTTTTAATGTTTTATTCTTTTATTCTTTGACACTTTCATACATGAATGCACTGAATCTATGTGTTTTCACTTCTTTACTACTCATTCCCATCCCCCCTTCTCTTCAGCCATCTCCTTCCTGCTTTAAGGTCTTTTTGCATGTGTGACCCACCGGTTTTTCTATAGTATGTCTGCACTAGCATTTACTTCCCTCCCTCTTTTCTCTGATTATTCCCCTTTCCACATTCTTACACCTGTTTCCTTCTATTTTCCCTCTTTTTAGGTCCTCCCCTATCACTCTACCCCAAGTTTATAGTCCTTTCTACTTTATGGCTGTTATAGAGTATTTATTTAAATACACTTTCCTGAAGTTAAGTGCAGACATTCCTATAAGGGGGAACACGTGGCCTTGGCCTCTGTATCCGGAATGCTTCATTCAATATAATATCTTTGAATTCCAACTATTGTCTTAGTGAATGTCATGATTTTGTTTTTCTTCACAGCTGAATAGTATTCAATTGTGTATGAGAACCACATTATCATTATCCTAAATGAGTTTTGAGTCTTCCCTCAGCCCCAGGTAAAATCCTCAATCATTCCCAGGTGATCAATGACTAAAGAGACTATAGATGATGTGTTATCATAACATGTAAGTAATGGAACAAGGAAATCTACCTTGTTCTTCTCCAAGCTCTTAGTCTCCAAGTTCTAAACTGTATTTATCAGAGAAAAAAATCTAGAATAAAAAGAGAAACAGCCATAAGATATACCTCAATGTCAGTAGTTAGGGAAAGAGAAGTGTATCTAATAATAAATACTCTATTATTTTTATACAGGATAGTATATTATATAAGCTAAATTCTGTGCTGCTCAGTCCTGTTAGATGGCTGACTTGTGTATGCAAACTGTAGATCTAAAATCATGGACTAAATTTTAACAGAGAACACTAATAAAATTGGACTGCCTATCTTAGCAATTTCCATTGCCTTCTCTTAAATCCAACAAGAATTCTCAACCTGCAGGGCTTAGCTGAAAACACTCAAATAGATGAGGATCTGGAAAGTCATTTTCCTTGAGCCTTTTTAGAGCTTTCAAAGCCTACTTCATCCAGTTCTGTGTGCGTGTGACAGTACCATCCAACAGCTAAGTACAGTCTATTTCAGTGATGCCTTAAATTCACAGAAAATGAAACAAAATCCCATATAATGACAGCCATTTTAGTGTCTGTTTCCTCCAGGAATCAAATAAAAGGGCTCAACAGCATGTGACCAAGAAAACTAAACTGAGAATGAAGCCAATTTAGTGGTACCTCCTTCAAGTAATGATGAAACACTGATTGGTCTAATCTGTCCCTTGGCACTGTGAGAGTAGGTCATTTCTAATTACCTTTCTCTTTCTGGGCTATATATAGATTAATGCCTAGGATATTAAAATGCCTTGTGGGCTGGTTATTTAATTGCTACAGAATTGATTTCATGTGGGAAAGAAAACAGATTAGATTCTAAGATGTGAATGTGAGACTTGACAGACTGCAGTGTGTTGCACGAGTCTATCAATAGCACTGTCAGCCCACATTTTCTAGCTGGCTATTGTGGATCCTTGTAATACAGGAAAAATACATTTGACAGCTATAAGAGCAAATGTAACTTTTCTTCTCTCCAAAATAACAAGAAATGGTATAACTGTGTTTCTGTTTCTTCTGACATTTAACATATATGTATCAAAATAATGGTGGGTTGACATGGCTTCACTGGTGGCTGATAAAATGTTCATACTTATTTTTGCTCTTTTTTGTTTATTTTTTCTATCACAAGAGATGATGGGGCATTCTATTTTAGACATTAGAGAAGTGAGGTTCATATACTTGCCGAGTTTCATGACTGCAAACCAGAAACTACAAAGTATTCATTTTCTTTTGAATTTTTTTCTTTGCAAAATCTTGCCATTTCAGACCAGAGGGTCGGTGCAATATTGAAATAATGGAAAAATCAAGCTTAAATTATTTTGAAATTACCTGGTATTTATCCGTTGAATATCCACAACATATCACTGCTCTGCATGTTGGCAATTCAATGACAAACAGGTGTTAGTTCTCATGTTCCTTGGTTTTTTGGATGAGAGACATATTGAAAGCAGAAGTGTTACATTAATTTATGATGAATACAGTGAAGATAAGTTTTATTGAACTATTTTAAGATAAATATATTTTTGTTATAGTCATGGAGATAGTTCATTTTATGTCTATGTGGTCTGCTAAGATCAAATACCACAGATTGAGTGACTGGCCATATATTTATTACCATAGTTTTGGGGGCTGAAGGATAAAGTCAAGATTTTGGTAAGGTAGAGTATAAGGTAGAGAGTCTGCAGACTCTCCTTTAGGCTTGTTTTACTTTGTGCTTAGTATATAACCACTTCATGTGCTTGATGGGAAGGTAAGGAACTCTCTGTTGTCAGCTCTTATAAGGATATTAATTCTGTCAGATCAGTACCCTGACCTTATCAGTCCATTTAACTCTAATTGTTTTCTTAAGAAGCAATATCTCCAAATAGAGTCACATGGATATTAAGACACCAGCTTATTAATATAGAGGATGCACATATATTGTTACAGAAGCAGAATAGGGAATAATGTGTGAGGAGAGTTAATGCCATTTGGATTTGGTGGGAAAAACTGATAAATTTGCCTCAAGCATTAGTGAGCAGAGACAAGCATGAAAGGGATAAGCTCTGGGGGTGCCTGAGGAGATGTGCTCTTTACAGTGAAAGAAGTCCATGTGTCTGAGGAAGAAACACATGTTGTATGTCAGAGAAGCTGCAAGGCAGATGAGTGGAATGAGCCACAAGAGTTGTGGGAGAGAGGGCAAAGGGATTCTAGGCTGTGCTGGTTTGGATATGCAATCTGCAGTCTCCTGAATTGAACTGTTGTTCCCTAGCTGGTAACATTATTTTGTAAGATTCCGGACATTTAAGGAACCAGTAGGTCACTGCAGACAGATCACTGTGGGTTTCTCCTTCTTTGCCCTTTGCTGTCTTGCTCTGTTCTGCTTCCTGACTGCCATGATGCTTATAGCTCTTCCACCACCATAATGATGTGCCCAAAAGTTTGGCGTCCATCACCAATGGATGGCTGCCATGAGCTAAAATAAATTTTTCCTTAATTAAGTTGTTCTTTCAGTTGGTCATAGTGATGCAAAAGTAGCTACGGCACAGGTCCGGTTTTGTAGATGATAATTCTAGTCTCTCAACTTCTGTGCCCCATTTTATGACAAATATCTTCATAACCACATAAGTATATTTCAAAAGACAGGGTATAAAGCATTATTTGACAAATGAAATAGGACCAACATAAATATAGAAAAATCTGTGTCACGTCTTGAGGCAACTTACAGATTTTGCTTTCCCAATGGCCAACCACAATGCACAGTACCAGCGACTCAACAAGACACACCCAGAATCAGACCAACCCAATCCTAAGACTCACAGAATAGGGGGCAGTGAGAATTTAAGAACCTAAAGATGATAAGGTTCACCTTTGGACAAGACATCCCACTCAAGGCTGCATCTAGGAACTCACTACAGTGGGACTTGTCCTTACCAGACTTGCATAATCACTGACATACCAACATGCCCCCATAGACTATAGAGGAACTTAAGAAAGATAAGAATAAGCAGAAGAAACCTTGGAGACTAAAGCTGGATGAGTAAAGGGAGATGCCCCTATCAGTGGAGTGGCCCGAAGAGAGGCAACTTAACAAGCCACAGAGACCTGAATCCCTACAAGAGTAGACAAGCTAGAGACAACCCTGACCTTCATAGAAGCAAACAGGCAGGAGGGCGAGATTGATGGAGGAATGGGAGGAAGAGACGATGGAAGGAAGCAGGGATAAGTATTCAATATGCTTGTAAAAGTAGAAAATTAAATAAAAGAGTAGAAAAACTAGAGTGAACCCTCGTGTTCATAGAAGCAGAGAAGTAGGAGGGTGGGAGGGAGTGAGATGGATTGAGGAAGGGAAGGGAAGGGAGATGGATGACTCTTACACCCTAACACCCTCCTGGCTCCAGTTTTAAAGGCTTTTTCAATATTGGTTTGTGATTTTTTTTCTTTTCATTTCACAACTATGTGATAAAATCTTTATTATTTTAATTCTCAGATTTAAATCTACAAGCTTGGAAATTATTTTCATTTGTTGAGTGAATTAAGGTAAAGACAAATTCTCCCTCCTTGTTTCTGTTCTTTTTCTCCACTGGGTTTTCTTGCTTTTAGCTTGCCCTCATCCCCTTATTCAGACTTCATTTTTAAATTATATGTCTTGTTTTTCTACATTTTCTTTTCATTCTTTTTATGTTGATTTATAGATCTTAGGAAATATCCAGGGCTTATTTTGAAATGTAAGGTTTTAAATTCCATCTGTAGGCATGTATGTTTGACTTCTTTATATGAAAGAATGAGATTCTCTTCCTTATTCTATTTATCTTATAGAAATATAGTATGAGTTTCTCTTCTAGGCGAAGCCACAGCATATACTCCTTACTGTGTCTGACCTATCTTACTTCATATATTGTCCCCTGGGTTCACCCATGTTAGATGTCCAAATCTCCTATTTAAAAGGATTAACAACCTTCCTTTGTTTATATAACATACCTTTTTATGTATTTATCTGCTGGTGGATGCTAAGATTGTTTTCATATCTTATCTATTAATAATATCACAATAAACATAGGGACTCATTGCTTCAGTAATAAAAGTCAAATAAACAAACTAAAAATTGCTTTGAGGTAAATATTCCTAAAACACTTATCAATATACTTTAGGCTATGTATGTAAAACAGATTGTATAAAAGAAAACAGGATATTATCTGAAATCAAAATTTCAGACAAAGTCTGAATCATGGCATTTTTCTGAACTAGTTACTTTGCAATATTTTTATATGTTAATAAATCAATTATTATGTCTTTGCACTATAATATACATAATAACTGCATGATCCAAAAGTGTGGAAAAAATTGCATTTTTATCTCTTTATAGTCATACTGAAACCTCACATTTTCCACATGAAAGGGAAAAAAGACTGTTGTATTGACAAAATTCAGAAGTAGAATTCTGAAAGCAGATTTTGAAAAGGCAAATGAATTTTGCACAATAGCTAATGAGTGATTAGATATTAGTAACAGTTACCTTGTGAAAAACAGTTATATGCGTTTCAATCTTGTTTGTTCTGAGTAAGTATAGTACAGATAGAGTCATGTGCTTTGGTGGTTGGTAATAGCCTAGCAGACAGCCCAAGTGTAGGATGGTTTTCCAGGCATAAGAAGGAGAGCTTCTAACCTTCCTGTAGAATTCTGATGCCTAAACACACACACACACACACACACACACACACACACACACACATACACACACACAGAGTTCTGTCATTTTTTCCTTATTCCTGTTATACTAAAGTAAGGAATTTTGTAACATTGATATACTTGAGATACTCTAGTTATTATTAGGCATTAGGAGAGTGAAATAATTTCTAAGTTAAATAACATCCTTTCATCTATAAATATTTGTTTGGAAGTTTGACTTTATGCTTATTCAAATATTTGTAAATGATTATTAATTGGATCATATTTCATATATTTTTTAATTTTTTTCACTCTTTAATTAATAACAATTAAAAATTGCTTCATGATTTATGGAAATCTAATCCAAGAGACAAATTTTCTACCTATCTCCTTATTTAGTAGTGAGTTTAGTCAATAAAATGAAGATTCAAGAAGAGATATTAAATATTGAGTTGATTTCTTTTCAAAAATTATATATTGACCACACAAGCTTTAGTTAAAATGTTGGCTAAATCTGACTTTTGTGTGCTTTGTTTGACAAAGTGTGCTCTGCCACATGGGATAGTCTTTCTTAATCAGATGACAGGAGTAAAGGAGATGAAATGTGCTCTCGAAAACCCCTCCTCAAAATCACTCTGGGTGAGGCTTTATTCCTGCTCCCTCCAAAGGAGGGAGTGAAAGGAGAAGAACGCGGAGTATCAGCAGCAAGCCCTGCCTGTGGACAGATGATTAACAGAGGGCAGAAACACTCCTCTCTTAATGAGGAGGAAATCTCTCTGCCTCCAATTTGTGAATTATATTGAGGCTCTGCTGAAAAATAATGGAATTATGAGTTCATGCAGGCTTGGTCAGATTGAAAAAGAAACACTGTAATGCAGAGATTCCTATTAGCACGGAAACAGCAACTTCTTTTTGACAGAAGAATCATCATTGCAGACATCAAATTTTATTTCACAGAGATAGAGTTCTGATGAACCAAGAGGCTATTCCAAGTACTAAGGATTTTGCCTCGAGGCTGTCATTTGGGCTTGGACAGATTTTGAATGGATCATCTGTACCAGATGTGTTTTATTCCTGCTTGGTCATTAGATTTTATATTACTGCAGAAGCAGATATAATAAAAATCATTTCAGAAGCAGCAGCTTATTAGACTTTATCATTTCTGTTATGAGTAGTCAATCTATTTTTTTAAAATATGATTTTTAAACATGCTAAAACATAAATAGCATTAACTTCTAGAAACTTATAGTGGCTAAAAGCTTCCCTATCCTCATCTTATTTTTTTTAAAGAAAACTGATGATATTAAAATTAAGAGAGAAAAGCTGTTATATAGTATGCTTTTTGTGTATTATTGTTTTTCATTAATTATCATGGTTAGGTTAATTTGGGATCAATTTTTCTCCTTTTATCTATCATGTCTTATGGATGAAGGCTATTCCAAAAAATTCTGTCATATCAATTTTATACATCTATCATAGAATGTGCTACTCTAGCTTTGAAGAAGACAAAACAAAGGAGAGAAAGAAGTTATCACTGAGCAGTTAGGGAAGCCTGAAGGTTAGAAGTGTCCGGGAAGCAAGAAAACATGGGTAGACACTTCACTCAGTTCCAAGTATTTCCCCAGCTTATTTGCAGGTAATGAGTCATAAAGGCAGGGGTTGCCACCACCAAAATCCACAGGTTTTCATTGGGCCAATGGATGTCAGGCTTCAAATCCAGATCCATCTGATTCTGGAGTGAGTGCTCTGCATGCTGGGTGCTTCTTGAGGGTTCTTTTGGTTTCCTTTTTTTAATAATTCTTTGAAGTCACAGTCAGATTTGAAGAATGATACAATGTAGTGTATTGTCAGAATATTATCATCACTTAATTTAGTACTGTGTATGTGAATGTGCCTTATGAAATCTAACATGTCAAATAATACAGATGATGAACCAGGAGTGGGTGAGTAAAAACTCAGTAGGATTCCAAATTGGGAAAACACTTTCAAATACCCATGTACAATTATAGTAAAGTTCACTAGAACTGCCTTTTGGATAAAAATGGAAGGAAATATTTAAGACACAGTGTATTTGTAAATTGTTGCCTTAAACAGTATATGTGTATGTGTGTATCCAGAACACGAAGAAGAAAGTGTATGTGGAAATCATTAATGTCCTCAGCTGATCATTGAAAATCATTATGGTTTTTATTAAGTGGGACACATAGCCATAGCCCATAGCCTTTGTATGATTAAAATTAAGAAGTGATACATGTCATTGCAGCTTACTGAACATGAGATATTTTCTAGCTACTCTCAGGGAAATCTTCATATTTACTACTTTTCTAAAAAGGGAGAAAAGAGTAAGTAGGGGAAAATGCAAGCATATTTTACTGTTCGAAACTGTATCTCTCCATTCACACGTAGTAATCAGCACCACTGACTATTTCTGGCTCACGAACCGTTTGCAAATTGCCTGGCTACCACTCACCTTGTTTCATCCTTGCCTACACATTTGTCAGCCATCAGAACCACCTACAAACGGCTTCCACTCAGAATAGCACGATTGCTAACAAATCTCCTTACAACAAAAATAAATGTGTGCAGTCAGGTGACACCCTTCCACTCTCCTTCTTTCCCATGGCTGGGGCCCACTTGGCACCCAGAATCATGCTATCCAGATGGTGTGCATTTCTCTGCTCCTGCTCGAGCACATTTTCTGCCAAGGCATCAAATGCCAATTTTCTGGTGAGAATCTGCTTTGCAGAAAGATAGTTGCCTGGGTTCTGTTACCTCTCTTGTGGTGTGGTCTATATACAACTGGAGTTGTTGTGAGTCAAGGACAGAGATGGAAAAGAGAGGTAGAAATGAGGTTTGCATAAAAAAAAGATATTATTGAAGAAGTGGAGCCAGACCCATGATCTAGTTGCTTCAACTCTGTGTTTCAAAGTCTTCAACTTTGAGTATATTATATCTAAAGTGAAAGATTTGAGTTGAATGATATCCTGCCACTCTTCACTTTCAGCATTCTTACTATATGTTGTCTCAGAGAGACCCATTGTGTTGAAACATTGTGCATCGAGGCAGTGGTTATATTATGGCCTGCCTGCAATTTGGGGGAGGCATAAATAAATTTCAGATAAGTGTAGGAGGTAGCTTCTTTATAGCAAAACTAGGTCTACTTGATGATACATTTTAGGGGGATCCTATTTCAGATCCTCATGTTCTAATGCTGAGAAGTTTTTTTTAAGCAAGCGCAGATTTCTTGGGTTATTTCTGCTATGTTGATTCAGGAAAAGATGATTTACTGGGTTTCCACTGTAGTTTGAGTGACAGCAACATAGCGGTGAGCAATTTGAAACCTAAATGGCCTTCAAGCAATGAGCAGTGAGCAGTGGCTCACATCAGCAGTGTATGGGCAATCTTTGCACAGGGGTGCCAACTTATTGCCACATGCCCTTCAGATATTTTTGCTGGAGTGGAGGCCATGCAATGTGTTCTGGCCTCCTGTTTTTCCGTTCTGGACGTCAAAGCAGCTTTGAGCTCAGTGGATCAGATTTTGGAGCTGTCCAATGTTTTAAAGTTCTAAGAAAGGAACAGTCTATAGCAGTACTCTGTGCTTTCACTGAAAATGACATTGTCTGTTGTGTAGAAATCAAGATTCTTGAGCTGAGAAAAAACCCACTGTTGCTTCAATACTGTAGGTTATTCATATCCAGAGTATGAGTCATTCTTTTATCAGTATGCTTTTAATAACTAAAGTGAGCCATGGGTATGTATTCAACTGACCCTTTTAATATGCAATTTGAGTATACAATAACACCGAATATTTTGTTCGTATCTTTCCAGCTTTCCTTCTCACTTTACAGCTTCAGTTTAGGAAGAGCTATGGGCAGAGCTTGACAAGAAAACAGTGCTTCTTTTTCTTTGATTATGCTGGGATTCTGATTGTGCTTTTGCATTGAAATAAATGGTGGGCTTTTGTTTTCAAATGAAAACTTTTGTTTCCTTACGGCATACATCCCGTGTGTAGAATACTCTGTGTCATGAGAGTCAAATAAAACTTAGCATTGGGAAACTTTAGGTATTAGAAATATTTTTAACAACTCATATGGTATATTTGTTTTATTTTTCAATGTAACAGAATAGCACTGATTGGGAAATTTACTTTAAAATATCTATTTGGCATATAGTCTGCAGACTGAAAAGTCTAAGGGCACGGAACCAACATTTGCTTGATAGTGGACAGTGCCTTCAGCCTTCTGGCTGGTCTTCACATGGCAGGAGCTATCCCATGGCAAGAAAGCGAGGGGATACGTGTGATCTTCTATAACTAACTCACTTCCATGAAAACAAGCTTGAGAGAATAGCTTTGCATGTAAAGAGGGTGGAATCCTTATGACTTATGTACTTTCTGTTAGGACTCTTCTCCAAAATTGTTTTATTAAGAATTAAAGTTTCTATATGTGAACTTTTGGGGGGGGCATGTTAAAATCATAGCATACTGCCATAACCAAATATCATAGATTCAGTGGCTTAAACAAAATAGCTTCATTTTCTCACTTCAGAGTTCTGATAGTTGGAGGTCCAAAATCAAAACTTTGCTGAGAAAAAGAAAAAAAGAGAAAAAAGTGTGAGAGACAGAGAGACAGAGAGAGAGAGAGAGAGACAGAGAGACAGAGAAAAAGCGAGCTATGGGTATGTATTCAACTGACCCTTTTATAAGAATGTTAATACTATCACATGAGTGTCTACCGTCATAATCCCATAAAGGCCCCAATATGTGGGGGCTGGGATTAGAACTTCATTTTACTAATTTAATGGTAACATAAGCATGCAGTTCAAAACATCAGGGGAAGTATAATACTAGTTTTGGGTGGGTTATTTTTGACATGTATACATGTCCTTCTCCCACTGAAAATCTTCCTCCCAGTATCTCATTATCTTACTTTCACCTTTTTGTATTATGAGGTAGGGTTTCTTACAGTTCAGTCTACCTCAAACTATGTACCTGAAGATCTTGTACCTACTGATCCTTCTACCTCTATACTCTGAGCATTGACATTACAGGCATTACCTAATTTTCAGAGTTCTGGGGATCAAGCCCATGACTTTATGTATGCTAAAAAAGCACTCTGCTCACTCCCTACCTTCCTAGTTCAGTGTTGTATTGAAGATTACTGGCACATCTCACTTTGTTTTATAGTTTTGCCCATTGGTTTTGTGACCATGAGTGAATCTATTAGGAAGTCATGCGCCAAATACTTTTGAATAGTGTTCTATGTTAGATGTTGGTCACAGAGATGTAAATGTAATAGAAATGAACAATATTGTTTATATAAATCTTTATTTATTTATTGGCATTTTTAAAAATTTCTGCTCATACAACAGGTACACCGGTCCCCTCCCTCCCTCCACCCCCCAGACCCCCCTTCTTCCCTTTCCCTCTCCCCCATCCCCGGAGCATCCTTTAATGTGCATGCCAAACTCTCCTCTGGGTCCTCCTCTCTGATGAGGTGAAAGGACCCAGCGGCATTTCCCAAAACGTTTTCCTGTGTTCCCCTTAAGCATAGGAACACTACTGTGTCTGTCAATCTCTAGCCTTCAAGGATCCTAGTGCCTTTAGTTCATGCTAGACTTTGAGGGGCCAATAATATGTTGGACATTGTGCAGGTCATGCAAAGTCCTATTATGATTGCTTCGGCCCTAACTTGTGTGGAGTATCTTGCATATCATTGCTTCTCCCATCCTTGTGCTCTTACAATCTTACCGCCCCCTCTTCCACAAATTTCCTTGAGCTTTAGGATGGGGAGAGATTAGGCTGGCCTAGTTCCAGGTGGTTGATATAGAGTCTCTGATGTTCTGAATTATGGTTTGTTGATTTTTTTTCAGTTTTGCTGTTTATATAAATCTTTAGAATACATGGAAGTTATTTGGCTAAGTACTACTTAGTTTCTAAGATTTTCCTGGCAATGAATCAGTCTTTTAGTTTACTTTAGAAAATATTGTATAGTTTCTACAGCAAAGAATTATTGTTATGGTTCCTGGATATAATGTATACTATGTATGAAGGAAACATGGAGGGCTGGTCCAAGATGCTATGGTCAATATACAGCTGAATATCAGCAGAAATGGGAAACAATGACTGTGCATTGACTGGTGATGCTTAGTCACTGCAGATAGCTGCTTCTCTTATGTCATGTTCAGGCCACTCTACCTTTAAAGTTCTCCTGCATAAAATAGGAGCTTTAACAGAGTCATCTGTTGGGGATTTTGTTTGTATCTTCAATGTACATGTCAATTCTGGAGGTGATACTGATTTCTCTTCCCAATTAAACAAGAAAATCTATTCTTACACATACATATTCTTTGTGAGCCTATTCTCTCTTTTACCCTCTGTTTCTCATAATTTTGAAGGGTTAAGGTTATTTTTTATTTTTGACAGTTTTTACACATGTATACAATGTACAATTTTCAGAACTCATGGAGAATGTTTAGAAGTCAGCCACTGAAGGCATGACTCCTAAGATCCATTTTTCTTTCTTCTAAGAGAAAGTGATTCAGCAGTGTATTTTTATTTAAAGTTAGAGATAACATCTTTTGATTCTATACTGATTTTAAAATGAATTTATTATCAGAACAATTGTAAAGCATCTTAAAAGCTATCCCTAAGAATTTCTAATATTTTAAATACAGCCACTGCTTTGGAGTTTTGTCAGTCATTTAAGGATTTTATCCTCTGTTTTAATTATGGAAGCTGAGGAATGCTATGGATAGGGCAATGAGCTTGAAGAAACAGGAGGTCAAGTCCCTGTCCTCAATCTTTCACAGGCAGTAAGGGCCATGGGAAGATCACTGGTCATCTCCAAAGGTAGACTCCTAGTCTTCTGCTTAATTAACTTCTGCCACTCTAGGTTCATATTTATGAAGTAGAGGTGATATAATATATGATCTTAAATGCCTTAACTTCCTTGGTTCTTAAAACTATAATTTAGGACTAGTGGTGAAAGCCTTTGACTCCCAAGCTAAAGGGCCTGAGTTTAGATCCTTAGAGTCTGTGTAGAAAGTGCTGGGTAGATATGACAGTGGCCTCTAATTCTGGCTCTAGGAGTCAGAGCCAGGGAAATACCAGAGCAAAGCAGTAAGGTAGAAAAGCAATCCAGGATGATTTCTAAGGTCACCCTTGGGTCCTCATAAGCACACATACATTCAGGTGCAATCTTTTCCCTCTTACACACATGAGCACACATGTACCATAAACATACATGTACTACACATATAGTATCCAGTTTACATATGTATTTTACAAAGTGGTCTCCCTATACAAGCTTGTCATGTTTTTTTGGAATATTTTAGTACAACTTTTGTTGTGTCATTTGGGAAACTTATAAAGAAAAATGATTTATTTCTCATTGTTCAGGAGGCCAAGCAATTAAAGATTGAAAACCATATCTAGTGAGGGTATTTTTTATTGTATCAAACTATGATAGAAGGCATCATATGGAAAGAAGGCCCCAAAGTATAAGCCCTTATTTCTTTTTTCTAATTCCATTAGTCCCATCATGAAGCCCTTCTTTTGTGACCTTCTAACCCCAAATATTCCCTCCTCTAAAAAAGAAAAAAAATACTGCTCTACAGATACTATCAGCATATTCGTTTGGGGCTTAAAATCCTAACATATGATTCTGGGTGAATCATGGCAATAGACTTTGTCGCATTATCTTGTTTCTCAAATGAGAAAACCAAAACATAGAGAAATGAAGCTATTTACCTTAGGATTCCATAGCCTATACATGGCTCCCATTCCTGGCCTGACTTCTAAAGTCTTATGCTATTTAATAAATAGACAACCCTGTTTGTCCAGGTATGGATCTGACTCTGTGAAAGGATATAATACATTAGAAAGAATCTTCCCTGTTCTTTCCCATGTTTGTAATATAGTTGATTACAAACATGAGAAACATTTAAAGAAATATTCCAGTGACTAGAAATACTCAAAACAACTTACTGTATGTTGCTATCCAAAAAAATAATTTGGCAAATGAAGATTAATTTTTGGGTTTGAAGACTTCAGATTAGACTTAGACTTTGGAGTAGTCTGCAACTATAAGCAGAATTTAAAATAAAGAATGCCTTGTAGAAAAGTTCTAGAACTGTTAATTTATCATATACATTAAAAACAAAAGGCAATTGTAGTGAGACATGTCCAGCATCAATGATGGGTGCATTTCTGTGTTTATAGTTTGCTGAACTCTGTGGCCAAAACCACTTATGGGAAGAAACTTTATTTTGGCTCACTGTGTCATTGGGTTCAGTTTCTAGAAGCTTGGTTTTACATGCTTTGGTAGAGTTATCGTGGTATTAGGAGGAATAAAGAAGAATGAAGAGGAGGAATGAGGAGGAGGAATAAGGAGGAATACAAGAAGGGGAGGAGGGAGAGAGGGAGAAAGAAGAAGGACTGTCATTTCATCTTGGCCAAGAAGCAAAAAAAGGGAATAATAGAGGAAGTGAGACTAGGACAAGATAATGCTTCAAGAATGTTCCAGTGGCCCATGTCCCTTCATAAGGTCTACCTTCTGTATCATGAATCCACCAAAAGGATAATTTATTGATTCAATCAGAGTCCTCAGGGTCCGGTTACTTCACGAAGCCAGTCATGAGGCTATGGAGGCTATCCATATTCAAATCATAACATTTATATTTTTAAGATGTGTGTCTTTTTATGAGAAGTTAGGAACTGCTGAACATTTTAAGCAGGTTGTAAACTGAGGAAAAATGTGTGTACATTTGGCCAGGAAGTGCCTATAAGTGAAAGATAAGAACTAGTAGTAAGTTTGTGGATTGTGGACTGGAGAGCAGGCAGCAAGAAAAGTTCATTGTGAATGAGGATTGAAGGGCAGAAACAGACTTGGAGATAGTCTATAGGAGATTCATTAACAGGAACCATCAACAAATGACTCCAGATTTGTTGGGTTTCTAGTACATGTAAGCTAGTATGTTGCTCTGCATATGAAATGAGAAGAAACTTGTTAAAAAAATAGGAGAGAGACCTGTAGAACTCCTGGGGAACTGTAACCTAATTAGCAGAAAGGGACCTTTGAAGAAGAGGATGGCTAGTACTTAGAAGTACATGTGGAGAATGTACAAACCTCTGTTTTCAAAACTTATGTAAAATCTGCCATGCACGTAAAGACTTTTTAACCACTTGCTTTGTTTGCTTTAATGGGTATCAGGGAAAAGAACTTTATTATGTGGTAGATATTAAGTAGAACAGGAACAGTCTGTTGTGACACTGAGTCAGTGTGGCAGAAGAGTTCAGAGACAGGGGACATGAATACCTACACTCGCCACCATTACCACATATTCTCTAGCCATTCCTGAACTTCTTATTGTTAGTCTTCTTACGCAGATGGGAAATTGGAGTTAGCCCAGCATTGTCTAGATATAATTATGTGTTATGTGTTGGTACTTTAACCAAACGAGTACAGAGTCAAGTCTATTCAAAACAATCTAAATGAAAAACAGTTCAATCCTGAGAGAACCTTTTACAGCACAATAATTAATATAGTAGTTTATGTAAGTGATATTTTATGCCCTTTTAGAAAAATCCTTTGAAACTTTTAAAAGTGAAGAAGCCAGAATAAAAGACAAACACTTTATACTAGGTTCTCAGGAACATATGCATTTACAGTCAATATTATATTCAGTATCAGTTATAATTAAGACATTGTCCTTGGTCCTGAGGGAAGATACAAAATATACAAGGGCTGTGGTCTCAGCCTTTGAAGCCTAGTGTTTTTTCAAACACTTGGGTGTCCCTTGTGTTGGAAAGGAAGTTAGAGTACAACAGTATTATTTTCTAGAACTGTAGCAGTCTTGTTTAATTTATGTACCAGCAAAACCCATCAGCTTCTGCTTTTAACTTGGATCTTAGCAAAGACTGAAGGAATTCCAGAAATATCCACATCACTGATCATCTCCTTCCTACTTGCATGGTGACTGAACATTCCTGCTGCTGCTTTGCAAGATCTTACCTAGGCTTATTTTATTTTCCTGTCATTTTTATCTTGTAAAAATAGAGTGTGTTTTTTAATTGTATCTTTTAATTGATTACTTTTTTCCATTGGACTGCACAAAGGAGGAAACTTTGTAATCTGCCATTTTACCTGGAAGTCTCGTATCTTTTTCAAGTCATTTAGAAAGTGTGAAAGAAAAATGCCCTGTTAGATTTGGATTTGCAAACAATAAATTTTATTCTTAGTCTTCACTTGTAAATATATCCCCTATGTTCTCTTGTCCAAATGGTACTGTAAATGAAAGCTACATTATTTTTTCTATAGGTAAATATTACATAGTTGCATAAGATCGAAATTTTCTGTCTCAACCATTATCCCTTTCAGTTCAAGAAGGAGGAACTCGCTCCATCAGTGACAGCTGGGAAGTCAGAAAAAATCCTATACTGAGTTGTAATTGTCTGTTATGTACAGTTATTTATATCAATTGATAATTTGGAAACACAAACTTATTTGGATAATTTTGTAATACACCCTGAAATACTTGAAGTTTTTTACCATGTGAGACCAACATCCATTCATTTTCAGCTTGTTCATGTCTTCTCTAGGCTGATGCCAGGCACTTTCTTCTTTCATTCCTTGTGTCACATTCCTTGCTCTGTTTTTAGTGTGTACTCATGTCTTGTTGTCATTGAGTCAGAAGAGCATGTGTTTGGTGTGCACTAAACAAGGCACTGAGGGAAATACTGAGGACATTTTTATCATCCTGGAACTTAATATTTAAGTGGGAAGACAGAAAATGCATAAGATTTAATTGTATGACATAAAGTAAGTTAGAGAATTTGAAAGGGAATAATAAGGCATGGTGGAAGTATAAAATGTAAGTGTAGAGAGAAGGGTTGGAATCTTTGCCTTAAGTAATCACGAAAGGTCTCATCAACAAAATAGTGTTTAAGTAAGATTTATGAAAGTGAAAAGTAAGTCATATAAATGTCCGGTAAATGGGATGTCAAGCTTGTAAGTTTAAAGGTATTAAAGTTAAAGTGGGGTGGTATGTTAAAGAAAAGAAATTAAAGAAGCATAGGGGACAAAGCCACAATGGGGTCAGATCAGTCAGACATTTCTATTACCTGGAAAGTCATGGAGTGGACCCTTGAAACTTATGGAATGGAGGAATGCCTTTCTGTTAGCTATTTTTAGCAAAGCCCTTCAGCTTGTTGGTCATGATTAGAGTGGAAGTGGGATGGACTGCCCAGCTGCAAGTTACTGAAGTAACTCAGGCAATACATACCAGTGATGTTGAGACCAGTGGTAGCTGTGGAATCAATTAAATTCTGAATAAAGTTTCAAGGTAGATCCAGATTTGCTAATTTCATGATCCGAAGATTGTTGTGAAAGGAATATTGATGTCTAGGATAACACCCCGTTTGTCAGCCTGAGTCATATTTTGAAATGAGAAAGGCTGAGTGAGTAGGTGGTTAGTGATGATAATCAAGTGTTTGACTTTGAATCTGTCAAGTTTGAGATGTCTGTAGTCATCATGTGGAGGACTGCGTTGAAGATAAGCATAAGAAATTATCAGTATGCAAAGGGAATTTAAGTTAAGAGTGGTGTAAGAGAAACCATTTTCATGCTATCTACATGCACAAAAGACAGTCTGCAGGAAGGTGCGTGTTATCACCCTTTGTATTAACTTGTATTGAAGCCTCCAGACGCACATTAGTTTTCTTGGCAGCTCTGAAATCTACAGTAGACTTGAGTTTTCTGTTTCTGTTTTTCCAGTTACCAGCTTCTGAGTCGTCCTGCCTAATGCTGCTGAAAGGAATCCTCTTTCTCCTGCTTCCCCCACTTCTGTGTTGTATCCATTGTGCAGAGACTAAGGATATGATCCACATACAGCCAGAGGATATGATCAGGCTTTTTACTTATATAGTATGTATCTGAAGAGACCATAATAGACTTCCTTGGCAGATTTGGAATAGCTTAAAGTCTGAGCTTGTACTTTTACTGCGGCTAGAGGTTGGAGTTTGGTGAACATGCCTGTGAATGGGCAAGTGCTCACTCCATTTGTAACCCCTGTAAGACCTCAAGAAATGTACACTCAGTCTTTTATTTTTTCTTATTTTTAAAGCACCTCCCCCAAATATGGGTAAAATAGAATGAATAATAATGAAATTTAGTTGTCTCAGTACTCAAAGATCAAAAACTATAACCAGAGTCCCTACTGTATTTTGTTTTGTGTCACTATTTATTTAATAAACTTATTTAATAGAAATAGATTTATTTATTTCATAGAAAATAATAAATGGATTTATTTATTTAATAAAATAGATTGATTTATTTAATAGAAGAGAGAGAAACTCTTGCATGCCATGCCATGATATACTAGTGGAGGACAACTTCCAAAATGAGTTCTTTCTTTCCACTATGTGGGGCTTGGGGATAAAACCCAGGCTGTCAAGTTTGTCGGCAGACACCATACCAACTAAGCTATCTGGCCTTTTCCATTTAATTTTTCTTATGCTTAATCTCTTTCATTATTTCATTTAACTTTATTTTTATTTTTCTAATTTTTACAAGCATATTGAGTATTCGTCCTGTGACAAATACTCCCTTACCCCTCCCTCCCATTTCTTCCCTTCCCTTCACCATTCCCTACCACTCCCACCCATCCTTCTGCCTGTATGCTTCTATGGAATCAAGGGTTCTTTCTAGCTTGTCTACTTTTGCGGAGGCTCAGGCCTTCTTAGTATTTCAAGTTACCTCTCTTCAGGCTACCCCACTGATATGTGCATTTCTCTTCACTCATCCAGCTTTAGACCCAAAGGTTTCCACTATGAGTTCCTATTTTACAGAGCTGTTTGATGTACTGTCTTCCTAACTATAGATTTGTTGGCTGTCTTCCCTATTGATCTATTTCCTTCCCCCCCTTTTTTAGTTTTTTTCTAGTTTACAGTAACAGGGATGGATACCATTCTGACAAGTGGGTCTTGAATCCAATCAGAAAGCTGTTGGTTGTATCCTTGAGACTCATGCCACTATTACACAGATGGTCTCCTGTTGCCATGTGATTTATATTGCAGCTTACAGGTCTCATGCCACTGATGGGGCCTGTGATTATTTCTCTCCTGTAGCAACTTCTACATTATTCTTTGGTACTGTGCAAGGTATCAAGCAAGGAAAAATTCCTCAGACCAGTTCCAGTTGATATATTTTGCCCATGTTCTTAATCTTAATATTTTTAACTCATTAAAATTGTATGCAAATTACAAATAACAAGATTACAAATTACAAAATTGCAAAAATAAGTTACAAACTGTAAAAATTAAAATTATAGAACAAGATTCTGATGAATAATGGTTTCTTTGTAATGCTACCCAGACATTTACCACTGGAAATGTAATAACTATAGTCTCAAAACATTTAATGATTGATCCAAAAAATAGTATTATAAAGCTGAGAAGAAAGCTCTGTGCCAGTACCACTTAACTATTTCCTTCTGGTAGGTGTAATCCACTAATCATCATTTGAATAGGAACAATTACTAATTCACCAACTTAATCTAACATCCAAACCTTATTATTACAGGTTTTTCATAGAAGGTAATGAAATTATGATTTCTACTATAAAATATGGTGACTTTTGTTATCAATATTATATTGAATAGGAAAATAATTCAAAAAGAGGGATTTTGATAGTCCTTACAAGAAAGAAATGAGTGTTTAAAGTGATGGCAATGCTAATTGCCTAGGTTTGGTATACAATGGTTACATGCAGTACATCATACCTACTCCACAAATATGTATGAATGAGTATTATTTGACTATTGAAAATAAAACTGTTAGTCATCATTTCAATGTATAAGTTCAGATAGATGATGAGTCAGATTGATTTGATTTTTGATCTTTAATTGATAATGGTTCTCTGAATCATGCAACATTTCACCTCAGTGCAGCTTTTTTATTATTTTATTTTTCTAGTTTTATAAGCATATTGAGTACTTATCCCTGCTTCCTTCCATCCTCACTCCCAACCATCTCTCTTCCCTTCCTTTCCTCAATCCATCCCACTCCCTCATACCCTCTTACCTTTCTGTTTCTATGGACCCCAGGGTTCCCTCTGGTTGATCTACTCTTTTTTTTTTTGTAAATTTTTCTGCTTTTACAAGCATATTGAATACTTATCCCTGCTTCACTCCATCGTCTTTCTCTCCTATCTCTCCGACAACTTTACTCTTTTGCCTGCCTGTTTCTCTGGATCCCAGGGTTTCCTCTGGCTTGTCTATTCTTGTGAGGGTTCAGGCCTCTGTGGCTTGTCAAGTTGCCTCTCTTCACGCCACCCCGCTGATAGGGGAATCTCTCTTTAGTCAGCCAGCTTTAGTCCCCAAGGCTTCCACTGTTTATTCTTATCTCTCTTAAGTTCCTCAATATTCTATAGAGAGCATTAGTGTAGCTTTTTAACTTTTTTGTTGAAATAAAAAATAATGAATTTATTCCTAGTCTGCTAATACTGCTCTTAAATCCAGAGATATCAAGTCTGTTTTTTTTTTAGTATAGTATAATTCATCATCACAGCAGGCATGAATTTATTTAAAGCAGAAAGATGTTGATGAATTTTCTTCACTCTCATTAGGGTTGGAGGTAAAACATAATTGTCTTTATATTATACTAATTATTTCACAGAGAAAGCTAAAGTAACTCTGAGGTTTTGTTGCTTAAAAAAAAAGCTTTGGATTGTATTAGTTGTGAAAATAATTTTGTCCTAAAATCTTAACTCAGTTGAAGCTTTACTTTGACCTGACTTTTACTGATACTGCACTCTTACATTTAGTGCCCACTTGTTCATATATTCATTTGAAAATTATTTTTGAATATTTGCTGCATTCTTACCACATAGCTGAAAAAACAAGTAATAAAGACATGAATACTTCTCAATTTTATTTTTTTAAAAATATCTATAGCTACAATATTTTTTGATTTTTTTTTCCTTTCCTTCTCATTTTATTATTTGTAATTGCTTTCAAAATTACCTTCCTTGAGAACATCAAAACACCTTTGAGTCATAATCTCTTTAGGAGTTTCATGTTATGAATAATGTGTATATTTTCTCTAAGTGTTTTTCAGGAGTTCATGTAATCTTGGGTGCAAAATTGATGATTTTCACCTTGTGGAGAAAATAATATTCAACACAATATAATCACTTTTAAAGTTAATACCATTTTCACTTCAATTAGTTTTCCTTATCAGAACTGGGTACAAATTTATTGTTCCCTTTTTTGAAATTAAATCATCATTAATGACATTTCAAGAACTGTTAAAAACTTGGTTTTCAACCAAATGAATATCTGATACCTGAAGGTCTTGGGTACCTGAAGGTCTCTTCCATTTTTCTCCCCATTGTTGATAAGAACCACCATGATGGACACTCCATAATGGCCATGAATATTACACAAAGCTTTCTAGTGCAATCTGCCTTCAAGGAATGGACTTTTATGTAAAGATGTTAGTCTTCTCAGCTTTTAGCACTTCTCTGCTTCTCCTTTTAAAAGTCTAGTTCTTTTGAATAAGACTTATCTCTCTACTTTCTTGTTCTCATTTAGAAGGTCATCACACATCAGAGATTTATGGTATTGAGTGTAAGGGTATCAATAATATTAAAACTTATTGATTGAGCATCAACTGTGTTGATTTTTCAAGTACCTTTTACTAAAACACAAAATTAGTAATAGAAGTTTATAGGACAAAGATTTGAAATGAAAAATGAGATGTGCCACAGAATTCTGGATATTGACAATTTTCCAATGAATAGATAGAAATGAATGATTTCTTTTCAGCAAATGTATATTCTAGGAAGAGCAGATCTGATAAGTCAATATGATATTTTAAAAGGAAATGTATTATGAAAAGAATGAAACTTGGGATTTTGATTGACTATGGTCAGGGGAGAAATATCCTTTCATAAAATAGATCAGGAGCATGTTTTTCAGGGGACATGACTCTGAATCAGGAAAGACTCTTGAATGAGGAAGTAGTAGGAGAACTGAGCGCAGAACAGCTTAGGCAATGGAGCAATTGGCTTTCCTCTGCAAAGTATGGAAGTTCTATACAACTAAGTAGCTAAGAGCCTAAGCTTGTGAAAGATCAGTTCCATACATATTTGCTGGAACACCTGGACTACCTTTCTCTTTGCCCACAAGACGAGTGTAGCATTTTTATATATTCTGTCCTTGAACATGTTAGGCAAAGTCCTGAGTAAAGAGAGAGTTTCTTCCCATCAGTCTCTTTCTTGCCAGCAAGAAAATCTTCATTCCCAGGAGACTTTATCTTACATATTATTGTCTAAAATTGTTGCTGAGATGAGGGATGAAAACTGTCATGATTGGCATAGAGAGTAAATTTTGACTGCTTAAAATTCTGTAACCAGAGCTGGAGTTTGGGCCCAGTTTCAGAAATATAAGAATGAAAAAAAAACAGGTTCATTAGAAAAAAAAGAAATAGGGACAGAAAAGGGGCTAGATTTTGATAGGCAGTCATCAGTTGCTGTACTGAGCCTAGCCTAGTCTTGAGGCCCAAGGAGTCAAGGCCATGGAAGCAAACATGTTTAAGGATTGAGATTGGGGATTAGGTCAGCATGTTCAAGAAACAGAAGGCTGTGTGACTGGTACATGGACGTCTAGATCACAGTAGAAAGGGAAATAGAATGAGATGAAAAGTAAGCGGTGGTGTTTCATACACACTGGATTTAGGAGCTGTTATTGCCTGGGCTCAATTCAGCATCCTGTGTTTTAAACTTTTTTCTTTCAGCTTTGTAAAAGTTGTCTAACCTGTCTCAACTTCATCATATTTAAAATGTATATAAATAATAAATAACTTACAGAGTTGTTGAAAGATGTAAAACAAGATATAAACAGTGCTTAGAGTTAGGCCTGCAATCTGGTAAGTAGGTGCTCAAAAATGCTAGTAGATCATGTGGAGTCTTGAAGTCACAGTAAGGAAGGTTTCATTGCCATTGGAGCTATTGGAGAGTTGTGTGTAGGGAGTGATCTGACATGACTTAGATGTTTTATTTTTCCTTATAGTGAAAATTACTACAAAATAAAGGATTTTTTTGGTTGGAAAAGTATGCAAATTAATTAAGAACCAGTTCTGGGAAAAAATGGGTTTGAAAATCACAAGAAGAATTGAGGAAAATTTACAAGGTGAGAAGTAGAACAATTTGGTTGTCTTTCGAATAAGGATTAATGTTTGAGTATTTGCAGGACTACTTTTCATCCCACCTCTCAACTCTTTTTTTAAAAAATTATTTTCTTGGCAGAGCACTTTTTTCTCTCCACATTTTATTTTTTTCCCAATCATACAAGCTCAATAGTTACCCCATCCTTTCCCTTCTTCCTCTCCTTCCCAGTCCCCCTTGCACTCTTCCCCCCTTTTCCCATTTCTTTTCAACCCTCTCTCTCTCCCCTTTGCCCAGTGCCTCCCCCTTCCTCCCTCCCATTCCTGGAGCATCCTTTTGTGTGAATGCCAAACCTCCCTCTGAGTCTACCACCCTAGTGAGGGGTAAGGACTCAGTGGCATTGCCCAGAGCCCTTTCTTGGGCTCCCTGTTATTATGAGAACTTTATTATGTCTGTTAATCCCTTGCCTCTAAGGATCTTACTGCCTGGAGTCTTCTCCCCTGTGATCTATGCTAGACTTTGGGGGGACATTGACATGTCAGCTATTGTGCAGGTCAGGTAAAGTCCAGTTCTGGCTGCTGCAGCCCTAACTTGTGTGGAGTATCTTGCATATCGTTGGTCCTCCCCATCTTTAGGCTCTTAACAATCTTGCCACCCCCTCTTCCACAAGGTTCCCTGAGCTTTAGGATGGGGAGAGATTTGGCTTGTCTAGTTCCAAGTGATTAATGTAGGGTCTTTGGTGTCCTGAATTATGGTTTGTTGATGTTTTCAGTTTGCTTTTCCTACACCGTCCTTGGCTGCATCCTGTTTGGTATCAAAAGTCACCTCCTAACCAAAGATGAAGACTGTTTAAATGAAGGTCTTAATGTAAAATGAGACTCAAAGGTAGATGGAATAGGAGCAGGACACAGCAGTGGTGGGGGAGGTCAGTGGCCATTTGCCAGATGATTGCTGTCTATCGGCGAAGCATTTTTGACCATCAGCTTCAAGTCTGCATTTTCCCAGCTTTCGCACCAAATGTATGTTGTTTTTTTGTTTGTTTTACCTCCTCTTCACTTCCAAATGGAGAAAAGAAATCCTAGGGATTTCTCTATTGGACAGGTCAGAACAGAAGCCTGGCTGTCAACAAAGCATTGGAAAGTCAAGACTGCAGCAAGACAGTGACATGTGTGAAGCGGCCATTGCTAAAAGGCAAGAAGATATATTCTAGGGGGATGAGAAGGCTACTTGATTAAAACAAAATGACAATTGGATAAACAAAGAAATTACTAACAAGCACATCTGTAAGATGATCAGAAAAAGATAGAGGTTAACTTAGCAGCTCGGGAAGATAGATTCATTGGTTCAGAAGTAATACAACTGTCTCTTGAGTTCCAAGTCTCAGTTAAGCTCACTTGAAGTGATTTCCTTAATAACTTATTTATCTAGTTCAAGATCAGCACTTTTCCAACAATTAAAGCTTATGTAGGGGATATAACAGATCTGAAGGACTTTTAAGATTATTTAGTATTTTCTCTGTAGGACTTTTAAGATTATTTAGTATTTTCTCTGTATTCCGATAACTGCTTTATAGCCTAGAAAGGAATTTTTGTAGTCTATCATAATAGATTGGAATGGATTTTACTTGTAAGTGGTATAAGCCTCCACATTTTAGTGGCCCAAGTGAGACTCTGAGAAGGCAAAAGGTACGAACCCCCCTTATCACCTCTTTATATCAATAGTCCCAAGTTTGGTGTCTTTCCATTACCTTTGTCTACGAAAAAAAAAAAAAAAAAAGAAGAAAGTTTTACAAGAGTAAACCTGAAGGTCAGGTTGAATCATCTAAGTTCCTTTTGCCATTTGGACTTAGGATGGAAAAACAAAGTTAGGTTTTGGCCTGGGTAGAGTAGCAGGTGCCTTGAGCAGAGAGATGCTGGCTGCATTCCCACAGGGAAGATATCTAGTGCTGGGCACCTTGTGGCCAGCACAGCGAAGGGGGTAGTTTCTTCTCTCTGCTTTCAGTCTGTGTCCTAGACTGTCTCTAATCATCTTTCCCTCCATACAGCTCCTCTTTTGCTTAGCCAGAGAAACTGCAATGTTCTGGTTCTCCTTGCTCTCCCTGCTTCCCAAACAGCCTCCTTCTACCCATCATCACCATAGTGATCTGTCTAAAATGCAAATTCAGTCACATCACGCTCTATCCTAAAATAGTGCAGTGCCTCCCCTTGCTGCAGCCACAGGGGCCAGCTAGCTCATTTGCACCGTCATTTCTCTTTGCCTCTTCAGTCTCCATACCAAGCCTAGTCCCTGGGGTTGAGACTTTAAACTGAACTAATAATTAGAATCCAGAGTTTTGGTTGTGAAACCTTGTTCATGTCTATGTATCTAGTAATTTTTTAAAGGCTCAGTGAACTGTGTGTCAATAGAAGTAGATTAGGCCTGAAAACCTGAATAAAAACCACTTAGTAAACAAATTGTTTTGTAAGAAAAAAAATCTGTAGCTACAAAGTTCTGTTTTGTATTTATTCTGTTATTCTTTTGAAACAAGATTTATTTCTAGTATAAAATTATGAAATAAATTAATTTTGAATCTGCAGTCTGATATTTGCAGCTTAGGAAATACCTTGGCATTTAATGCAGGATTTTTTAAATTAAAATTCTTGCTTTATTAATGATAACAACATGGATAATTATAGTAATTTAGTCAGTGCCATTGATTTTTTATTCTTTTTGAGCAGCTACTAATATTGATCCCACATGGAAAGAAAGTACTGATTTGAATTGTCAGAACCTTTCCTAAATTTTAGATTGTTTGGCACTCTAAGAATTTTCTTTAATTCAAAGTACATTTTATTCTGGATCCCTAGAAATCTAGCTTCACATTGGATTGGTTAGGTTTTGCTTTTAACATATTGCTTTGTTTGTGGATGTTTTATATCTTTAAGGAACTCTAAATTACTTTTTTTTTAGTCATGTAATTGTTTTATTATAAGCACATCTTGTATGAGGTTTAAGAGTTTGATCCATTTTCAGTGATTTAACCTCTTCAACATTCTTCATATCTGTTAAATAGATGAATTAAAACCTCTTCATTTCTTCAGTAGTTGGTGTCTTACAATAAAGAAAGGTGCAGCAAATCCTGATCCGAAAAACAGAGTCATCATAGCCAATAACCTCCACCTATTTTCCACAGAAAATGGCAAATTCTTCCCCGGGCCCTCCTCGCAGTGGCTTCGGCGGACCACGGAGGTGGCGAACCTCCGCACGCTCTGTCCCAACATGGCGCTGCTGGAAGCGCTGCGAAAGGCGTCTTCCCTCCCTGCGACCTTGTTATGCCCAGCACAAGCGCTCTCTAAATTACTTTAAACAAAGAATTTTCTTTATTTTATTCTCCATTACTTCCACACAGGGTTAGGAAATTCTACGCATTATTATAATTAACTTGGTATTTCCATCATATGATGGTTTCTCTGTCTTCCATTCTTCCCCTGTCCAGGTGAAATAATCTTTGAAAATTCCTATAAGATGCTTGAATTTTCTCCCCTTTGTGAACTCAATAATGCTGTCCTTTTCTGTTTTTTAATATTAAAGCTGTTTTATTAAATCTTGTATTATTAAGCATTATAAGGTTTTCAGTGTCAATATGAAATGCATATTTTTAATTAATTGAATTTTTAAAGTTTTTTGTTAAATTTTTCTTAGTTATATAAGCTCAATAGGCACTCTCCTTCCCCCTCCCTCTCTCCTTCCCCTTATTGACCCCCATTGCATTCTCCCTCTTCCCTCTCCCCCCTACTCCTTTTTCCTTCCCTCCTCCTCTCTTGGTGTTTGTGCTTTCCCCCTCCCATCCTTCAGAACATCTATTTATGTGGGCACTGAATTTCCCTCTGAGTCATCTATACTAGTGAGGATTCAGGACTCAGTAGCATAGCTTGGGGCCCCTTCTTGGGCTGCCCACTAGTATGGGAACTCTATTATGTCTATTTAATCCCTTGCCTTTAAGGATCCTACTGCCTGAAGCCTTCTCTGTGATCCCTGTTAGACTTTGGGGGCTGTTGACATGTCAGCCATTGTGCAGGTCAGGCAAGGTCCAATCACACTATGGCTATATCCTGGCTGTTGCAGCCCTGACTTGTGTGGATACTATCTTGCATATCATTGGTCTCCCCATCTTCAGGCTCTTACAATCTTGCTGCCCCCTCTTCCACAAGGTTCCCTGAGCTTTGGATAGGGAGAGATTTGGCTGGTCTGGTTCCAGGTGAATACTTTAGGGTCTTCGATGTTCTGAATTATGGTTTGTTGTTGTTTTCAATTCCTGCACTGCCCTTGGCAATGCAGGATTGATTTTTGATTAATTGCAGACTAATAAGTTTTCTTACTTGGTTTTTGGTGATCTCTGAGGGTTATTTAAGTTTTCTTTATTCTTGAATATCTTCTTTGCATTACTGATCCAGTTGCAGGTTTGATAAAGTACAAGTAAAACAAACCAGAAATGGAGCAATTCCTAGGAGTAATGCTATTAGGGCTATCTGAATTAGGATTCATTAACTCCCATATCTGGGGATCTTCCTGAAAACAGAAAGACCTCGCTTTTTTCATCTGTCAATTAGAAAGCTAAAATAGAGGCTACTTTTTTTCATTAAAAGAATGAAAAATTACCTTAGGATTATTAATGAGTATACTCTCTGTAATATTAATATACAGAAAGTCAGAGAAATTTTTGCATCACTCCTACATAGAAATAGACTCTGGGTCTCACCTTCCTGATTTTGTCTTTTGGACTTAGATTGGGTAAGGTCAGTCTGTCTTTGCCAAGCATCAGTGATGCTAACTGAGTGGATAGGAGACAGAGAATGATGTCCTCATTTCCTATTCATTGGCCTTCTCTCTTTCCTGGTCCCTGGACCGTGTCTGCTACACAGAGACATATTATAGAAATGTATAGCATAAATCATAATTTGTCATTTTCATCATATTGTAGTTCAAAAACAGATGCTATTTCCTACAGACAGTTTCAGAGAAATTGTTAATTTTAAAGATGTTTTGTATCACTGGCTTGTATGATCGCACTATCTCCTGTTTGTGAGCCTCTATCTGTAAGATCTTCCAACTGTTCACATAGCTTATACATATATTCAACCTGGTAGCACTCAGTCTACAGTTGCTTCCCTCAGGCATACCTGTATCTCAACTTGGCACACCCTCTCTGACTTTCCTCTTCTTCCATTTTCTACCTCTTTCTCTTTGAACTTCGTGGTTATTTTGAATAATCAGTGCTTATATAATTTGAAATAATTATTAATTCTGGTGGCAATTGCATTTCTTGGTATAAAGCCAGTTGATATGGCCCATCTTCTTTCAGGCTTTTTCTAACTACTTTTTTCCATTCCCTTTCGGTCATTCCTGCTCAAACTTTTTTTTTTTTTTGTCTCATGTAGATTATCCAGCCTCCTACAAGCTTTTCCTGTTTGAAGTCTTTGCCATCCACAAGTCATCTGGCATTTTGATACAGACATTTTTCCTACAGAGAATTTTCAAGTTACCAGCTTGCTGATTTCTATGCCATTTTAGGATACACTATTTTACAAAAAGCTTGGCAGACTATTGACTCCATAGTTTCTGCAAACCTGTAAGGCTTCCATTACTTCATTTTTGATGAAGCTCTTGACTGAAGGACTAGCCTTTGCTTTTTTTCCAACTGTTTGTGCTCAGATCTACAATCTCTTACCAGCTGTGAAATTTAAGTGTCTCTTCACAGAACTCATAGTCAGCCTTCAGGAATATTTTTATATTTTTTTTTGTTCAACCTTGATGATGTTTTTTACATGCTAGGATTGAACTCAAGACTTTATGCTTACCAAGTAGGTGCTACACCAATGAGCCTTACAAGTCTCCATTCGATACCATTGGAAGTCTTGTGCTGCCAGATATATTGTTTTGGTATAATTCTAAGATCATACATTATTTTATGGGTTTCGTATGTTCTAATTCTTAAAACTAATATTACTATATTATATTGTTTAATTTGTAATTGCCAAAATTCAGGCACTTAAAATTTCCAAATATAATGCTACATGAAGCTATTCTATATAATGTTTGCATCCTATGATATCTTGGACATGCATCTAAAAGGACAAAATGTCTAAGTGAAAAGGGATTCCCTCTGTGTTTTAGTCAAATATGTTATAAACATGTAAAGCTAATTTTAATCCCATAATACTCTTTATAGAAACAAATTTTGTAATGATGATTTAATATATGGAGTTTATATTCAAAATTTTTATTCTTCATTTTCATATTTGTAAATAACCCTTAATTTATTCAAATCAATAGCTTTTATTGTTTATTGACATCTAATTTCAAAAGTGGAATCCAGAGTAGTAGCATGTAGTACAAAATAATTAGGAAAAAATTACTATAGTTTTTAAAACTATAATCTTTCTTATTTATTTTCTTGGGACCTTATGTTACCTTGTAATTGTGTGAGATTAGTTAGCTCCCAAGTTTTTCTGAAGTTATGAATGATTTGTTCTATGTAGCTTTGGTGAGTGAAGTCAGAAATTCTGTTTTATATTTTGAGCTACTTATATTTGAATAAACTGGACTGTAAAATTCCAGAGATCACTTTAATTTTGACTTTTCTAATCATAAATAGAAAGTGTAGTAAAAATATTAGTATACAAGGAACACATTATATAAACAGTTTAATAAAGTTTTTTGAGTGCATTAATATTGAATGCTGTGGAATTCAAATTATTTTTTCTTTTTTTTATTATTTATTCAACTGTGCGCATGTGCATATGTATGTGCCGCGTGCGCGCGCGCGTGTGTTTGTGTGTGTGTGTGTGTATGTAGAACCACGAACGAATTCGCGAACCACCATGGATGCCTCCACCTCCTCCTGCCCCGGGGATTCACAGGCTCCGCCCTACCAGGACCAGAAGCGCAGGCCGCCCCCGCTTCCGCCCGGCGTCTATACGTGGGATCTGGGATCCGAACTCAGGACCTTCCGCCTGTAAGGCAGAGGCTTAACCCCTGAGCCACCTCTCCAGCCCCAAATTCAAATTATTTTATAGAGTTAATCCCAGCAGTAGTTTTATGATCCTTTATTATTTGAAATTTTACTCAGAATGTTCTCTTGTTAGTGAAGATTCTCTGTATGTTAAGCATGTCATGTGTGAAGCTGGCCATAGTCAAACAATTGTTGTCTGGCAAGTCTTAAGTTATCTGTGTCCCATTTTGTAGTTCTTTTTTTTTGTTTGTTTGTTTATGTATGTGTATATGTATATACATGTATGCATGCACGTGTATGAGACTTCATTTGTGTGTGTGTGCCTGTGAAACCCCAAGGGTGACTTCAGGAATCATCCTGAATTGTTCCTTTACCTTAATGTTTTTCTCTGGGGTTTCTCAAGACCCTGACTTTCAGGGACAGAATCATAGGCCCCAACCATATGTACCAATAATTTTTACCTGTGATCTTGGGATCCATACTCATATTCTTTTGCTTGTAAGGCAAAACTGAGCCATCTCCCCAGCACCCCCTTTTGTGTTTTATGGGATGTATGCATTGTATTTTTTTTTTTGCTACTGAAGATGAAAACAAAAATTGAACATAAAATAGTATCTTGTTTTGGCCTTTTAGAAGCTTCAGAATTGTTTTAGTTGTTTTAATGTTGTATGTATTTTCCCACCAGTTCACTCTATTTAAAAAATAACAGTGATACACTTACAGGAACGGTGTTTCTCTGATTTCACCTCTTCTGTTGTGTTATCCTTTATTCTCTTTTGGTGGATTATCTAGGATGTGTGTCAGATTATTCTTGAGAAGTTTGTTTTGTTTAAGTTATAATATCATGACTAGAGATTGTTCTGGAAAACTTTCATAAATGTGCTTCTAATAGCTGTTGCCTAAATTATAGCTGCTAGTATTTATGGATGCCAAACTCACCGCTGTGAAAAGGTCTAAAGCTGTTCCAGTCTTTCAAGACAAATCAACTAAAACTTTGTGGTACCATGTGTACCACCAAATGAACATCCTTCCCTATTACCTATATACTCTCCAGCTTCAATTCAGAGTTGTTTGTGTTCCTGGTAGCTTTCAAATGCTTCAGTTTTGCCATAATCACTTTTCATAGCCTGGGGACAAGTACATGTGCTAAGGTGCAAAATATACATCTTTATATTAGTGAAACTTTGTACTTGCAGTTGCTTCTCTGGTGCAGTCTGGAGATGAATTACTTCTCCAGAGAGATTTATGTCACGTAAATTAATCTCTGGACAACAGTTCCAAATCCACATTAGTTTCAGATATAGTTGAATTTTGATGGGTTCACACATTACATTCAAACTAATTTTCCATGCTACTTGTACCTAAACATTCCTATGCCCTGTATGTGATGATCTTTTGTGAAATATAGTAGTCATTATATTCCAGTTAGCCACAAGAAGTTTAAGAAAATCTCCTTTAGGTGGCCTTGGCCATAGGTTTCTATCTTCATCTCCCCTCTCTTTTTCTTCCATTTTCTTATGTTTTCCTCCTTTCCTTTTTTTCCTTTACCTACCTTCCTATAATAACTATAAGTTATTATACAGGATAGGAATCAGCTTTCCCTAGAGCTCAGAACTCACTTGCCTCAGTAATTCAAGTCTGCATCAGATAGTAGAAAGGATACTAAATCTGGCTATGGGCAACAAGAACTGTTCAGGTTGGAATGTATTGCCTTCCATTTCTTTAACATTTTTGCCTGGCTCTCATTTGTTGTCATGTCTATAAAGTGCAGAAGTGTTCTATTCAACCTCATCACAACTGACAACTAACACCGTCAACTGGAAAGAATGTGTAATATCAGAGAAGACAAGTTTCTGAGAATACCTGTGAAGGATTGTCTATGCTACATTAGCCTCTGGACATGCCTGTGATGGATTACCTGTTTTAGGTTAATTGAAATGGAAAGATCTGCTCTAACTTGCAGTCTGAATGAAATAGAGAAAGCAGGGTGAGCACAGGTATTCATTCATCACTTTCTGCTTCCTACCTATGACAGTTTGACCAGCGGCTCCAAGCTCCTCTGCCTTGGTCACCTGTGCCCTTGACTTGTGAACCAAAATAATCCCTTCCTTCCTTAACTTTCATTTCTTAGGTATTTTATTACAACAAAGAAAAAAGGAACTTATGTATTATCTTACCTCATACATATTCACGTGTCTCCATGGCATCCCAAATGTTTTTTTTAAACCTGAAAATTTTCCCAGATGAGTTCTTCCTCCTCTACCTTCATTAATACTTTACTCTAGGAAAGCCCTTTGAACGCCCAAGATAAATGTTTTTATTTTGGTAAATAATTTTGGATGAGATCCCAGCTTCCCAGAGAGTAATGATGCCACATTGGCTATATCTAGATGAAGAGAGATACCAGATACATTTTTCTGGTTGTAGGCCATTAACACACAGCAGTGCTGTTTTATAGTGGTTGTGATCCCTGACTTTGAATTGATGTTTGCCTCAAATCTGTAAACAACTCTATCTACAAAAAATTCCTTATTTGGGTGTACTGGTTACTGTAGGACAATACTGTTTTCCAGTTAATTTAAACTTCTCATTACTTATCATGGTCTCATTGATATGGCACATTACATTCAGGCTTTTCTCAAGTTATGTTACTGTGATATGCTGTATTGCACCTAGTTTACCATCAGCAGATCAGCATTGGAATATTGAAGAGTTGAAATTATATAATTTTGTGAATGTTAATTAACAAATTCAAAATTTTTTGACCGAAGGATTGACTGATCTAAACATTCATATGGGGTAATAATCAGACTTTAGGTCCAAAAAGGAACTTTGTTGACTAAATGTAAACTTGAAGTCAGGCTCTGTTCTGGATTCCAGTTACAGTGAGGATCAGATCAGTGATGATGCTACTCAACTTACAATGAAGCAGGACACATTGAAAACCTGTGGTGCTTCACTAGTACCAATTAGAAGAGCCATCAAAAAATTGCTCTTTCTCAGTGAAATCTTAAGAGGGAAACATTGGGACATATTGAAAGATATTTTGATATAGAGACCCTTGAAATGTAAGTTATTTTCAGACTGACAGTGTCTTCCTAGAATTATCTTAACTATTTTGTAGTGTTTAGTCTTCCCTTCTTATCAGGACAGTTAAATCATGAACAATAGCAAAAACATAAAAAAATACAAAAAGTACAATCGAAGAAATTCCAGCATGAACTATAGGAAATCAACATTTGTAAAGATCTGCTCCCTATTTCCTCCACCATTGCTTTACAAATGCCTTCTAAATTGCATATTATTTGATGAACTCCCAGAAACACTTACTAACTGTAGCATAATCCTTAAAGGATTGATGTGTTCACCTCGTTTACAAATGGCAACAGCTACAGTTCAAACATGGACATGAGAATGACATATCCTGATCAATTCCTGGGTCTCATTAAGGTGGATACCCAGTTGTATCAGAACAACAAAGTATTTAGAAATGACCTTAGGTCTTTGAAAAGTTTTAAAACGCCTTGGTAGCAGTCATGGTTGAAGATGGGAATACACAGGACTAAAGTACTCAGAGAAGATATTATTCTTCAACACATCCAACAAGATCTTCATTGCTCCGCTTCAGACTCATTCTACTAAGGGTGCATAAATTGAGCAAAATAACCATGCAAGAAAAGAAAATTGTTGTCTTCTTTTGGACAAGTGCCCGATTTAACAGATGGACTTTCCTTGCTTCCCTAGACTGCAGGCTTATTTGTGTGCATTGAACCAGAAGAGAAAAGATCCCAGGGCTTCTATCATTCTCTACCTTTAAAGAAGAAACTGTTTATATTTTTCTAAATCCAATTCCAGAAATATTCAATGCTGGATAGGAATGAAAGCATCATTAAGTTCAGCCGACTCCAGGCCTATTAGGAATAAACAGGATCATGATAAACCCCTTGAAATGCTCTAGGATTGAAGTAACAGACTGCATGCAAATCATCAGTAGGATGTTTCTGAAGTAGTTTTCAAACAAGGAAACATAGACATTATTTCTATTATCAATATAGTTCACTGTCATCTACTTTAAAGGCAGTGATAAATATTTAGCAAGATTTTTAAAAACAAATATCATTAAACAAATCTTAAGATGTGGCTTTGTGTAGCTAATTAATATGGAAGCTACGATTCTCTATTGGTCTTAGAAATAACCATGACGACCATCAAAACTTAATGGCCCCATAGTCCAACTGTTTTTGCCTGAAAGCAATATTTCTGTTGGGTTAATGCTTTTCTTACTCTTTGCTGAATCTGTAGATCGTAGAAGTTTTTTCAATAACAGTTGTAAAGTTTGTGTGACTCAGAATGGCTCACATTACTCTCTTAATTTGGTAATCTAAGAAATTTCTCATAATGAGTGATTTAAAGTTCAGTCGATTCTAGGACACGATTCTTCTCCAATTTCTTTGTACTTCTCAATTTCTTTTGGGCATGAAGAACAAATGAATTTTTCTGGAGCTTCTTTATCTAATGCACTATAAAAATCATCAGTATTTTTGTAAAAGTAGCTTAGAAGATAGAATGGAGTAGAGGTATTTTGTTTTCAAACCTACCAGTTGTTAACCATAGACTTTCACCTTGTTTCTAACCTGTCTAGGTGAACTAGCTGATGTGTAGCATGGGGATTGGGAAGGGCCCCAGGTGTGAGAAAAAGTGAGTTAGATTAGCACAGACTGCCTCAGGTAAGCTGATGTTTTTAAATTGAGTAGATTTATCTCAATACCTTTGCTTTTCCATTTTCCCTGCCTGAGGATTTTTGAGACCTTTTGTTTAAAGATTATAATTCCTTCAAAACCTATATAATTTCCCAATCTTTACAAAAATTTCAGCTACATAAATCATCTACAAGGAGCATCTATAATATCTACAGTTGAAAATGAATTTGATTTTGATTTGTTATGTACCTGCTAACACAATTAGCATGTAATATTGGTTTATATAATTTTTAATTTCTGCTGTACATAGCTGCCTACATTTAAGTTCACTAAAATAAAAAAATAAAACCTTTGTCTTCTCATTCACAGTCTGCATTTCAAGTGCTCATTAGCCACATATAGATAACGTGGATTGTGGTTATGTTTTGGGATTTTTTTTAAATGTAGTTGAATAGTGCTAGGAACAGCTTTGAAGTATTAGAGTAAGTCTCATATAAAATGGTTGATGTTCCACCATGAGAAACAGACTGGCTCTTGCTCATATGAAACAAAAGCTAAGTAGGGTGGTAGCACTTGGGAGGTGAGGATGGAGCAGTTAAGGTCATCTTAGACATGTAGTGATTTAGATTTAGATTTAGTGCTACATGAAACCATTTCAGAACCAACAGAGAGTTCACCATGGATGTGAACATGAGTATGACTAAGCATAGATCTGGATGCTTCATGGAGAAGAATGCATTTCAGCTTAATTGCCACAAATAACAAACACTTTGAAAGGAAGAAATGAGTGCTAATTGAGTAAACGGCATGAGAAAAATTAGCATGGAAGGGATTACGAGGAAGATAATATATAATATAAACACTCAAAGTGATATTTTGATGATGCTAGGACTATGAAGTAACAATCCAAAGCAATATTAAATTAGGAAATAAAATCAAAACATGACTAAATTATCTCTCAGTTAACATTTCTGCTCAAAATTTTCAAAGGGCCAAATAGAAAACTTTTTAGTTGTATTACTGTTAATGTTGATAAAGCCTATTTGGAACATGGTGTTTCTAGCAAAGGAAATTAAAATTTAACCAGTTTTCTAAGAACAAATACAAATTTAGTAACATTGTTAGTACTTTCAGGCTAGCCATTGTACGAAGTGACCTGAGATGCTGCTGGTATATGCTAGCACAAGGTTGAGGAAGGGAAATAAGCAAATGAGTAGACTCCATGTGTGGAGGAAATTAATAAGTGTCTAAGTTACCAACTGGCAGATGCTTGTGTGTATGTGGTGTATGAGCACATATGTGTACATGTGAATTTGGGAGCATATGTTTTTGAAGGTAGAGGACACTCTTTGGGTATCATTTCTTACCTTTTCATTATGTTTTATACCAGGTGTCTTTGCTGCTTATTGCTTAGGCCAAGCTGGTTGGCCTGTGAGCATCTAGAGTTTCTTGGTTTTCTGTTTTCCTGTTGCTCATAGATTTACAGCTGCTGCTTCTACTGTCTCAGGTCTTTACCAGAGTGTGAGCATATGAACTCAAGTTATCAGCCTTGCACAGCAAACTCTTTATTCGCAGAGCCAGAAGATTCTCTTTTATTTCCATAGTGACCTTTTCTGTTTTGATCATGTTTAAGTAGTGTCAAGAATTTGCATGTTTGGTTGTGGGGTGCGTGTATGTGTGTGTGTATGTGTGTGTATGTACATGCAAGTGTGTACATGTCAGTGCATGTGTGTGTAAATGTACCTTCATGCATATGTGCTTGTGTGTGGGGCCAGAGGTCTACCTCAGGCATGCTTTCCACAGAAGGAGCCATGTTCCCTCCCCAACCCACCTCTCCAAACCCCTTGTCCTTTGAGACAGGATCTCTCATTTGTTTGGACTCACAGATTAACCAGGTTGGCTGGCAAGTGAGCCCCAGGGATCGTCTGTATCCCCTTTTTAGCTGTGGTATTATAGGCATGTACAGCTAAGCCTGGCTTTTTGAAGTAGGTTCTGGGGATTGAACTCATGTCTTCATGACAAGCATTTTACTGAGTGAGCCACTGTCTTAGCTCCCTAGAAATAAAGCTTTTTTTTTTTTGGACGCTCTTAAAAATTCTATGATGTGGCCTACGTGAGAGTCAGGATGGGGCACTGGCGATAGCCCTGCCACGTCAGGGCCACTGCCACCGCTGTAGACGCGGCGATGGAGGTGGGACTGGCGCTGCAGCCGGATTGGGATAGCACAGTATGCCAGGCCTCTGCCGACCTTATTGCAAAGATGAAACCTGATGAAAACTATGTTTGACCCAAGTCTACTCAAAGAAGTGGACTGGAGTCGGAATACAGCTACATTTTCTCCAGCTTTTTCTCCAACACATCCTGGAGAAGGCTTGGTTTTGAGGCCTCTTTGTACTGCTGACTTGAACAGAGGTTTTTTTCAAGTTCCTGGGCCAACTGACAGAGACTGGAGTTGTGAACCCTGAAAAATTTATGAAATCTTTTGAACATATAAAGAATTCTGGGGATTATTATGCTACAGTTGTGGAAGATGTGACCCTAGGACAAATTTGTTGCTACAACAATTCTGATAATAGAACATAAATTTATCCATTCTTGTGCTAAGAGAGGAAGAGTAGAAGATGTGGTTGTTAGTGATGAATGCAGAGGAAAGCAGCTTGGCAAACTGTTATTATCAACTCTTACTTTGCTAAGCAAGAAACTGAACTGTTAAAATTACTCTTGAATGCCTACCACAAAATGTTGGTTTCTATAAAAAGTTTGAGTATACAGTATCGAAGAAAACTACATGTGTCGGAGGTTCCTAAAGTAAAAATCAGATTGTCAGGAGTTAATGCCACTAGGCTGCACACTGTTAAAGAGTTCAAACATTTTTGTTGTTGCAACCCAGTGACCTCCATCAGTACTGGACTGAAAAAAAATGTAATACTACAAATAGAATGACATTAGAAGATTACTTTTGGCTGCTGGGATATGCTGTAATACACAAATGAATATTATAAAGGAGATGATTTTCAACCGAAGGAATATATTTTTAACTTGAATCTTTTCTTGCATTATATTTTTCTAAAGTTTGGTCTCATTTCTTGATAGTCAAGGGTATGAGAAATAAAGAGTAATGTCTGCTATTTGTGCTGCTCACTTTTTAAAAATATATATTGAGTAAGGTTATCATATTCATAAAATTAATATTTTGTTTCAAAGAGACATCTAAATATACTTAAGATGTATCATTTTTTGCATACAAAAATTGGATGGTACTGTAACTAAATACATATTTTCACATCTTATACTTGTTGATTCTAATACTGCTAAACAATCTGAGCATCATTTTAAGAAGAGAGAAGAATTAACTTATAAAATGTGACAGCAGAACAATTGAAATGCTTTAGTAAATGTTTATAGAGTCCTATGTGGATAATGTACCACTTATCTCGTCTATCAAATATAATTATTTGTAAAAGTTACCCAAGAACAAATGGGACAACTAAAGTATTTTTAAACAGTGAAGTAGCAACTCTTGGTGTACATGCTTTTACTCCACTTTTTTCTTAGGGACATCTGAAGCTTTTCTTCTGAGTCACATTTTATGAAACAAATTATTACAAAATTGAGTGACCTATGTAAAAATGCCTGGTACTTACCTTTGTTTCATCCTTCAGTCAATGATGGAAGCTTTTCTATTTAATGTGACTATAATTGTACTAATTGTCTGCTCAGTGTTCTGTTTCGATTTTATTTAAAATGATTTTTTAAAGTTGAAGAATACATATTAGTTGTCATAATTTTTTGAATTCCATCTTACATTAAACCTGTTTATATGAAAAAAATTCTATGAAGTATAATGTTAGGTTCTCTATATTGATAGGCAGATTATATCAGGGGGAAGAGACAATTTATATTTTCATTACTTTTTACTGTTTTTAAATTTTTTATTATTTATTCAATTGCATATGTGTGTAGGTGTGTGTGCATGTGTAGAACCAAGGGTGGATATGGGAATCATCATTGACTGCTTCTACCTCCTCTTTTTGCTCTGCTCCGGGATTCACCAGGACCAGAAAGGGAGCCTGCCCCTGCTTCCACCCAGCATTTGTACATGGGATCTGGGATCCAAACTCGGGACCCTCTACTTCCAAGGCAGAGGCTTAACCCTCGAGCTACCTCTCCAGCCCACTTTTTACTGTTTTTTATTGATCTAGATATCCAATGAGAAATTGCACAGCTGAAGTAATTGCGCTGCTTTATTTTACCACATTGGGGAGTGAACTCACCTTAAAGGAATGAGTCCAAAGTCCCGTCTTTAAACATTATGCTTGCCAAAGTTTTTGTTAAAGCTCTCTTGGGCTTTCTTTTAGTTCTAATTTAACAAGTTCTTGGAAAATCAAGAACAGTATTGAATCTTTTTCAAAAGCATCTGGGTTTTAAAATCCATTTAGGTAATAATATGACTTCCTTTGATCTGCTGATCTTGAGAACTTTATTGATGTTTTTACTGCTTAGCTACTTCTTTCAAAAAAGATAAAAAATTGTGCTTATGAAGATACTAACATTTTCCTATTGGATATGATCTGCCATTATATTCTTTTACAAATTTAATGACATACTAAAACAAGATAGATAGCTTTTTATAATTTTATTTATTTGCAATTATTAAGATATGATTGGGATTCTCTGTTCCTTGAATACTTGTCTGTAAGATTTTTTTTTCTCTCCAGATTCCTTGTCACAAAAACACGTGCTGTGAATTGCTGTGAAAAAAGGGAAATTTCAATAACTGCTATAATTTTCTAATTGGGCTAATGATTCAGTTGAGCTTCTTGTATCTTTTTTTGTGTCAGTTTTGGCTACTTATATGTTTGCTATAAATGTTGATATTCTTCTCATTCTTTTGCTCTCTTCCCTGCTAAGTAATTTTTCTAATTTTAGTTTTAAACATGCATTGTCACTTTGTACTAGCTTTTGTAAGTAACACATAATCAGAGTGTATAACACAATCTAAGAATATGAACTATTAAATATGACTTTAAAGTGTTACCTTCAATAATCTCATCCAAATTGCTTGAGAGCCTCTGGAGTGCTATTTTTCACTCACATCAGCCATTTTCCTGACTTTCAGTAGCTGGGTGCACTCATCTCACCTTTTAGGCACAATATATGACTGCACCAAAATTCTTCAGAACCCGAGTGGAGCTTGTTTCTTCATTTATTTTAATTATATTAATGTTAATATGCATAAAAATTTTTCTAATTTATTTAACATGCTCTTTATATATTATATCTTCTGTTTTCTCCTCAAACTAACTTAATTTTTAAATAATCAATTAAAAGAAAACTTTCTTATAATAGCCTACTAGTTTCAAATATCCTAACTAGACCTCAATATTTTAGTAGGAAGCCTAAACTTTTATTTGTCCATGATATCTAAATTTAATGAATATTGTTTTCTTCTTCTCAAGGAATTTTGTCCAAATTCCTTTTCTTATCTGTGTTTGTTAGTAATTGTGAATGAAGGGCTGGGGATTTTTTTTTTTATCAATTTATCAAATCTTGTAAAAGATACAACCTGGGTGAAAAGTAAAGGGAACTATGTATTCATTGCAATCAAAATAGCCAGGGGATGCATTTGCTTTTCTAGTTCTTGGAGCCCAGTTTCCAAAGAGTGATAGCAAGATGGACAAATGAATGATTAGATACACAAAGTGTTGCCTTACAGGAAAAAACCTACTGAAATGAGAGATCCTGAATCTTTTATAAGCAGCAGCCTGGCATTAAGGCTTTAAGAAAAACAGCCCTTCCATCCGGAGACATGATCAGGTAGTCACTATGCCTGCATAAAATGTGCAGAAGCACAGAAAGCATGGGTAATGTTCTCCCAATAGTACCTTTATTTCTATGATATTGTTGGTTGCTGTGATAGTTAAACTTTATTGTAATCATGATTGAATTATGAAATAACTAGAGCTTTAGCGAAACATTCCTTTGTGTGTCTGTGAAGACATTTCTGGAGATGATTAACTGAGATAGAGAGACATGTCCTAAATGTGGACAGTGTCATCCTATAGACTGGGATTCTGGGCTGAATAGAAGGGAAAAAAGAAAAGGCAGGTGAATTTTAGAAGTGCCCCTTTTGCTTCTTCCTGTCCCACCAAATGTAAGCAAGCATCCTCACACCGCAGCTGTCACGCCTTCACTGTCACAATGGCAAATACCCTCAAGCCTGGATCCAAAATAAGCCTTTAAGTTGTTTCTTGTCACAGCAATGAGAGAAATAGCTGACATAGATACTTAAAACTTGAGTTATTTTCAAAAATAAATTCATCGCCATGTTTTGTCAACTAATAGGATCACATCTGCTTTTGACATTTTGTTCCTTGTAATTGCATTCATTGTTCTTACTGAAGAATATCACAGTGGTATGATCTGTGGGAGTCCATGGTTAAAAAAAAATTCTAGATGACTCCTCTTTAACAAAGATACTTATTGAATTTTCAATTCAATTTGATATAAAATTGTAGATGAATAGTTATTTTCACTTAACATTGCTTCTTTTTATGTCCACTGTTGTTTGAACAAGTCTGCCCTCTTCTGTTTCATAGGGTTTCTTTTGGGCAATCTTTTTTTTTTAATTTTCATTTTTCCAATTTTGCAAGCATATTGAGTAATTATCCCTGTTTCTCTCCATTCCTCCTCCTCCAATTTCCCTCACTTCCCTTTGTCAATCTATCCCACTCAATCCACCCTCCTGCCTGTCTATATCTATGGACCTTAGGTTTTTCTCTGGCTTCTCTACTCCTATGGGGGTTCAAGCTTCTTGTGGCATACCAATTTGCCTTGCTTCCAGCCACTCCACTGATAGGGGCATTTCCCTTCACTCATCTAGCTTTAGTCCCCAAGGTTTCCACTCCCTGTATGTTCTTATCTCTGTTGAGTTCCTCAATAGTCTATGGGGGCATTTTGGTATGTTGGTTATTATGCAGGTGTGGTAAGGATAAGTCTCACTGCAATAAATTCCTAGATGCAACAGTCCTGTCTTGAATGGAATGTCTTGTCCATTGGTGAACTTTCCCATATTTAGGTTCTTGCAATTTTACTACTTCCTCTTTTGCAAGGTTCCCAAGGCCTTAGGATGGGGAGAAATTAGGTTGGCCTGATTCTGGGTGAGCCCTGCTGGGTCTTTGGTACTCTGTATTATGGCTGGCCATTGTTGTCCACTTCATTGCTCTTCTACTGCCTTAGGCTGCATCCTCTCAGGGTATTGAGATCCTTTATCTCTGTTGTAGAAGAAGACTTCTAGGCTGAGTGTTAAGTGATTTTCAAGTCTATGGGTATAATAGCAGCTATTTACAGAGCAGTTTAGTGTACTGTCTTCCTACCTATAGGTTCACTACCTGTTTTTCCCTATTGATTTATTTCCTTTTGTGTTTTAGGTGCTTATTCTGGTTAGCATTAACAAGAATATGTTCCATTCTGACATGCAAGTCTTTAGTCCAATCAGAAAGTTGTTAGTTGCCTCCTTGATACTCATGCCTCTAAGTGAATGGTGGTCACTTGTTACTGCGGTGATTTTTATTGAAATTTGAAGATCTCATGAGTTGATGAGGCCTGTGATTATTTCTACAGTATTCCTTTGTATTTGTAAGCTATCCAGCAAGAAGTAAGTTCTTAGACTAGTTCCATTTGATATATTTTGCCCATGTCTTGTGATCCATTTGTGTTGTGTCTTTAGTAATAGGGTCTTACAGATAGCTTTTTGGAGAGCAACCAAGAGCAATGGCAAAAGCCATACTGTTTGGGGGCCTTTGAGGCCTCTCTGACAAACATTGTATCAGGAAGTGCCACACTCATGTTACTTCTAGTAGAATTTTGTAACAGGTTTCTAAGTGGCTCAGCTCAGGGCTCCACCCTGTAACCCCCGTTTTCTATGCTCCTCTCCATAGAGACTTCCCCGTTTTTGTTCCTTTTGGAGGTTCCTTCAGAGTTATTTCCCACAATCTTAGGGTTTTCTATTAATCTTTCTGTCCCTCCTATCTCTCATCCCTTTATTTCCCACTATGTATTTTTTCAATTAATCCTTCTCTCACTTGTCATGGTATCCTAAATCTCCCCTTTAAAAAGTTTCCTTCTAATCATTCCTTCCCATGTTCCCACTCACTGGTTCCCTTAAAATTTTATGGCCCTTACAGTAATTCCAATCCAAATATACTTACAAGGATATCAGTGCTAGCATCCTCATATAAGAGAGAAAATGCAGTGCTTAACTTCCTGTGTCTGAGATACCTTGCTCAATACTAAATTTTCCAGTTCCATTTACCAGCATATTCCATAATCTCATCCTTGTTGATGGCTGAGTAATATTCCATGGTATTATGTACCACATTTCATTATCCATTCCTCTGTTGATGCACATGTTAGCGGATTCCATTTTCTGGCTATTATAAATAGAGCTTCAATGACCATAGATGAACAATTGTCTTTGTAATAAAATGTGGAGTTTTTTGGGAGTATTCCTAAGAGTGGTATAGTTGATTCATATGGCAGTTCCATTTTTAACTTTCTGAGGAACTTCCATACTGATCTTCAAAGAGACTATACCAGTTTACACTCCCACCAGCAATGAGTAAGTGTCCCTTTTTCTCCACAACCTCTTCAATATTCTCTGTTGTTTGTGTTCTTTATCTTTGAGCCATTCTCATTGGGATAAGATGGTATCACAAGGTTTTAATTTGAATTCCTTTGATAATCAGGAAAATTGAGCATCTTTAAGATATTTGTTTAACATTTCAAATTCTTTTAAGAGTAAAGTCCTTTTAGTTCCAGGGCCCATTTTTTGATTGAAATGTTTGCTGTCTTGGTGCTTAGTTTTTTGAGATCTTTGTATATTCTGGAGATTAATCTTTGTCAGATTCATAATAAGCAAAGATTTTCCCCCCCACTTTATGGGTTGTCTCTTTGCACAATTAGCTGTTTCTTTTGCAGAACAGAAGCTTTTTAATTTCATGAACTCCCATTTGTTGATTATTGGGCTTTTGCTGTTCTGTTTAGAAAATCTGTACCGAGGCCTAGCAATTCAACTGTACTCCCTATTCTTTCTTCTAATAATTTCAGAGTTTGGGATTTAATTTCTAGGGCTCTGATCTATTTGGAATTGAATTTTGTATAAGGAGAGAGGCAACAGTCAATTTTTATTCTTCTGCATGTAGATATCCAGTTTTCCCCACACCACTTGTTGAAGATACTGCCTTTTTCTCAGTGTGCATGTTTGACACCTTTGTCAAAGATCAAGTGGCTATATGTGTGGGAGCTTATATCTGGGTTCTCTGCTCTAATCCATTGGTTGAAGTATCTGTTTTGTCCAGTACCAATGTATTTTCATTATTATAGTCAGTCTACTTATACCCAAGATTTTCTGGCTCATCATGGTTTTTTGTTCTTCCAGATGAATTTTGAGATAGTTTATCCAGTTCTATAAAGAATCGTATTGAGTTCTGTTTATTGTAATTGCGTTGAATTTGCATATTGCCTTGGATAGGATGGTCATTCTCACAATATTGATCCTGATGATTCATCAGCAAGGAAGGTTGTTCCATTTTTTATTGTCCCCTTTAATTTCTTTCAGCAGTGTTTTATAGTTTTCATTGTATAGGTCTTTTACTTCCTTGGTTAAATTTATTCTAAGACATTTGAATGTCTTTGCAGCTATGTTGGATAGAATTGATTCTTTCATTTCTTTCTCAGCTTGTTTGTCTCTGTATGTAGGAAGGCTACTGATTCTTGTATGTTGATTTTATAGTCTGCCACTTCGCTAAACTTGTTAGTTTGAGAAGTTTTTTGGTGGATTCATATGGATCTCTGAAGCACAGAATCATATCATCTGCAAATAGCAATACTTTAACTTCTTTCTTACATATCTGTATCATTTTTATCTCCTTCTCTTGCCATATTGCTCTAGGTAGGATTTCAAGCACAATATTGAACAGGAGTGGTGGCAGTGGACAGTCTTGTCTTATTTTGATCTAAGAGGGAATGGTTCAAGTTTTTTTCCCTATTTAGAATGATGCCAGCTTTAGGCTTATCATATTTATCAAGTTGAGCTAGGTCCCCTCCATTCCTGTTTTCTGCAAAGCTTTTATTATGAAGGGATGTGGAATTTTCTCAAAGGCCTTTTCTGCATCTATTGATAGGATCATATAATATTTGTTTTTGAACTTAACCAGGTGTCACATTACTTACTTGCAGTCCTGATCATTTACAACTAAGGGGGTATGATCTCAACAGAAGGGGAGGGCATGTAGCTGGCAGATAAAAAGTAACCATTTTGCAAATGGGTGATTGACCCCTCCCTCACTGAGGTTTCCTACTTTTATTACATCTACCCTTGAATGTGCTCTTAAAATAAGATTCCAGTTTAACAGCTTTTTGTCTCTGGCCGGGGGGTGACATACAGTGCCCATCAGGATGGAGTGAAGGGCATTGCAGGAGCAGCAAAACTGCAAAAGAAAATCAACAAACCACAATCTAGAACTTCAGAGACCCTATATCAACCACCTAGAACTAGGCCAGACTAATCTCTCCCCATCCTGAAGCTCAGGGACATTTGCGGAAGAGGGGGCGATAAGAGTGTAAGAGCAAAAGGATGGGAGGAGCAATGATTTGCAAGATACTCCACACAAGTTAGGGCTGAAGCAATCATAATTGGACTTTGCATGCCCTGTGCAATGTCCAACACACTATTGACCTCACAAAATCTAGCATCTGCTAAAGGCACCAAGATCCTTGGAGGCAAGGGATTGGCAGCCACAGCAGTGTTCCTATGCCTAAGGGGAACACGGGAAAGGGTTCAGGGAAATGCCACTGGGTCCTTGTACGTCATTGGAGAGGAGGGCCCAGAGGAGAGTCAGGCATGCACAAGAAAGGACTCTCTGGGAATTGGGGCAGGAGGCACTGGAGGATGGGGAGGAAAGGGTGAGGGGAGGGGGAGCAGGGAGTTCGGGGGGAGGAGGAGGAGGAGGGAACTGGTGTACCTAATAAGTTTGTATGAGCTGAAATAATAATAAAAAATGTATTAAAAAAATAAAGGCCATCCTTTCTGGATGACTTAGTAAGTTAAATTGTTTTTGAGTTTGTTATTATGATGAATCATGTTTATTGATTTACATATATTAAACTATCCTTGCATTCTTAGTATGAACCTGACTTGATCATGATGTATGATCTTTTGGATATGTTTTTGAATTGGTTTGCTGGTATTTTACTGAAGATTTTTGCATCTGTGTTCATTAGTAAGATTGGTTTCATTTAATTCTCTTTCTTTGATGTATCTTTGTTTGGTTTTGGGATGAGAGTAATATTGGCTACATAGAAAGAGTTTTGCAGTATTCCTTTTTTTTTCTATTTAATGGGATAGTTTAAGTAGTAGTAATGTTAGTTCTTCTTTGAAGACCTGGTAGAATTTTGCACTGAATCCATCTGGTTCTGGGCTTTTTTTAGTTTGAAGACTTGTAATTACTGTTTCAATTTCATCTCTTGTTATTGGACTGTTTAATGTATCTAATACTTCTTGAGTTATCAATTTGTGTGGTTTCTATTTTTTTTGTGTGTAGATGTTTACCTTTATTCCATGGTAATCAGACAGTATGGAGTGAATGATTTCACTTTTTCTGTACACGATGGTGGTTTGATTTGTGTCCTAGTATATGTTCTATTTTTGAGAATCTTCCATGAGCTACTGAGTAAAATGTGTATTCTTTAGTGTTTAGATAATGTTCTGTAAGGTCCATTTGATTTATGGTTTCGTTTAACTCCAGTGTGTCTCTTCTTAGTTTTTGGCCCACTGACCTGTCTAATGATGTGAATTGAGTATTGAAGTCTCCTACTATTATTGTGTTTCAGTAGATTAGTATTTTTTGTGTCCTGTAGTATTTGTTTGATGAATTTGGGTCCTCTCAGTTTGGTGCATATATGTTTAAGATTATAAGATATTCTTGCTGGAATTTTCCTTCAACTCAGATATAGTATCCATTTGCATGTCTTATGGTTTGCTTTAGTTTCAAGTCTATTTTGTCTGATATTAAGATGTCAACTCCTGCTTGTTTCCTCTTTCCTTTTACTTGGAGTACTTATAACATCCTTTCACTCTGAGAAAGTGTTTATCTTTCAAGGTGAGTTGTGTTTCTTGGAGGCAGAGAATTAATGGGTCATGATGTTTGATCCAAGTTGTAAGCCTGTGCCTCTTGATTGGAGAGTTGAGTCCATTGACATTCAAAGTAATTATTGATAGGTGTTTAATGGTCCCTGACATTTTGTTGGTCATGTTGTATTTGCCTTTTTTAATCCTTCATTCAGCTCTTGTGCTGATATTATTTATTCCTTTTATCTTCTTTGATGTATTTATCCTTCTCTTCCATCTTGTACATTTCTTCCAGTATTCCTGTGGTCCTGGCTTAGTAGCAATATAATCTTTTAATCTGTTTCTATCATGGAATATTTTTTCTTTCACCTTCTATTATGACTGGCAGTTTTGCTGGATATAATAATCTGGGTTGACATTTGTGTTTATTCAGAACTTGTATTATATCTCTCTAAGCCCTTCTGGCCTTTACTGTTTGTATTGAGAAGTCAGTTGTAATTTTAATGGGTTTGTCTCTATATGTGACTTGTCTGTCTTGCAGCTTTTAAGATTTTGCCTTTACACGTAGATCAGAAGACCCAGATATAAACTCACACAATTACAGCCATTTGATCTTTGACAAAGGGGCCCAAAAAATCCAGTAGAAAAAGAACAGCATCTTCAACAAATGGTGCTGCCAAAACTGAATGTCCACATGCACAAGATTAAAACTGGACCCGTACTTGTCACCGTGTATAAAAATTAATTCCAAATGGATCAAGGACCTCAATATTAGGCCAGAGACTATGAAAACCCTATTTGAAAGGGTAGGGAACCTCCTCAAACTGATTGGACTAGGCCAACAGTTCCTAAACAGAAATCTAATAGCACAGTCACTAGAACCAACACTCAGCAAATGGGATCTTATGGAATTAAAGAGCTTCTGTTCAGATAAAGAGATTGTAAACTGAGCAAAAAGGCAACCCACAGAATGGGAGAAATTCTTCACTAACCACATATCTGGTAGAGTTTTATTATCCAGAGTGTACAAAGAACTTAGAAAACTAAACACCAAGGAAACAAATGGCCCAATTAAAAAATGGGCCCTGGAACTTAAAAGAAATTTTACTAGGGATGAAATTAAAATGTCTAACAAATATCTTTAAAAATGCTCCACATTCTTAGCCATTAGGAAAATGCAAATCAAAACTTCCCTGAGATATCATCTCACCCGGGTCAGGATGACAAAAATCCACAATACAAACAACTCCAATTGCTGGAGAGGATGTGGCGAGAAGGGAACTCTCCTACATTGCTGGTGGGAATGGGCTTATACAGTCACTCTTGCAATCAGTCTGGCAATTTTTTAAAAAGTTAAAGATTGAAATGCCATATGACCCTGCTATACTACTTCTGAGAATAATCCTCCACAATGCAAAAGTTCACCTCATTGACACAAGCATAACCATGTTCATAGCAGCACTATTCATAATAGCAAAGTCAGGGAATCAACCCAAATGCCCAACAGTTGACAAGTGGATAGGGAAAATGTGATACATTTATACAATAGAATACTACTCAGCCATCAAAAAAGATGAACTAATGGAATTTTCTGGGAAATGTATGGAATTAGAAAAACTTATATTGAGTGAAGTATCCCAGACACAGAAAATTAAGTGCTGTTGTACGTACTCCCTAATAGGTGGATCCTAGTACCAAACCCACTTAGTGACATATTTAAAGATAAATCTCTGCAACACCTACAGTAATTGCAAAGATTATAAACAGGAGGAAGAGGGAAATAAGAGATAGGGGATCATGCTACAGTAGAGAAAATAGGTCACCATCAAGAATTGCAAGTAAGTAGCAAGACAGTTGGTTAAGCTCACTCACTTTACTTCCTGGTCATTGCAACTTGAGGGGGTTTGATCTTTCCAATCAGGGAGGGTATAGAGTCTGGCAGATAGATGGTAACCATCCTGTCAATGGGAGACTGACACCCCCCTCCTCACTGCGGTCTCCTACTCCTATTCTATCTACCTTTGAATCTACTCTTATAGTAAGATTCCATTTAAAAGCCTTTTATCTCTGGTTAGGAGGTGACCTCCAATACCAATCAGGATGGAGCCAAGGGCAGTGCAGGAACAGCAAAACTGAAAACAACAACAAACCATAATTCGGAACATCAGAGACCCTACATTAATCACCTGGAACTAGACCAGCCAAATCTCTCCCCATCCTAAAGCTAAAGGAAATTTGCAGAAGAAGGGGTGGTAAGATTGTAGGAGTCTAAATATGGGGAGGGGCAGCGATATGCTAGATACTCCACACAAGTTAGAGCTGCAGTAGCCATAATCGGACATTGTATGATCTGTGCAATGCATGACCTGACATATCAGTGACCCCCCCCCAAAGTCTAGCTGGATCACAGGCACTAGGATCCTTAGAGACAAGGGATTAACAGTCATAAGCATTCCCATACTAAAGGGGAGCCCAAGAAAGGGCTCTGGGCAATGACACTGAGTCCTTATACCTCACTAGAGTGGAGGACTCAAAGGGAAGATTGACATTCACACTAAAGGATGCTCCAGGGAATGGGAGGGGGGAAGGAGAGGCTACTGGGAAAAAGGGAGTGAGGGTGTGAAAGGAAGGGGAAAAGGGGGAGAGGGTGCAAAGGGGACTGGGGAGGGGTGGAGGGTACCAGGTACCTATTAAGCTTGTATGATTGGAAATAAATAAATAAATATAATAAAAGAAGATTTTGTCTTTAATGTGCATATTTGATATGCTGTCTATCATATTCCAAGGGGTATTTCATTTTTTGGTCCTGAGTATTTTGTATTTTGTATGTCTCTTGAATCAGGATAGGTGTCAATTTTTTTAGGTCAGCAAAATTTTCCTCTATTATCTTATTGATTATACATGGTGAATCTTGCTCTTGTGTGTCTATTTCTGGGATACCCATGATTCATATGCTGGGCCTTTTGATAGTAACCCAAAGTTCGTGTATGTTCAATTCAAGTGTGCCTTTCAATTTATCAGTTTCTCTCATCAACTTATAAACTTCATCTATCTTATCTTAGAGTTCTGTCTTCTATATGATCAGTTCTATTTTTGAGACTTTCTATTGGATTTTTTATTATACTGTTTAGATTTTTTTTTTAGTTCTGGTGTTATTTCATTCTGGGCTTTTTTCAGTGTTTCTATGTTTGTTTGTAGATCATTTTGGGTTTTTCTGTGTTTCTAGATCTGTTTTCAGACTCTCTATTTTCATTCTATTTGTGTCTTGTTTGTGTTTTCTTGATTTTCTTTCCTGAATTTGTTGTGTCCTTTGAATTTGTTATGTTCTTCTTGAAATGTATTTAGATATTTATCTATGTTCTCTTGGAGCTGTTTGAACATATTTAAAATTGACCTTTGATATTTATTATCTTGGCTAATGTTTTCTTGGATGCCTTCTGATGAGCCATCCTCTGTGGGATCTGAAGCCTTGGATTAGGTCATCTAGACAGGATATATGTTTTCATGAATTCTTGTGTTTTTTCTGTTTTTCCTGAAGATGCTGGCATTTTTAGGATTAGTATATGTTGATTATTGCTTTAGTTGAAGTCCTTGGTAAGATGTTTAGTGAGATGGTGGTCTTCTATCTGGGCTATTTTTCTGAAGTTAGATGATGTTAATAGTTTCTAAACTTTTCTTTGTGTTAGGTAAAAAATATTTGGGCCTTCACTTGCAAAAAACGAAGGTAGTAATTCTACTGTTCTCTGGCTGTGTAATTGTGTTGATGCTTCTCATATAGACCCTCTGAAATGACTATCATGTTGTCTTTTAGTGATGTTTTCTCTGTGTATTCTTGAAGGTTGTAAATCCTCTATTTGGACTTATTTCTTGTATGTGTGTGATTGGGGGTGGTGGTGGGGTGGTGGTGGTGTTATCTCTGCATGGGGTTCTGGGCACGAAGCCTCTGGCCCACACCCAGGCCTGCTCAGGGACTAGTCTTTTGGGCAGTCTTTTTCAGTGTTCTTCTTTTTCATACTTTGTAATTTTACTACAGCTTGGTATTTTTTCCTTGTTTGTGGTTCTGTAGCTTAATTCCTGACCTTAATGCACTTACTGAGCCACAATGCCACTTCCATCCACTATAGACTTTTTGTTCTGTTTGGTTTGTTGTTAATTTTTGATTTCGATTTTTTGAAACAGGTCTCACTGCATTGATATTTTGTTGTGATGTGATATGCCTTGATATGGTATGATATTCCATGTTATGGTATGATGTGCTATGACAGCTATTTATTTATTCCTTCATTTGTGAACCTGGTGTTCCCTTTTTACATTTGTATTGCATTTTTTTAAAGTTGTATTTACCATGCATTTCTTTACAACTGGAATCAGCCAATCAAATTTGCAAAAATAAAATATATACAGCTAATTTGAATTGATATGTGTAAAAATATTTCTTTAAAGTAACTTAAATCTAGTTTTAATGCCTTTATTCAATTAGTTTATATAGTTCATAATTTTCACAATAGTATTCATGAATATAACAGTTCATTTTAATAGAAAAATTTCAACCTTCATAAACTATGCTGTAAACCTTATAATGAGTGAACATGAGAGGAGGGTAAAGCTGGCCTTCATCTTTTGGTTTAATCAAATCATATCACATTGAACTTTCCTGGGAATTTGACACTGCTGCTTATTTCCTTTTCTTTCTTTGTACTCTGGCTACACAAACCACCACCATTACTTGATCACTAACTGTTGCATATCTATCTGATTCTCAAACTTTCTGACTGTCATTCCATCTAGAACTTTCCTTCTAGACACTACGCCTCTGGACATTAGCACGGTTCCTATAGAAGTTAGTAGGTACAGCCTAGAAATTCTGTCCTTGGAAACTGAAAAATGACCTACAGATATGAACATGAGCTAATAGGGTTCTTTATGGATTAAATTGTGTGTCTCCCCATAAAAAAATAGGGTGAAATTCCAGTTTCCTTGGTGAACATGATCTATTTTGAACTAATGTCTTTGCCAAGGTAATCGAGTTAAACACATCTTTTTAAAATTTTTTTATTATTATTATGTATTCAATTGTGCGTGTGTGTGTATGTGTGTGTGTGTGTAGAACCACAGACGAATTCGGAAACCACCATGGACTGCCTCTACCTTCTCCTTGTTTACTCCGCCCCAGGATTCACAGTCTCGGCCCTACCAGGACCAGAAACACAGGCCACCCCCACTTCCGCCCGGCATCTATACGTGGGGTCTAGGATCCAAACTCAGGACCTTCCGCCTGAAAGGCGGAGGCTTAACCCCTGAGCCACCTCTCCAGCCCTGGTAATTGAGTTAAGATGGTGTCTTTAGGATGAAGTCTCGTCCATTCTGACTAGTTCCCTTCCAAGGAAACATGAAGATGTGATAGCAGAGAGGAGAACTAGGTGGCTATAAGGCAAGGGATGCCAAGAGTTGGTGACTTGCAGAAACTGCAATGGGACAAGGAAAAATTCTTCTTTCAGCTTCAGACCTGCTGACATTTTAATTTTGGACTTCTGGCCTCCAGAACATTTCTATTATAAATCATAGAGTTTTCTGTGCTGTGTTATGGCAGATCTAAGAAACAAGTACAGATTCTTTCAATGTTTCTTTGTTTTCCTTAAAATGAACTTATGAGTTTTTTAAACCTTTATACAGGGCAAAGATAACCAGGTCCTGTTTTCTGAGGGTCTTATTTTAAAGTTGTGTCAGCCTCTATTGTCCCTCCACATATCTCTTATAGCTAAGCATCTTTTCATAGGGCACAAAAGTGAACTTTGTTATTCTCTGGGAAAGAGCAGGATATCCCTGCTTTTTTCACCTAGAATAACACCTAGAACGACTCCTTTGAGGAGACAGTTAGTTTACTGTTCTGTCTACCCTACTTGATTTGCCTACCCCCAGTCCCAAGAGGTCAGCAACAAAGAAAATGTTGACTGCTTTAAAAGGTAGAATAGCTTACTTTTAATTTCCTATCAAATTTATAAATCTGTCTTTCTGTATCCATTTTACTTTAAGAAACAAGTAGCTTCTGACCATTCCAAAACGCTCTTTGTAGATAATAACTCTATACCATTTTACTACCCTTTGGGAAAAGTAACCCTTTTGGATTGCTTTCAAATGGTTTGGAGTGGGAGAAAAGCAAAATTCATCTTCTCTTTTAACAAAGCACAGGAAGAGTGATGGCTTCAAATGCTCATTTATTGTACTTAGTCATTTTTTAAGAATGTACAAATATAGTTCTGATTTCTTTTTTTATTGATCCTGTCCACCTACATGCCACCTTCTCTCTTTAGTGATTTCTTTTTTCTGCCTAACCCATCTGCCTACCTCCAATCAATTTCAAAAGAAAACTGCATAAAAGATGTGCCTACCTTTACTGTTACTATGAATTGCAGATGATGGGGCGGTATGGCAGGAAGTTGCTTGTTGAATAAGTCTTTGGGAAGTGGAGAGAACTGAGATAGAGGGGGAAGCTTGCCTAATGCCATGTCCAGATTGCTTCCACTTAGTGTTGTGATGTGTCCTCTGAGATTTAAGATGAAAGGTTATAGACAGCTCTCCCTACTTCTCATATCCTTTTCTATATTCAGTTTGTTCCCCTTTTTCTTTTAAATTGGTTCAAATTCTGACCCTATTTGAATTTTCTCCTTTTTTTCTTAAATTTCCTTTACTTGAGGTGTGGATAGAGAAGATACATGAATGCCTTGGCATATGGAAATCAGCTCCTCCCACCACATAAGCAGGTCACTAGGTTTGTAAGCAAGTACCTTATCAACTGAGCAGATAGTCAATGTATTTATTTGAATTTTCTTAAGTTCTTTCAGTCTCAATCAACTTATCTACAATAATAATATCCTAACCCTGTCATTTCCAGGAGATAAGTCTGGCCCACCACTATCCCTCTTCAGGTTCTTGCCACTCCTTTTCCTCAATGTTCCCTGAACTTTGGGGTGTCCTGGGTGAGGCATGTATGTACTATTTTGGGGAACAAGCAGTCTGCAGTCACTTGTTTTCTGCATTTGAATGGATTGCCCATTTCAGTAATAAACACCTTCTGTTGAAGAGAAGGGTTGGTTTCTAGGTTGCTTTTCCATTCTATGGGAATAACAGTTACTTAGAGCACAATTTGGTGTGCTGTCTTCCTAACTAAAAAGATTCATAGTCTTCCCGAAACCTTTGTCCTTCCCTTTCATAGGTTTTTATTCTAGTTTGCAGTAACAGGCATGTGTTCCACTCTGACAAGCGGGCCTTAAATCGATCAGAAAGCTGTTGGTTGTCTCCTTGATATTCATGTCACTATTTCACCGATTGGCACCTACCATGGTGATTGTTATTACAACTTGCAAATTTAGCAGTTTCTTGATATCTTTGTTTGCTTTTCTCCACCAGTAGTTTCCATAGTACTCTCTGTTATTGTGTAAGCTATCCAGCAAGGAGGAAACTTCCAGACCAGTTCCAACTGGTGTTCTTGTCCATTCCTGTGATCCATGTACATTGAATCTGCAGTAATAGGGTTCTACCATCAGTTTTTTGGGGACAGTCAAAAGCAGTGGTAAAAGCCTATGCATGTCCAACACACTATTGACCTCACAAAGTCTAGCATTTGCTAAAGGCACTAGGATCCTGGGAGGCAAGGGATTGACAGCCACAGTAGTGTTCCTATGCTTAACGGGAACACAGGAAAGGGTTCTGCGAAATGCTACTGGGTCCTTGCACCTCATTGGAGAGGAGGACCCAGAGGAGAGTTTGGCATGCACATTAAAGGATTCTCCGCGGATGGGAGGGGGAGGCACTGGAGGATGGGGAGGGAAGGGGAAGGGGAGGGGATACAGGGGGATAGGGGGTTGGAGGGAGGGGGGACTGGTGTACCTGTTAAGTTTGTATGAGTGGAAATTTAAAAAAGACAAGTTTTGTAGGGCAAGAAAGTACTTTAACTTAGGTTTGTGTCTTTTAAATGAATCAATTATTTGTGTCTCTTCAAATAAAATATTTGAAAAAGAAAAAAAAAGCCTATGCTGTTTGGAGAGGGGGCATTCAGCTCTCTCTTACCAGCAACATCATCAAGGAGTATCACAAACCTATCACTTCACTGGGTTCTAGGTGGAGCATCCCAGGACATTTTTTTTTTTTTTTGCTTTGTTCTGTTTTCCTCTCTCTGTACTCTTCTGCACAGGGACTTATTCCTTTTATAAAAAAGATTTTTTTTTACACATTAGTAACATAGCAGGTTCCTATCTGGTTGTATCCTACAATCTGGATTTTCCTTTTAGTCTCTCAGCCTCTTTCATCTCATCTTTAATAGTTAATTTTATGTGTGAATTTGAATAGATTATGGTACCTAGAAGTTTGGTCAATTATTCTTAATGGATTTGAGAAGATAATTTTGAAAATGAATTTAGTATTGAAAGCATACTGCTCTTCATGTTAAGAGTAGACCTTATCTGATCAATAGAAGTTCTTAATTGGAAAGCACCAGCCTCCCAGGGCAAATGGAGGAATTCTATCCACAGAACATTCTTGGACTTGGATGGAAGCCCTTCCCCAAGTCACCAGCTGCTTGTGTGACTGCAGGTTTTGTACTTGTCAGGCCTCCTTAATATCATAGGCCAATTTAAAATCTCAATCTTTCCTTTCACTTCTTACATCTCATACTTTGAGTTTGCTTCTTCTGATGATAACCATAGCTAACACATGGAAACAAAATATTTTTATTAAGAACTATTTCCCAATAAAATACTCATTTTTTTCTGTTTCATATATTCTATTTCTGGAAAAAGAGACCATTTTTTCTTTTCTCTTCTGGCAATTTGTTTTTCACAGATTTATTGATCTGCATTTAATAAAGTTCACCAATTTTGTGTCTACATTAATCAGAATTTTATACAGTAGCACAAGTTTTAAACATCATTATGCAGATCATTTCTATTACATTTGTTTGCATTACTTTCACATCTCTGACCACCTGGTTCTAGATAGCTGCTTGATTTTCTTATAATTATTCCAGTATTAATTTCTAGAACTAATTAATTCTAGAATAATTTCAATTAAAAATTGAAATCACAGAGCACATGTCTTTCAACTTTATATTTATCCAGTTTAGTGATAACAGCTTGAGATTTTTATGTATAAGGATTTTGCATCATTATACATGAAGATATTGATTTTCTTGATGTTTCAGGAAATATTTCACTTGCAGATGATACAAATGCAGTCTATTTGCTGAAGGCTAAACTAATGTCAGTTTATATGGCTTGATATTGTTTGTCTCCTCAAAATTGTTGCCATTCAGAGTGTTTTTGTCTATGAAGTATTGATGCATAAATATTAAAATATTAAACTAATATATATGTACACATGATTAGAAATTTTTATATCCACTTGAGTCAAATAATTATGTAAGTAAGTGAGCATTCATTTTGTACTTATAAATTTCCTATATAATATTCTCTGATGTGATTTTTAAATCTATTTCTTTACTACTATTTGTGCATGTTTCTTTCAATATTATTTTATTGTGTGTTTTCATATTTAAAGTAAGTTTCTTTTAGAGGTTATACACACACACATATATACTGGATTTTGGTTTTTTTAATTTAAATATATAAATTTCAGACACTGGTTGTGATATATAAGCTGCTTAGAATACATTTGATAATAAGAATTTATATTAAATCTACCCTATTTCTATTTGTATCCTGTTCAGTATAGTTGTGTCTATTAATCTCTTTCTTACTTTCCTGTCTTTGATCGATTTATTAAGTATTTTAGATGATTCTTTTTTTAATTCACTGTTGACTTTTTGGTTATGCATTTTAAAATAATTGCTACTTTAAGTTTAGAATTTAACTCACCGTCTTCTGCATAGTTATGACATACACTTCACATGTCAAAGAGTCAAGGTTACAGCACTTCCATTTTACCACCTCTGTATAAGACACAGAGCAGATTTCAAAATTAAGTCTTTAGCAATCTGAGGAAATGCCATATTTCTAGGGGTGACCTTTTTTTAATCATTAGCCTCAGAAAATGAGGGATATGCACATCAAAGTGAGTGTATCCTTTCCTCAATTTTAAAGCCCTATGCTGTGTCCTGTGGTGCATGGAAGGCTTGAACGCATCTTTGAGTTAAGAAAAATTCTTACCCTGGTGATCAGTGCTGGGATTGCACAACTGGAGTAAAGCTCCCTTCTCAATAGACACACAGCTCTCAAAAAATACACCTTTCTTGTTTCCTTGAACATATTTGCTATCCTCAAGGATACTGCTGCTGTTAAACATTTACACCTCAGAGGGATGCTCTCCTGAGCAGTGGGGGAAACAGTTTTCTCCTTTCTGAGACGATAGAGAATAGTGTAAGGTTATCATAAGCCTTACAGCTGGACTGTGTAGATTTGGTTCTTGGCTCTGTGTCTATTTAACCACATGATTTTAACTCTTCTTTGCCTTAATTTTCTCATTTACACTATGCATATAAAATAGTATGTTTGCTATATACGTATTGAAGAAAATTAATTTAAAAGAAATATGTTAAATAAAACTTGGAAGAATGTCTGTCACTCAGAGTGCATTCTAATATTAGCCAATTTATAATTATCTTTTTAAAAAAGCTATCAGTAGTGTTGGATTGTGTGTAACTTAGGGAAATAAAGCAGTTTCCTCTTGGATATATCTGTTTCAGCTCGTTTGACCTCCATTATCTGGGCCCTACCCTAAAAGACTTTTCTGTCAACCTTACTTCAGCCACTGATTGACAAAATAATCTCTCAATTGCTGAGAATGTTTCTCCTTCCAGGAACATTTGTATTTTCCAGAAGACTCTTGAAGACAGAAAAACTTCTTAGCTTTAATGAATTAATTGCCTCCCCAGGACATTTAGCAGAGCTATTGTGAGTGACATACTTGGAAACCAATAAAGGAAGTAATTTGGCATGGTAGTTTTCAAATCTTGTTCATCATAACTTGTGGGATATTAGAGGGGTATGACGTGGAGCTCAAATCATAGTCAGCAAGTTCTTTTATCAAATATTCTTACTGGATATCAGTTTACTTTCAAAACAAGATTGGAAATCCACAGGTTTGACCTAGACATGCACTCACTAAACCTGTGAATGGATTGACTACATGTTAAAGTTATTCTCCAGTATCTGAATGTCTATGACTTTGATGAGCTAGGCTTATTTGGGAAAATGCACAGGATCTTCATGAAAAAGTACCTTTTTACTGTTTCTGATATTGTATTTAATACAAAAAAAGCACAGTGGAAACAAAATGGCATTTGTGATTAATCATAGAGGCAACTGAGACCCTCTCTTGAATTTCCAATCTGTAAATACATTTATATGACAAAGTCAAAGCAGGTTCTTAAGAAACTATCTGATTATAGAAATAACAAAGCAAACATTTTTACCATTTCTTCATCTTCAACCTGATCTTGTTATTTTACCTTTCAGTTTTCTTTTCTGCATTTGCAACAATATATATACCTTTAAACATTTAAATATTGTCATTTACTATTAGATCTGGAGAAAGTCTCAAAAACAACCTTTACATAGCTATGAAGGCATTTATTTTTATAATGTGCCATGAAATTTTAAAATGATATAAATGAACATAATGTAAGATTTCCTTAAAATGAAGAACACATCATATAGAGACTGGCATTTGAAAGTCACCTAAGTTAAATTACATAAAATGCCTATGGTCAGATAAAGTAAAGTTGGATTTTAAAGTAAAACTGATAGGGTATCTGAGCAGTAGAAGCATTGCCTGTTAGAAACTAGACTTATAGTATGCAATACTTTCTTCCTTGATTAAAAGTCATACTTTTCCTCCTGTGAGTGTACCTAATTCCTTTCAACTTTTATTATCAAACAAGCATTCCTATGTCTTGAATTTTCTTTTGGATCTAGTCAGGTTCCATTAAGTCATATCTGTGGTAGCCAGGTCCTGAGTTGGTTTTGGTTGTACTTTCAAGGCAGAAAGAGACCAAGAACTGGACAGGTTTCTTAACTCCAGCTCTTTTAGGTATATCTCAAAGGAAGATGAATGTAAAGATTAATGAGTTGGACTCAGGTATGCCATGTAGATATTCTAGTCAAAACAGATCTTTAGGGTCTCTTTCTTACATATTAGTGCACTAGACCAAAATAACCTAATGAGGCTGTACAAGACTTGTCATGTGGAAAGATGGCCCTTTGAGTTGCAGGTGGCCCTAGGTTTATGTTAACAGTTACAGTCCGTAAGAATGAAGCACTTCAAAGTATGACATGTGTCTGAAATAAGCATCAAGGACAATGAAACTACATGGATGGATGAAATGAGGTGTTTCTTCACTTCAAAATTCTACCCTACAGAACAATGGTTTAAGTTCCCTTTGGCCTTGGCCCAAAACGGAAACTTCCTGGATGGCATAAGATTTGAAATTGTCTAGGAAAGAACCATGGATCCAGTGTAAATTAAATTTGTATTCATGGCAAGACAATAAGGAAATCTAAAAGTGATCTAACTCCTTGTATTGCCCTTCTATAGCTTCTTCCTTTGGATTCGGTTTTCTTTTTTATTCGTTCTTCATAACCTTCAACATTCTCCCTCTTGCTCTTTTCAGTTTTGTTAGCTTAAATCCAATTGTGTCTTTAGCTCTAAATTTACAAGTGTACCTTACCAGGAGTGGGGAGCACAGTCTATTTTGGTAATTGTTTGATGGTGTTTTATAAAATATTAGTGGCCCATAAGCTGTAATAGACATTCTAAGAGAAATTATGTTTGACAAATATATATTCTACAGTCATAGTTTTTTACTACTAAAATTATCACTATCCATATTATACAAATTTAAGGAGTATGCAAAGAGCAGGAAGGAGAAAAGGAAGGGAAGGAAGAGAAGGAAAGCTAAATGGCTCAATTTTGAGGCTATGTAATTAATTGAGAAATCCAAAGGAAGATGCATTTTGTCTTTAGAGACTTTGTCAAGAATGTGTCACAGTCATTAGGTCTTTCCCTCTCTTTTCATTGGTATGCTAATGGTATTCCTCTCTTTCCATTAGTTATGTTAATGTCTATGAATTTTATTAATCTTTTCGTGAATGGCTTTTCACCATACATCAGAGTGATAGTGGCTGTGGGACATAGAGAGAAACCCATTCACAAAGATGTTGAGAATAAGCAACACAGTGTCAGTTTCTTAACCTCCTTGATGAAATAATCTTTCCAACCAGGAATGTGTATGTAAAATCTCAGAGCAGGCTTTAACTTGCTTGCATTAGGCATGTCTTAGCATGGTGTGGTCTGAGCTATACTCTATAGGGTTGTGTCACTGTGATTTGGATTTCCTAGACCTTCATTAATGCTAACCCGTGTGACCAGGAAATCAGTTTGATTGATTATGGTTAGCACCTCCCCTAGGAAAGATAAATAAGACAAAGGGAGCTCATTGTTAATAAAAGTAGGGGAAGAGATGCTGTGCATGTTAAATCAACTTATATCTCCAAAAACTTTTTCACAGTAGAGTCACCTTTAGGTAGTCTCAAAACAGCATCTGAGTTTCAGGATCTAGTGATTTCAAGGTACTTTATCTAGGCACTGAGACTTAGCAAGTCACATAGTGATCATAATTTGCAAGTACATCTGAGCATCTCTTGTCTAGCTCCTCTTCCAGGACATTTTTACAGTTTACCAAAAACTAATCTTTCTGTATCTCTTTCTTGGGATGTGAAAAAAAATTCCTGGTTCAAATAAGTTCACTCAAAAATCACTGAAATTTGATTCCAATTTCCCTTTTTACTTTTACTTTCTACTACTATTTTACTGACACTTTTTGCTCCAACCAATATGTGAAGTATACTAGTCTCAATGCATCTGGAAAGCACCTGCTGTTTCTCATGGGTGATTATCTTGTTTTATTAGTTTAAAATGGAATAGTCCAGCTGAACATTTTTCAGTAATATAAATATTCTGTGCCATTACCCACCATATTGATTTTTGGCTCTTGGGTACTTGAGATGTGGCTGTTATGGGTATATTTTTAAATTTATTTCCATTTATTCAAATTTAGCCATGCAATAGCCACATATGGTTAATGTCTACTTCAGTTAAGCAGATAGATACTTTCTCTATCAACTTTCTGTCAGTAGTCTTAAGTTGTATAATCCTTTTCTGTCATCATTCTTTCTGTGCTAAAACATTAGTCTTGCTAACTCCAGAGAAATCTATTCTAATTAAACTGTGAATATGGTACTTATATTATCTATACTGCCCCATATTGTTTCATTTCTGTTGTTCCTGCCTCCCAACCCTCAGATATCAGAAACTTCTTCAGAGTGGTAAGATTAGTAACTGAATACAAAATTATCCCAAGTATAAATGTCTGGATACATTTTTGCTATACATTTTTCTAAGCTGCAGACATACACATGAAGGCTCATGTGGTTTGAGTGTTACAAGTTAGATGGGAATGCACACACACTGGATGTGTGAGAGAAACTGAGTCAGTAGACCAGATAGGAGAGATAATTAATCTAGAAAGTGACCACATGGTGTTGGCCTATCTTATTTGACTTGGAGGCAAAAATAATTGTGACTTTCGGAAGTGCTTATTATTTTTATTAAAGTAAATGAGAGAATGGGAAGGGTATGTGTCCACTCAAAATACACCTTGAAACTTCCTGAAAATTTCTGGAAAATGTCCTGGTAAAATAGTTATGAGTTCACCCTATTCAACACTATTTTCCTGAATTAGTTTGTAAAATGATAAAATTTCAATTCCTAATATTTTCACAGATGCTTATGTTGCTGGAAAATGTCACTGTTAAACAATAGAAGACCATTATTTTAAAGAGTATTTCAGATTGACTATAGATCTGAAAAATTATTGAAATGGTAAGATAAACTCAACTACTTTTGGGTAAAATAAAAATTATTTAAAAATTTTAGTCCATTCTGAATTATGGGTAAATATCACCAACTCATTTTTTAATATTTTATGTGCTAACAGTGAAGCTATGAGACAAGGTTGTGAGCTCCTTAGGACCTGCAGCTGAGACTTCTTTCCCCTGAGATCTGTAATGGAAGCAGCTGAAACTGGAGGTCATTAACATTTTGAGAACACTGCAAACTGACACTGTGCAATGTTATGACATTTCATCTCAAGACATTTAATCTCTTTTAATCAGTGTTTATGTTGGTGATACTTCACAGTTATTTGCTTTCACATAAAAATGGAACACTTTGGCATATCATTAACAAGACTGATATTCATTACAATTGTTTTCAAATTCATTTTTCTTTTTCCTTCTTTCTTCCTTTGTTGTTTCTACCTTTCTCTCTATCTATCTATCTATCTATCTATCTATCTATCTATCTATCTATCTATTTATTTATTTTCCCAATCATACAAACTTAATAGGTACCTCATCCCCTCCCTTCCTCTACCCCTCCCCAGTCCCCCTTGCTATCTCCCCCCTTACCTTTCCCTTTTCTTTTCTCTTTATTTTTGTTTTCACTCCTGCTCTTTTTAGAAACACTTTAAATTTTTCTCTTTGTTAATATTCTCTCTGGCTAGTTGCTATAGTCTTTGTTTGGAAGAAGAGCATTCCCACCTCTTTGGGAATTGCCAGTGGCCCCTTCCCCACTGTTGTAGGTTATAAACAACTTATCCTTTGAATGTCAATCCATAGATGGCTTAGCTGCTTAGTTGCATTCCTTCTCTCCACTTCTCTCTCCTGTTTAGAATAATTGTTTTGCGTGTCTATCAACTGTTTTCATACTTCTAGTTTTTCTTTCCTTCTTGGTGGTGGGGTGCTTTGTATTTAAAGTCACACCTTCCTTTTCTTCAAAACACTTTATATTAGTTGTAGAAAGGAGTGTTGATTTGTTTTATTTTTACAGATGTATGTGTACCAGAGTGCACTTGAGTGTATGGTGTATACCTGATGGAAGCTCGAGGAAGACTTCAGCAATCATCCTGGATTGCTCTACTTCCTCTATTGCTTTGGGATATCCCAGTCTTTATCCTCTAGAACCAGAATTATAGACCACCTCCATTTCTACCTGGCATTTTTACGTGGGGTCTGGGGATTTGAACTCAGACCCTTTTTCTTGTGTGACAAAGGCTTAACTGATGAGCTATCTCCATTATATCAGAAAAATCATGTATGGTATTCTTCTTAGGATAGCTTATTATGGCCCCAAAACAGTATACATTCAGTAGAACCACACCTCAGATTTTGAATTTTGATTGTTTTCCCAGACTACCAAGCCCCTCTTGTGATGCTCAGTAGCGGTGACCTGTTAGTCATAGGATCCCAAGCTTGAACCACTGTTACTCCATAGTATTCTATAAAGTTGAGCAGCAATGTTCAGTTATATACATTTTCAGTTAATAACTATTTTCAACTTAATCATTGGTTATTGTGCCTCCATGGTAAGTGTATGACATATGCATTCCTGATCATAAAAAAGCATTTGCACATTTCAATTCATAAAGTCAATGTAATTCTCTTTAGTTTTGAAAACAATAGCCATGATTTCTATTACATATTTGCTGTTTTATGGAGTGGCCGGTACATTTCAATTAAGGACATGGTTTCTCATCCTTGATATTGTTAGTATTTTTTGATGGGTAATGGAATTTCCCTATACATTGTAAATTATCAGCACGCCTCACTTCTTCCTGATTCCAATGACATCTCCCAGTCATAGGACGTAATCATGTCTGCAGATGTTGCTGTCTTTCTCCTGGGGTTTAAATAACTCCCTGCTGAGCTTCACTTGGTTTTTAAGGTCAGAAACAGATGATCCATTCTTGAAATCATGTATCTGCACAAACACAGTGAAGAGACTCCATTCTCACTGTGACCCTCAGCTCTGCTGAATCTACTGTCATCTGATCAAGCAGTAGTCTCTGCTCTCTCTCAGGTAAAGCCTCTAGTTACTACTTTGGACAGTCACAGGCTCTGCAAAAAGTCCTGAAGGTCTGTCTGCAGCTACACCTTAGGAAGCCAGCTAAGGGACAGGACAACTCTTCCATGGGGAAAGATTGCAGTTTTGTCTTAGATTCTCCGTTTACTCTAGGGAGACCTTTCTCAAGGCCACTGATGTCAGGAACTCTCAAATTCTGAGCTTTGCTTCTGCTGTAGCACTCCTAATTACAGCAGTCCCAACAATTGTGTGTGTGTGTGTGTGTGTACTAGAGCAAAGAAAGCCTGTCCCTGTCCCATCTGGTTTTCCAAACATACTTTTTTTTTTTTTTTTTTGCTTTAAAGTTGGTTATTTCATAAGTCTAAGTTAAATTTATTTAAAAAATAAAATTTATTCAACATATCATTGGGCTAATGAGATGGCTCAGTGGTTAAAGCCTTTGTCTCTCAAGGTAAATGACTGGAGCTCAGACCCCCAGATCCCACTTAAAAAAATTGGGGTAGATATGGTAATTCCAGGCCCTGAAAGACAGCACAGGAAACCCCAGAGAAAAGCAATAAAGTGGAAGAGCAATCCAGGATAAGTCCCAATGTCATCCTTAGGTCTCCCAGTCACACACATTAAAGTGACATTTTGTATACGTGCTTATACACATACAACCACACACGCATGCACACACACACACACACACACACACACACACACACACACACACATGCACATCATCGTTCTTTTATTATGGAGCTAGATTTTTCCAAGAATAGAAGTATTTAAAAAGCAGATGTAAAACTAATCCATTTTCTCCTCAGGATGCAATCAAAGTAACAAAGAACTACATACTCTATACCAGAAGAAGAAATTTCATTTGAAGGACCTTTTTTTGTTGTTGGGTTGAGGGTAAAGCTATTTATCAGTGTTAGCCTTTCCTAAGTAAGCATATTTAAATTGCTAGATAATTGCTTAACAACATGAATGGTTATATTTAAGAGTTAAAAAAAAGTGAGGGTAAATAGAGAAATCAAGGGCCTATCCCAGTAGTGAACATTATAAACCACTACCACTTTGGTAAGAAGAATCTATGGGACAACAGAGGCATGTAAGACCAATGGGAAAGCAAGTACTCTCTGAATAGTTTCCAGTCCCTTTAATGGCAGGAAAACCATGCCTGATACTGTAAACCCATCCAAATAACAGTAGAAAGGAAATAAGTGGACAGGAACAGATATTCTAGTGGCAACTATAAAAGATTGATAATACAACACCATCTAAATTGATTATACCTCCTTTTTTAACCCTTAGTTAAGAAAAGCTCTCAGAGCTCAACCTAGTTACTATACCTATTATTCCTATTGTAATGGAAGACTAGTGAGGAAGAAAAACCACATCAGGCCAGAGTACAGAATATCATCGAACCTGAAATACTCAACCCTAATCACCCCATCAAAATCTCCTGCCTACACCAAGGAAGAGGGGGAGTGGTAAGATTGTAAGAGCTTAAGGATAGAGCGAAATAACTTATGACCAACATATTCCAGCCAAGGCAATGCTGTACCAGAAAGTCACTTCAATGAGAACATCTACCTGCAGACCTAAACAATGGCCAACTTACCAACTATCTATGATCTTAGAAGAAACAGCTGCTCTCAGAGAGTGTCTCAGAAATATTTTCTAGACAAGGGAAGAACCACATCCCTATGTGTGACATTGCACACTGAAGAGCCACATAAAGTTCAGTAGAAATCTGACTCCCTTGCCAACACAGATAACCCAAAGGGAATCCTGTGATACACACAAGCCCAGAGAGGGGAGGGAGAGGGGCGCAGAGCAGGATGAATGAAGAGAGGGGAGGGTAGAGAGGATGGGAGAGGAGTGAAGTGGATTGGCAGGGGAGCAGGGCAAAGACATAAACCAAGTTTATAAACAAACAAACTAACTAACAAATAAATGAATAAATAAATTAAATAAATAAATATTCTGTCAGTTAAAAAGGGAAAGCCAATAAAAATGGCTACAACTAAAGGGAGTTCATTAGACTAGAGAACTTGGACATTTTAGATTTCTACATAGGCAAATTGAAGCCCAAGGAGGAAAAAAATATAGACTTCAGTAATCAGAGATTGCTACCAAACCTCTGATAGAGACTTCCCTTACTTAATTACCGAATTCTTTCCGGATCTTTTTTGTCCACACCTCAACTCTTATGCTGACATAGTGGTCCCTCTAGAATCCCATCAGGTTCTGAGTACAGTCCTTTCCTGCACTAATAAAACTTGTTAACCAATTAAAACCATGTGACATAGCAAGTGCAAAGTAATATAAAAATAAACCCAAATGATTACTGTAATAACATTTATACTATAAAATGGCATAGATTATCTATCTGCTTTGAAAAGGCCAAACTATGCATTGTTTACAAGCAGTATGCCTCTTAGTATTATAAAGTCACACAGAAGAAAGAAAAAAATACAATAAATCTGTAAGATTCAACTTTGTAAACTTGCTGATTTTTGACCTATGAAAGTAGCAACTTAAAATTTTGCTTATGCAATAGTATATAAGACAGACAGCAACAAATGACAAAGAAGATCATTCATCTTAACATTAACTTGAATATACTAGGAGAATGTACCATTAAATACAGTAACGGATTAAAAATATAAGAATCAAAAAGTAGACAAAATTTTGGTACCAAACAAATGTCATACTGAGGTATTTTTAACATCACTTTGTTATCAGTAAATGAATCAGCAGATGAGTCAGTGGATTCTATGGGTTTGGTGTGAGAAAAGAAGAAAGACTGATTTCATACTGATACAGTTGACATTTTGGTGGGATGTGAGTGTTTTTATGTTCATACCTTGCTTATATCATGAATATACCTTTTTAATTCAAATGTACCAAAATATGAAAGAACTCGAGGCCAGTATCCTTGTTCTGTATTAAATTGGTATGCATTTGTTATCATACGCTATTTTTTAAAGATTCAAAATCTTCCATGGTTGAACATCTTTTTCTATCCTTTCCTCATCTTCATTTTACTTTGTTATACTTATTTCCATTTGAACAATGCTATGTTATATTGCGTTATTTCAGTTAAAAAAATTTAAAAGCTGCCACTTCAGGTCACACCTATGTGATGATCCATCTCATGAATTTCTTCCACTTCTTGGCTTTGCACCAGAACTCCTACAGCTTAAGACTATAATCTTCAGCTCCTTTCTACTCACATTTTCCATGAAGATGGGCCAGTGGGAAGCCTAGAGTGGGAGAAGAGAAAGATTGATGCTTTCTCGGTCACTGAGTTTCGTGGCATCTGTATCCCACGTGGCTCCTGCCAGGTATTTCTTCTGCTTTCACTATCTACCCTTTGCCCCTTTAATATGAGATGGAAGTAAGTCCTTACAAATTCTTTCTAATCCTGGAGTGATGCAATCTTTTTTCTTTATTTCCTAACATTGCCTACCATATCAAGGTAGCTTGTTAATTAAAATTATTTAATTTGAACTGTCTGGGACAAATGGTAATTCCTGAAAGAATTTTGTTTTACTTTTATGTGTCATTAATTGCTATTTTCTCAACATCTAGAATAATACTTTACACAATAGAAATAACAAAAAGGAACAAAGGAACACACATAATAGCTCTTGTTTGACAGATTCATAGTACCTTAAAAAAGACTTAGAGGTCACTTAAGTCTAGTCTAAATGTTGAAACTGGAACTCGAGGAAACTAAGTCCTCACACTTACTTAATTCTATACTGTGATAGATACCTTCTGGAGGACAGTATACCACAAGAAATTTCCAAGCAATTTCATTGTATTAGTAGAAGGTAATCAAATTAAAGTTGAGAGTTAACTTCAAGACTGTACACCCATGCACTCATTAGCAGCGTGCGGTAATGGTCTGGCATAAGATCTGCCAAAATAAAATAAAGGCAGCTAAAGAACACATGGGATTCTCTCTTGAACTGAGTGTAGAATGCAAGGAAAGTGTACCAGCTGGCAACAGAGGCTGATGCTGAAAGTAATCTAGAAGTCAGGTGGCAGAGACAGAGTTCACAAACTGAATGCGTTCAAGTTGAAGTGGGAAAGCAGACAAGACTGAAGTAGGTTTTGGGGTAGAGAATCCTCCTCAAATTCATTTTCCTAAACTCATTTTACTATGGAAAGTAAAATGTTAATTGTGAGAGTTGTTCTTCATGTCATAGCTCATAAATGCTGTCACTATTACTGAAAACAGTAAAGTAGCTCTGGTATTTCCCATTTCTAGGAAAGTTTCTGAGTCAAAATATTGTCCTTGTCTTATGTGAAGAAATAAGCCATTGAAGATTTCATGATACACAGAGGGAGCTTAAGTCACTGTATCAGCGAAGGATTGTCTGAATAACAAGATATCAGTAAAAACAACTTTAGAATCTAAGTCCATTTTTTCAATTCTCTTCCTTTCCCTTGGCACCTAGAGGATATCTGCAACTGGTTTATGAGCCTTTTCCCATTTTCCCAATGTATGTTACAACAAACTTTCATTATCTGAACTTCTACCAACATGAAAAGATTTGCTGGAAAATCATAGCTTCTGGATCTCAATTTGCTAATTCTTTTCACTACACCAGTAGCACTCAGTTAATCAACTTTTAATCTTATTTATAATTTATTCTTATTTTATTCAAGGTTAAGTTAATAAAAGTTTTAAAACTCCTTTTATAGTTTTATAATCCAAAAATTGATGGCTAATTTTTCTTTTATATTAAAAGAATGAATCTAGAACATTGAGTCTAATCATAACCTAAAAGGTAACCTCATATCCACCAAAACTTATCTTAAGTATTCATTGAAAAAAGGCCTAATCTTTAAATGGAATAACAGAAAAAAATGTGTCTGTAGATAAGGAAAGTGACATATGTGGCCTTTAACTTTGGCTGTCTAGAAGTTTAATCCCTGACATTCTAAATCTGGAGCAGAGTTGCTCAGAGAACAGATCATAGGAGGAGAGTAAGCTTGGCAGGGAAGAAATCAGAAGACAAAGTGATAACCCACAGCACAGAAAGAAAGGAGAGAAAGGAACATGGCAGGCCCAAGGGTGTGGAAAGAGCAGCTGGTATCAGAAAGGCATTCCTTTGGATGGATTCATAAAAGGGTGTTTAGTATGAAAGAAATGTAGTGTTGTCATTTATCTTGACTATGTCCCAAAGCCCTGGCAGAGTATTTTCTTGAAGACAAACTTTTACAAGAAGTAAACTCAAATTGCCTTGAAAATTGGCCCATGAATCTAAAATGAAAGCATGTAGTTCTAGAAAAGTACCTGAAAATGACAAAGGAATTCATGTCTTTTTTTCTTTTCTTTTTTTTTTTTTAGTTTTCTCACATTTTCAAAAGTTAACCGAGGGCTGGAGGGATGGCTCCGGGTTAAGATGTCTTCAAAGCAAAAGGTTCTGAGTTTGGACCTCAGACCCCACATAAAAACACCAGGTGGAAACAGTGGCTACCTGCACTTCCTGTCCTGGTGGATGGAGCCTGGGAAATCCAGAGTGAAGCAAGAAGGAGGTAGAAGTGATCCTGAATGATGATGATGATTCCTGAAGTCACCCTCGGTCTTCCACAGGGACACACAGTGCCTTCTGACACGCCCACATACACACACACACTCACACACTTAAATAAAAAATATATTTTTAAAACAGTGAGCTGAAAGTAGACTTTTTAAAACTCTGAAGAGATTTAAAGTCACCATTTGTTCCATACTGTCAAGTATTCTGAGTATAGTGAATTATTGGAATTGCTGGTGACTTCTCTGCTTTATATAGATATTTCATGACCAACTTTTAAATCTAGATAATTTTAACATCCAGAAATGAAATTGAGACACACTCCCATAGACCATAAGCTGTGAAACCTGCAGAGGGGAGCACGTGTAGATATCATTTCTGGATGTTTCATTCCTCCTTTCCTCCTGTCTAATCCTTTTTATAGCCTAAGGAAAACTTAAACTATAAATTGGATTGTGCCATTGTGTTAAATTGCTTCAGTGGTCCCCATCGCACTTAGAAAATAATTCACAGGTCTTTGATGAAGATGATGAAAATAATCACAGAACAATGAGTAGATACAAACACTTCTAAAATCATAGCAGAATGTTTAATTAGAATGTTTTCTTGTAGCTGAGATCCTCCTTTTCATATAGTTGCAGGAGTGTTAAACTGATTGCATATAATATACATTATTAAAAATCAGGCTGTGTTTTTATTTCTTGAATAAGATTGGTTTAGCAGACCTTATTTGGGCCACAATGTAACCTCTGGGATACTCTATAAAATTATAGAAATTGCAACCTGCACAAACTCAAAGAACTTCCACATATGTAAAAAAAAAATTTAGAACATGAAAGTCAATATCTAAGTTTTATTTACTTAAAACAGTTAGAAATGCATGTTTATTGATGCGATGAGTTTTAAAATAATTATGTGTTATATGTTCTTAGTTTGGAAGATCAGTTCACAAATTAATAGATTGGTAGGTAATGTATAATTTGTCAGTAGACTTAAAAAGTCAAGCAGAAAACCATGAAAATGACTCCTACTTAAGTTTTTAATTTTAACATTAGTGCATTCATTCACTCAATCTTTTTAGGTAGTTATCAAGCACAATTTTTACCTATGAGTTTACTGATGAAAGTTCAAGTTGATTTTTAATAACTTGACTGCAAGCATAAATTTCTGTATTCTTGAAACCAGAGGGAGAATGATACTCCCAGCACAATATAACGATCCTTTTTAAATTTATTTTCTGCATTGGTTTGAATGTGAGATATTCCCATAAGCTCGTGTGTTTGAACTCCACTGTTTAAAAAGATAGAACCTTTAGAAGATGAAACTTTGCTAGAAGAAGTGCATTACTGGGAACAGCCTGCAAGTTTTTATAGATCAAACCCTTCCTATTCACTTTCTGTTCCCAGAATGTAAATGTAATGTGATCAGCCATCTTCTGTTCCTGCCACCATGTCTTTTCCAGCCATGATGGACTTTGGAACTTTAAGCTAAAATCAATCCTTCCTATCTAAAATTGTTCTTGTCAAGTATTTGGTAACAGAATGAAAAAGTAACTAATACACTTACCTTTTAATCTTGTATCATTATTGTATGCACAAATACTGAATTTTTAAGTTTTTCCAAATCTTAAAAATGGTTTTTCCAAACCATTCAACTTCAAACTAATAGGAAAAAAAATCCTATATTCCCCATTAAATTTAGTTTTTTTTAAATAAATAGCATATTAAATCATAATGTTATAATTGACAATAAGTTCAAAATGAATAGACTGGAAAAATTGTGTGTGCATGTGCACGTGCGCGCGCACATGTGTGTGTGTGTGTGTGTGTGTGTGTGTGTATGAATATCAGTGGACACTTTGTGTATGCTTGTGGAGTGCCAAGGTAACACTGGGAATCATCCTGCATTTCTTTGCCTTATTATGGCTTTGCTCTGTTGTTTCCCAGGTTCTGTCTTTTGGGAACAGAAGTAGAGACTGCTGCAATTTCTGCTGGCATTTTTTGCATGGAATCAGGAATCTTAACGCAGATCCTTTTGCTTCGGAGGCAAAGGCTTTAAAGTTCTGAGCTATTTCTTTAGCCCCCAGAAAGGAAATTTGATTAGTTCTTAGAACTCAATAGTGGGAACAGAATGTCGGCATCAATGGCCTAGAAGGTACATCAATTTAAACCATTTTCTTGTAGTGCAGTTAGTAAGCATTTGTTAACAGTGTTCAGTTGAGAGAATATTTTGATTAATAATTAATTATTAACAATAATGTCAAAAACCTGGATATAAATAATATGAATGTGCAGACACAACATATTCTAAAGAGCCTCTAATATTGAGGCTACAAAGAACATGACATCTGTTCTTAGCCAGTTTATGGTATGACTAGGCTTTGAACCAAAGTGGTTATATGTCTGGAAATGAAGATTGTTTGTTCACTATTCACTTAAAACAATGTTCATTTTTTTTTAAGAAGTGGTGAAAAGTTGTTTTCTAGAACAAATAGAAGTGTGAAATTGAAATATACTTGTGAAATTCACATCATTTACACTTTTATGTTAATGGTATTAAGCAAAGTAACTTTTTCATTCTGGCAAATTTAGAAGGGTTTTCAGGAACATTATCTCATTTCAGCCTCACATCCCTGTGAGCTCAGTAATGTGGTATAATCATTACCCTAGTTTCCAAAGTGTGGGAACTCAGACCTCACAAGAATTAAGTGACATGGCTAAGGCTTTTTCAGTGTTAGTACATAACTAAACTCAACCATATCACTTGGAATTTGTTTTTCTCTTATCTCACCACTTCATACATGACATCTTGAGAAGGAAGGATCAGTAGAGATCATGGCAATGAATGATAGTTTGTTTCTGCCTTATCTTCATTAGTGTGTGCTTGCCAAACGAGAACATGTCCATTTCTGCACACCTTCCTTTCCTTTACACAACTGGGCTGTAACAGCACAGAGATACTTTTCTTTTTAAATGGCCTTTTCAGCTAGTGCATGCTTAGTGACAAAGGAATTTGAGGTGAATTTTAGGGTTAAAACTGTACCCATTTCATGAATAAGAGCATGTTGTATTATTTATAAGCAGAAGTTGCTGCTTTGTGAAAACATAAGACAGAAAATCTTGGAGATGTGAGGAGGAAGAATAATACTTGATATCTTTTCAAGACCCTCATGAAAATATTTCACCCTCTGAAAATATTCCCATGTGATTAGCTTTTACAGTTATTTATTACACCTATGACTTTTCTAAATTTTAATTCATGATTTTATTCTTTTATCAATAACTTCATATTTATATTTTTGTTATTTTCTATGTGGGTTGAAATGTTCATTTTTTAAAATGAAAACTATAAGGTTTTAAATCTATTTGGACACAGATTTAATATGTCTTATTAAATATATCTTTTTGAATTAAAATAACTGTATATTCTACTAATCATGAAATTCATTCAAGATGTAGAAAAATGAACAGGAAAGTGAGAATCCTCCATTTGTGCAATCATGGCATTTATCTTCAAATCACACTCCATACACCTCATTGAGATCTCTTGTGTTTGTAAGTTATTTAGTATCTAGACTCACCCGTTTGCTTATACACTGTCCATACAGGGACAGAGTTGAGTAGTTGTAAGAAACCAAGCTGCTTGCAAGTTCAGAATACTTGCTATCTATCCCTTTACAGAAAAGGCTTCCTGAGACCTCAATGGCTTTGATCTTCCTATCTTTCTCAGCCTATATCAGACCATTTATCTGGGATCAATATTGTAAATATTGTCAGAGGACTTTCCAATGTCAATATTTTTTATCTGAAAGAATCAGTGTGCCTGGGTAATAAAACATAATCTCAGCTTTCTTAAACCTAATATTGCGATAAAATTCTAAACAGTAAGGTTTTATCATTTGTGGATTTATATGAAACATTAATGTAGTAGCTTAACTGACAAGCATTTAATATCTGAACATTTCTGATTTAGCAAGCCTAGGCAGATCATAACTGTGCTACCAGGTGTATCTGTCATCAGCTGACGGACTATCTTCCTTAGAGAGTCTCAGGTGGGATTACTCAGCTCTCTGTCTTTCATATTCATGGAGTAGGTTAGATCATCGTGTTCTCATGGCAATGCCAAGATTCCATGAAGAAAGCGGCATACATAAGTTTATGTTCCAGACTGACATATTAGCTTTGCACTGTCCTAGAAATTCAATCAACACACAAGGCCAAATTCACAGTTGTAACCAAAAATCCTTAATGGGAGAGATAGGAAAAACTGCATCTACAGAAGCAATTTATTTATTAGATATGTAGAGCTAAAGCCCATAGGCAGGGCATCCTTTTCCAAATGAAAAGAAAGTAATTCAACTACCTAAAGTGGATATGTGAGGTTTTGTGGTGTGGCTACCATTTTTTTGCCTTCACACTGGCAAATGTAAGACTCTACAAAGCTGATCTTTGTGTTCATGGCGTAGAGCAGAAAGATGCAAAGAACATGCAGTCCTGATAGTCTTTTGGACATTTTGAAGCATTGTGGACTAATTCCATTTTTGTAGAAGATGCATAAAACCTGTGGGAATTATCTATTAAAGTAAGGTTTCTGTGAAATGTTACCAAATGCTTTTTCAACCCATGATATAATGATTATATTGCCTATAAATATGCTTAAGTCTAGCTCACTAAAAAAATGTTTCTGCTAACATATGGCCTTTGTTAAAGCTTATTTAACCAGTCTGTCCAGGTAGTTTACAGAATCGTGCTATGATACATAATGCTTTAGTTATCTTTCCTGAAAGTGTATCTTTGTATACTTCTTCAAGTGTTTCATTGAATGCACTCTTATGAGAGGGATTTTGGAAGTTCAACATACTCATTTTACATTTTTGAACATATGTTGTGTAATGCAAAATTGTTATTTTACCCTTCTGGCCACAATTTATGGTTTATGCTTATTTCCCCCAAAATTGGATTTTGACAGTCCTTAAATATGTTTTACTAATTTCTATTAGAAAAAAATCTGCATTCTTTTTGTTTTAATTCACAGTCTTTGTCTTTTAACAAGCTTGGAGTCTTTTTCAATTCATTATTCACATTCATTCAATTCCTTATTCACATTCAATATTTATATTATATTATTGGCTTGTATTATTTTGTAAATATATATATATATATATATATATATATATGTATCCTTTCAAGTTATTTATCTTTTGTTAATGTGTCCTTTCAATAAGGTCAGTTTTGTTCAGAAAATGTTTTATGTAGTTTATTAGGCTTATAGGTTTAATTTATGCTTACCAATTTTTTAAACATTTTTTATTATTATTTCCACTCATACAAACTTAGTAGATACACCGGTTCCCTCCCTCCTCCTCCCCCCGACACCCCTGTTCCTCCTCCCCTCACTCCTCCCTCCCCATTCCCCAGTGCCTCCCCCCCAATACCCAGAGAGTCCTTTAATGTGCATGCTAGACTCTCCTCTGGGCCCTCCTCTCCGATGACGTACAAGGACCCAGTTGTATTTCCCTGAACCCTTTCCTGTGCTCCCCTTAAGCATAGGAACACTACTGTGGCTGTCAATCCCTTACCTCCAAGGATCTTGGTGCCTTTAGCAAATGCTAGACTTTGTGGGGTCAATAGTGTGTTGGACATTGCTCAGGGCATGCAAAGTCCAATTATGATTGCTTCGGCCCTAACTTGTGTGGAGTATCTTGCATATCATTGCTCCTCCCATCCTTGTGCTCTTACAATCTTACCGCCCCCTCTTCCACAAATGTCCCTGAGCTTCAGGATGGGGAGAGATTAGGCTGACCTAGTTCTAGGTGGTTGATATAGAGTCTCTGAAGTTCTGGATTATGGTTTGTTGATTTTCTTTTGCAGTTTTGCTGCTCCTGCAATGCCCTTCACTCCATCCTGATGGGTATTGTGTGTCACCCCCTGGCCAGAGACAAAAAGCTGTTAAACTAGAGTCTTGTTATAAGAGCCCATTCAAAGGTAGATGTAATAAAAGTAGGAAACCACAGTGTGGGAGGGGTCAATGGGGAGGGCATATAGTCTGGCAGCTTACCAATTTTCTTAATGCTATATGGCAACATTTTCCTGTTTTCTTTTTTTAAAATATGCGGTCATGTACTACTCAATCGCCAGAATGTGTTCAGAATTGTGCAGAGACATGCATTTTTGTCATAGGAATATGACAGAAAGTGCTTCTTACTTCATTTTTCATTTTTCAGATATGATTGTATTTATTCTAATTGAATTTTATGTTGTATCATAGTAAGGATGCCCTAGCAGAATAGGAGAGAGAAGTAGCTCATTGTTCTGGGCTTCCAAATCTTTTTAATGGCATTTTATGTTGACTTCCTCAGCTGGATTGACTTCATTTAGCAACAAAGACTACATATTTCTCTTCTTCCTCTTTCTGATCTCCCAGTATTCCTCAAGATTAGATATTATAATGCATTGATATACTGAGCACAATTTTAAATTTCATATTCATATTTGGGTTGTAGCCATTTTATAGTTTTGTTGGCCTGACTTTTCCTTTCTCATATATTGTCTTTCCTGTTTTGGTGGTTTAAAAGAGATTATTTCCCTGTTTGACTGAAGTTCTTTTCAAACTTTTCTTAATTTCTGCTGTTTCTTCTGTTTGTCTCCAGTCCATCTTTTATTTATTACGTTACAAAGTCATTATGTCTTCTACTTTTCTCTAGTGCTAAGCATTTTGTGCTAATGAAACAAACTCTGGATTCAATCTTCTTCACCTCGTTATGGTAGACTACTTCCTCCTCGCCTTTGCATAGCTTCTCTACATTCTCATCTTTACTACTTTATTTCAACAACACCAATTTATGTAAGTTTGATCTCTTCTACTCCCATGAACTGGTTTCATTTTATTCTTGAATCCACTATTTCTCAAAGAATTATTCTGATCCTTATTTTAAAACTTAAGGTAGACAACTTAATGTTAACTCTCTTGGATATATCACATTGCAGGAATTCATCAACCTGATAATGGCAGAAATTAAGCATTGATCTACCTTTCCAAATGAGATTCTCATGCTTTAGAATTTTATCAAATTACTAAGTTGCTGCTGAGAAGGGATTCAGTTTACTTTCTGCCATTATCAAATTGCCAGACAAGTGTTTAGTTATGCAGAGCCCAATGATTGCGTATGTATACAGATCATGCTTCTGCTCTGCTTCCTCCAACTAAATGTCTTTTGACTATTAATAAATAGTCCATGTATGTCCTGAGAAGAGAATGGGCATGAAGAACAAGTGTGTAAATTCAGATGTCCAGAAAAGTAAGGAGACAGCAAGCACTTTGTCTGCACAAGTGTTATAATATGTATAGATCAAATTACATGCTCTTTCTGAACATGTATTATAATGTCCCTCAGCTCTGGGTTTCATTCTCATTAAACATTGGTGATCCACAGCTTTTGAGTTACCTGTGTTTAGGTCTCATCTCTAACCTTAGTATTAGTTGATTTTATAGCCTTTCTGAAAACAGCATGTAGTTATAGTCTATTATAAGAAAAACATGTGTTAAAGTGCCAAAGCCTGAAGGGAAGCATGGAGCATGGGAAAGTTACTACTTCATAAACTTCTGCCAGTTTCATAGTTTCAGGTCAACAGTATTGAGGCAACTATGTGCTGTGAAGACATATAGACTTCAAAGCAGAAAGTCCTGGGTCCATGGTATGCTCCTCATAAACACTCTTTAAATAATACATAAAAAATTGGTTATTTTTCTAGACTCAGAACCCAAGGCTTTCTGGAAATATTAGAGAGTGGGGTCTTTTACAGCATCCATTAAAGATATACTGTTTCTGGTACCTGGTAAATATGTGGTTAGTATTAAGTCATTGACGTATCAGACATCTGTTTGGGTCTTCCTAATTCTCTACTTATAGTTGAGATTTTTTTACCAGACACATTGAGTATCATGATTTAATTGACTCAGGAAAGCAAAGGGAATTTTCCTATAACTACTCAGCTAGTGGTCAGTTGCCAGGAATTTATTATAGGAAGGCGATTGCCTTTCTTTTGTCTTGATCACGACACCAGTATGAGGCAGTCAAGCTCCCTTTGGTTTTTTCAGTGACTGAGTTTTCAGTCATAAAAAGTTTTCATTTACTGTATGATGATCTGAATGTCCAAAGGCTTCTACAGCAAATTTCCAGGATGCAAAGCTTTTATGTCAAAGTTTGTTTCAATGAATGCTAATATTGACTAGATTGAGAAGCACCTAGGAGATTAATTAAGCAAAATTTTGCAATCAAAACATACATGCACATAAATAAAAAATGTGAACTAGGAGAGAAATAATTTATCTAGGGACATATGATTTGTAAATGGAAACCTTTAAATAAGATCACATTTGTGGACTTCCAGAATTTCATATATTCATGCAGAATGACTAAAACAGAGAGTTAATAATAACAATCTTAATGAGAAAAAGAAAGTAAGTACCATCTTTTCAAATCTAGTCAGAACCAACTTGTGAAATGGAATCATCTCCTAACACAATCCTGCCCCCCTCCGTTGTTCAGCTGCCTTAAGAACTTAGGTTAAGCCCTCATCTTGACTTTTTAAAAGTACCTATAATGTACCGTACTTGAGATGGGTACCTGGCCCTAAAGAAATGCTTTGAGAGTTAGGTTTTTTTTTTTTTTTTTTTTTTTGGTGTGTGTGTGTTTGTGTGTGTGTGTGTGTGTGTGTGTGTGTGTGTGTGTGTGTGCGTGTGTGTGCATGTGTGTGTGTGTTAGCTCTTAGTTGCTGTATGCTCTGTTGTAAATTTCTAGATTGCTACAGAGATGACTTGTAGTGTGAAGACAAAGAGGAGAAGAAAAAAAAGGGAAGCAGATGGAAGAAAAGTAAGAATGGAAAGGAAAGGAGAAAAGGGAAGGGGAAAATAAAGAGAAAGTACAGAAAGGGAAACAATAAGGAAAAAACAAAAGAAGGAGAGGGGAAGGGATGGGAGAAGAAAGAAGGAAAGAAAGGAGAGAACTGTTGGGAAGAGTGGAGAAAGACACGAGTCCTTTCAAAAAGAGAGTCAGGCCACACTTATGGCTGTGTGATGTTAGAGAGGCTATTCAAACTCCAGGGCCATCAGTTTCTTGGTCTGTACAAGAGATTAGCAGTCCTTGGCTTATAAAAACATTTTTCTAAAGTTTAACCAAAGTACTGAGCATAACGTTTTTATTTTAGATCTTATTATTTTAGATCAATCCTTAGATAGAAGCAATCTAGGATGATTCCCAAAGTTTCCCTTGGCCCTCCACAGGGACACACAGTGCCCTCTGATACATACACACATACATACACATACTCAAAATAAATAAATATAAAAATAGATCTATCCATAGTAAAATCCTATAAATTTTGAAGTTAGAGAGTGCCAGTAAATAAGGACTCTTACAGTATATCTTCGTGTTGATTCCCTTCAGAACTTTGAAATCTTAAGTGAAATCTTAATCCAAAGGCAGGGTAAATGAGGATACTGTTTACTTCAGTCTATTCCAAACAAAGTGCTTCTATTTTATGGCATATATTTTGAACCTCTTAGCTAAAAATAATATTAGGAAAAGCTGCAAAAAGTTTGTAAAAATGTTCTGGTATGATTTTCTGATTTTTTTTAAAAGTGGAAACTGAGGCCCAGACAGTGAGGTAATGTGCTTCATTTTTCATACTACCAGTTGGTGCTGGGGACACACACACAACTATCAGCATAAAGTTCAAGGTATGTCTGCAATCACTGGCTATGCTTCACATGTAGCTCCCAGATATAAACCTGTCATCAAGATTAGCTCTATCATGCTTTATCCACTCTAGGCAACACAGTGACCAAAGTCATAGATAAACTTCCCAGGCAGATTAATCATCTTGAACTATATCCAAAGATAACACATAGACACCCCAAGAAAATTAGAGTGAATCTAAGCACAAGCCCTGACATAGGAATCCTAAACTGTTCTCTCAAATTGATTTAAGCACAATTAGAAACAAACTCTGAATCACAAAAATCTGGTTTTGAGATGAATTTCCATTTCTTAACTGGAAACTGGTAAAAACCTAGTCATGTGTGATTGAAAGAATTGCGTCTGTTACAGTCCAGCCTACATGGCGCTTGTCATTCATGCGCTCCTGTTATAGCTCATCACCCATCCCAGACTGAGATGACAGCTTCACTTTCTTCAATCAAGCTTTTATTCATAATTATAGTGAAAATTTTAGTCTCTGCATCTGCATTTACTCAAAAACTATATTGAAAAATCAGCTGATTTCTGAAAAAAAAAAACTTCAACTCTGAAAAATGCCTGTTGCCAGTTAGGTAATCATAATGATTAAGATGACATTAATAGGCTGTGTTTATTGAGCACTGCAGTGTTTCAGCCGGGTTACAGATTGACAGGAAGAAATTCACTCCCAACACACATGCTGCAAGGTTACATTAAGTTCCTGATTTAATTTGCCAAGGATGTAAACTCAATCAGAAGAGAGGCGGGTGGCCACACGGGAGAGGAGCAGATGCAGTGTATTTCAGCTAGCTTCCTTGGCTTCCGCCCCCACCCTTAAAGTTGAGCAGGATTTCACAGCTATAGAGGCACATTCACGAAATGAAGTAAAAAAATTCATTTCACCATTCCTCTGCCCCTTAATAAGGAAAGTTTTTACCATTCTGGAAAGACTTGTTAGCTACTTGCCTCTTGATCTCTGTTTTAGTTAATTTTCCTATTGCTGAGGCAAACACCCTAACAAAAGCAATGTAATAGACAAAGAATTCATTTGGCATACAATTCCAGATTACAGTTCATCATGGCAGGAAAGTATCAGCAGGGACTTGGGGCAGCTGGTCATATTGCAACTAACTTAAAAATCAAAGAGCAGTAATAAATGCTAGGACCTTCTGCCCAGGGAATGGTCCCGCACACAATTAAGATAGGTCTTCGCACATCAGTTAAAGTAATCAAAATAATTCCCCACAAGCATGCTCAGAAGCCCTTCTTCCAGGCTATTCTAGATTGTGTTAAACTGACAATTGAGATTTACCATGACAACACATAAGCTCAATGTCCGAAGATTTCATCTTTGGTCTGGGAATAAGCAGTGTGGGGCCTGGATAACCCAGAATGGAAGCTCTGCTTCCAAGTATTTGGGGTTCTGGGAAAGCTTATTCTCCAGTGATAGATATTCTAAGTCAATATATTAATACATTTAAGTTATAAATCCTTGATATACACAATGCCAATAATTTATGTCAGAATGGTGTGGTGGCATACTCTAGTAGTAATCCTAATTCTCCAGAGGCTGAAGCAATATTGATTGAAGGGCTTCTTTGACTATGTAGGAAGTTCCAGGCCAATCTGGGTTACAAAAAAAAAAACATAGAAAAACACTGTCAAAAATAAGTTAGAGAAATAGTTGAGTTTGTAAAGTGCTTGGCACAAAAGCATGTGGTTCTGAGTTTGATTCATAGCAGCTATGTACAAAGTGCTGTGCACTAAGTACAGTATGGGACTATGCATCCAGTGCTAGGCAACCAGAGACAGAAAGATCCTGGAGGCTTGTCAGCCAGTCGGTCCAGTTGAAGTGGTAAGCTCCAGTCTCAGTGAAAGATGGATCCTATCTCAAAAAAGTTAGATGGAAGAATTGAAGACATCTGGCTTCATACATGCACATGCCTTTAAACACTTACATGTACACATGAACACACGCAACCTCCCTCCCTCGATTATTTCAACATTGGAAGAACGTTACTGGTTTTTCGTATTTTGTCTCTGATACCAGTATTGTTGCATGAGTAATGCTCCCCAGTCCCTGTCTGAATGCCATAGTCAGAGGAAAAAAACCTATTCCCTTTTTCCCATGAATGTGACTAATAAATATACAGATTGATATACAGAACTCATGACGTCATAATCTTTTCTTTCATAAAAAATTATCTTTTACCTAAGTATACAAGTTCAATGGGTAGGTACCTTCGCCCCCCTCCTTCTCTCTTCACCCTCCCTTTCCCCTTGTTATCCCCATCCCATTCTTATCCTACTTTCCTCCCTCTCCCCCATTTCCTCCTTCCTCCTCTCTTGATGTTTCCCACCTGCTCCCTCCCATCCTCGCTGAATTTCCCTCTGAATCATCCACACTAGTGAGGGTTCACAGTTCAGTAGCATATCTTGGGGCTCTTTCTTGGGTCGCTCACTAATACTGACACTCCATTATATCCATCTAACCCCTTGCCTCTAAGGAGCCTACTGCCTGAAGCCTTGTTTCCTGAGATGTGTGCCAGACTCCGGGGCTTGTTGACATGTCAGCTATTGTGCAGGTCAGGCAAGGTCAAATCACATTGTAGCAATAGTCTGGCTGCCACAGCCCAGGGTTGAATGTAGTATATTGTCTATCTGTGGCCTTTTCCATCTTTAGGCTCTTACAATCATGCCACCCCCTCTTCCTCAAGGTTCCCTGAGCTTTAGGATGGGGAGAGATTTGGCTGCTCTGGTTTCAGGTGAACATTGTGGGGTCTTTGGTGTTCTGAATTATGGTTTATTGATGTTTTCAGTTTTGCTTTTCCTGCACTGCCTTTGGCTGCATTCTGATTGGGTGTTGATGTCATCTCCTAACCAAAGGTAAAAAGGCTGTTTAAACAAAGGTCTTCATATAAGAATAAGCTTAAAGGTAGATAGAAGAATAGGAGTAGGACACAATAGTGAGTGGGATCAGTCTCCTGGTTGCCAGTTGGTTACTATCTGACTGCCAACCTCTATCTCCTCTATGCCCGGGAAGATCAAACCCGTCCAGTCTCAAGTGAACAGGAAGGAAGTGAGAGTGAGTTGCATCAAATGTCTCACTACTTATAGGCAGTTCATGACTGAGGCTTAATTTCTCTATTGAAGTGAGTTCTTTTGTACCCTTTCTCTTGAAAACTTCTCTCCCCTTCCCTCCTAATTAGAATCCTTTGAGGTTATAATGAGTGTTACAGAGATCATAATCTTCCTTGATAACCAGAATTAAACATTCATTTTGGCTGCAATAACCCAACATTTTTGTTGAACTGATTCATTGTAAACTCAATTGCACAAAGAGAAGAAAGGTTATTTTTCATAGACATTTCCACAGAGATACGACATTGGAATTGAAAAGTGTTAGATAGTTGTGCTATCAAACTCTTGATTGTATCACCCAAGATTCAGCAGAAAGCAGAATCAAATTTGGTGAAAACTACTCTATGGGTGAAGGGACAGAAAGAATACTAACAGCAGGAAACTAATACTACCTTTCAGCTTAAAGAGGAATGTGGACCAGAGAGCTTGAAAAATGAAGCAGCATTACCTAGGGAGCTGTAGACAACGGGTGCAACAGTGCTCCAAACCAGGAAGAGGGAGAGGAAAATTTTCCCATTTCCTCACTTCCCATAGTTCACCCAGCTTTTTTTTTTTTTTCAGTACCTCCCACTGGCTGCATCCGCAGGGGTCCCTGGAACAGAGCCAGGCTGATGCAGTGTGTAGGGCTTAGTCTCACGGGCATATAGAAAAGCCACAAAGGGTGGAGAAGGGTCCTGGGGAAGAAAGAAACTGGAGGAAAAGTACACAATAAATTTTGTTCCTAAATTTTCAACAGCTCAGCTGCCATCAAGGCACTCTGGTTAGTGCTATGGCTGAAAGAACTATCTAGTGAAAACAGTGGCAGTACAGTTTGATATATAGTTAATTTTTTAACCATAGTAAAGTAATTTTATACAGATTATTGTTAATTGATAAATATTATTTCCATTTTTACAGCATGATAAAACATTAGAATTATATAGAAAAGAGTCAGGTTCATGTTATTGTGAGTCATTGAATACCAGTATTAAGGTAATACCAAAATACTAAGAAAAAGATGAGAAAGAATATAGCTAAATATTTTGATGAGTTAAGAATCCTTCTCAATCAGTATCAAAGATAAGACAAAAGGATACAAAAATGAGGATTCATGTAAAAGGTAGGTATTTTTACACATAATTCAAAGATCTGTTTAAGGTGTGATTGACATTGATTTTGACATATCATAGCCACTGGTGAGACTTTAACTACATGTGATAAATCAGTCCAGGTATAATCATAATTATAACATGATAACTATATAATATAATAAGTATAATAATAACTACATGGGAATCTTATTTACTTGGGGATTCTGGTAGGTAAGGATGATGGAGAGGATGAGGATGAGATAAATCAGCCTGTCCCTGAGGATGGTGGTGGAAAGAGATTCTGCTGTGGCAACTCTCAGTTCTGTTCTCTAGTCACAAAGGAAGAAATGGTTTATTGTAGCTTAAGGTTCTAAGGTTCCACCATGGTGTGGAAGAAACTGTAGCAGAGGAAGTAATCCACCTTGTCCACCAGTGTCACATTATACTCACAGTGAGAAAATAGCAGGAACAAAAAGTGAGGTCAAGCAACAAACTCTCAAGGACTGCCTCCACTCCCTTCCTCCATCAAGGTACTTCCTCCTAACGTCTTTGAAAACAGTGCCAACAACTAGACAAGTGTTTAGACACAGAAACCTGAGGTGAGACTTCAACTAGATATGATAAATCAGTCCAAGTACAATCATAATTATAACATGAAAACTACATAATACATAATATAATAATAACCACAGTCCCTTCAAGCTTTGAGGTCATTATTTTATACTAGATTGCTTGGCTTTGGTCTTCTAACACACATTTCTTCAGCTGTTGATTAGCCTAAAGGTTCTGTATGGGTCATCAAGATCCTAACAAAGGTATAAAATTGCAACTTTCCAATTCCCTTTTGGTATGGTTAAAATATGTTAATCACTACAGAAACACTATTAAACTCTCCTGTGCATTGTGTCACATAAGAAATGTACATATTTCAAAGAGTACTTTTCAGGCTACTTACCAGCTAATAGCGTTTAGAGTCATGATAGGAGCACCATTTCCTCTTTGGTGTGGATGTTCAACTACATTTTAAAATTAAGGCTATTTTTTGCTTCAGGATTTTCTTTCCCTCTTCAACAGAATTAAACATTTACTCCTTTGTTATTTTTCTTTTCAAAGATCCATAAACGAAGAGATGGCTGAGAATAATTTTCAGGGAAATTAGGTTTGCAAAATATTTATTCACAAAGTTACAGACTTTATAGAATAAACGAAAGTTTATTCTAATTTAGTCTATGTATATATTATGTTTTATACTGTGAATTCAAGATAAATAAGGCCTTTGTCCTTTATTTTTAGAAATAATGTAATGATGGAGGTAGACATGTAATCATGACTTCATCTAATGGTCTAAGAATAATAATAGAAGAAAAATGTTTTTTTTTTTTTCTGGATGCAGGCATGCTCAACCAAGATCCACAATTGGTTAAATAAATTAAAAAGTGCTACTAATTTTCTGTACAATATTTCCAAAGCCTCCATTTCTAAGGCTATATTTTATTTATTCTATTAGACTGTGTAAAGATAGTAAAAATGGGTCAAATTTATTTATTAGCATTTGTACTGACAACAAACAGATGTATCTTTTCTAAAGTACATGACTACAAAGAAATGGGCATTTTGGAATTTAACTTAAGTGGTGATGTGGTTAAATACTTAATCTTGGAAGACCGAGTATAGAATGTTTGGATTTTGTTTCTGCTATTTAGTAACTAAGTAATTTTGAAAAAAAAATTGGTGGTAAGGTGGTTGAATTCAGGACACTGAATTGTATGAATGCATATATTCTTCCTCTGAGTCATAAACCTAGATAGGGACTTCGGATTTTTAAAGTCAGAATATAACAGTCATCTCTCAGTAAAAAAGTAATTCCCCCTCAGAGATACCAAATCATAGGAATATTGAAGTCAATTATATAGAGCAGCAGGGAATTTACATATGACCCATTCATATTCTCCCTGATACTTTAAGTAATCTCTCAATTATGTATTATGCTTGTATCAGTAAATTCTCTATAATTAGTTGTTGTGCTACATTGCTTAGGATAGCTCCTAAGCTGAATAGTCTGTTCACTACAGTTATACTTTTAATATATTTTTTCATCTGCAATTAGTTGAATATGTGAATATGGACCTCATGGGCATGATGAACAGCCATCAGTAACAGCATAGTGGTTATGATTAGATAGCAAAACATTCTTATAAAGCATAATTATAATACCTTGTGATTGTCCAGCTAATAAATGTTAATTGTTATTGTTAAGTGAGCCAAAATTACTTGTACACAGAATCCCTTCTTCTATAGCTTCCTGTGGAGGAATCACAAGGATCATCAGTGCTTGATAAGTTTCTAAGAGAATAAACCTGTTGTGCTTAATTGCACTATAGATAAATGGTGAAACTGACCTGGCCTATTGTTCATATAAAAATATTGAAGCTTATATGACTTCAGTAGCATGCTTAAGTAACTGACACTTAGAGATCCCACGCCTGCTAATCCCCTACAGTGACTTCCACTTCAAACATGCTTGTCCCTCCTAGTCATTGCATCCCCACTCTCCCTGGAGTGTCCATCTGTGTGATAAATATTCCTCCTGTCATGAACACTTCTGATTCATGCTCTTTGACAGTGAAGTTGAGCTGTTCTATCATTGATGAGGTGTAAATGAGATGATGCCATTAATACAAACAGAGGCACCCTCTGGGTATTATGCATTTATAAGATCAAGCATCAAAATATGAAACTACAAAAGCAAACAATGAAAACAAAAATGAATATCATTTGATAAATTAATGCTATCATCATCCCAAGTGTATCTTTAAAATGAAACAGTCCAGCAGCAAAAATAGAATAAGCTGGGAATACTTCGTTTTATAATGCGGAAGATTTGAAGCAAGATTATCTTCCAATACATTATATTGTTCATGTGTCAGTAGCAAATGAATGTATGTGGATCCCTCAAATCCAATATTCCCTTTCCCAGCTATGACCATGGAAGTATGGTATAAAGCAACAGCCAAATGTTAACACAATCAGTCTGGATTTGGAACCTGACCCAGTGATACCCTATTTGTTTCATGCTCAGCTACCTGTTCTAAGAGTTTTCAAGTCACTGCTGCTGAATCTTTCCATTGCCAAAACAATAGTTTAAGCAGCATCTATAGCTGTGCTTCATGCAGAACAGGAATGCAGATAAGAAAAGCTTTTTGTTACACATGTTCATATGTTGAAAATAAATTATGTTTTCAACAGTAGTAAAATTACCTCTTTGTACTTATTGCACTCATGTCATTTTCAAGTTAGGGTTATTATTTGAATAGTTCATTACTTTGTGGATTACACAGGAAGACGTTCTGGAGGCTGGAGAGATGGTTCAGTGGTTAAGACTTGGCCTCACAAGTAAAAGGACCTGAGTTAGGATCCCAGATCTCACATAAAAATTCTGGGTGGAAGTGGCAAGGACCTGTACCCTGGAAGGCTGAGCCTGGAAAAACCCAGAGAAAGGAACTTCTGGGTTGGGGAGCGTAAGGATGCTTTAAGATTTGCTTGGTCGCTGAAAGAATTGTCTTGGTTTAAGGACAACAGTGGTTTGAACTCTGTTGGTTCAAAATAGCTTAAAAATTTGTATGGGAGAGGGGCTGCTTCTGATTCTGTTATGTTGTGGACATGTCTCAAAGAGGATGGGATTCTACTATAGGAAGTTGGGGTGAGCTTCTAAAAGCATGCTTCAGCTTTTAGAAAAGGTACTTTACTGTTGATGTTATAAGGCACTTTTTATGATAAAGTCCGTGGAAACCATCTACATGTAGAGAATTCTGAACTATGAGATCATCACAGATACCAGAAAATTACTGAAAATTATAAGCTCATCAGCTGAAACATTCTGAGTGCTGCTTATATAAAACGTAGGTTCTTCAAAAGGAAGACAACTTTTGTTTGAAAAACTTATCTAAATGCATGGTTGTACTAGATCCTTTCACTCCTTCAAATCCAAACACTAGTGAACATTTTATTTGCCCTGCCTTGAGAATTTGAAGATAGCGAAGATAAGACAGGAATTACTACATCATGAGAGCATTCTGTAAGGATGTGGGGTAAGGCAGAATGATTACTTAGTGAAGGCACTAAGAAGTAAGTAGAGGCTGGGTGGAATTCCTCAATAGTGACAGCAGAATGTCTTAAAACATTTTGTGATGTTATAAAAATCTATATTTCTGGAGACCCAGGAACATCACATTGGATTCTTATGAGATGATACATTCATCATGTGATGGGAACTCATGTAATAGGGAGGTAACATATCAAAAAAAGAATACGGATCTGAGAAAAAGTTAGGCTTTTTTTAAATGACAATCCATATTTGCAGCCAGATCCACTGTGCAAGTAGGGTATTAATCCTTTTATGAGGGCAGCAAATGATTTCCTCTAGATTCCAGTAGCTGTCCAGGTACCAAGTTTCTAGTACATGGACTTTTGGGGAATAACGTTCATCTAAACCTAGCAAAGAGTGACTGACATCTAAATTCTTGGAGAAAATGTAGTTATTCACTGAGCCAAGTAGAAAAGAATCATCCAAAGGGTAATGGAAGGAATGCTGTGGAATGAAGCAATCAGTAAGCACTGGAGGGGTATATAAGGTATGTTGTACTGTGAACATTGGGAGGACATGTTTGATCTGAGAGAATTTTGAAAGTTACAAAATTAATTCTTTTGCTTTCTTGCTGACATTTTCTTTCTAGAAGACAATAAATTCATAGTATATTAATAAAGAGAATCAGTTTTTATGATCTAAATGTATATCATTATAAAATGTTTATATCTAGCCCACATTCAAATTGGGACTGAGACATTTCTTGTGAGTTGAGAAAGTGCACAAATCTCACTCTCTATTGGCCAGAGGTCAAAATTTATGCAAGTTTATATTTGGTAAGAGTTTTATGTTATTTCACTTCTTTCTAATACAACTGTTACTATTTCATAGATACCATTGGGTATGATAAATTTGTATCCTGAAACCCTCCTATGAGATTCTCAGTATGACATCTTAAATGCTGCAGAGTTTTCCAGTCATTTTGAATGCTGCAGAGTTTTCATGTCAGCTAAAGGATTACTGTTTTCATGAATGGTGTTAACATACAGGAAAAATTCTCTTCTCAATCAGTCCAGTACAAGAAAAGTAAATTCTGGGGAAAAAATAGATGGCTGGCTTAAACAGTTCCATCCTCTCAAGCTGCTTATAAATTCAGACATTGACCAAGGTCTACACTGATAAGGATCAGATTGAGAAAGCTCCCTTAATTAGATATCTTAGTATGAAGGCTAGAAATGGATTCTCCCATCTATTAACAAACCTTTGCATTGGGGAAACATCATGCTGATTAACAGAAAAGCTGGAAACTCCTTGGCTATGAACACTGGGGGATTTTCAGTACTGGTGAAAGTATTTATAAACAGCTTATGTGAAATGAAAGCAGATGTGGACTGTAGTGGGTCATTAATTGATAAAGCTCTTATTTCAGTTTTTTTTTCAAAAGATACTTGCTTGATAAAATGATTAAAGAGTTGTGTTTTCTATATCAAATTGACAACAAACCATTTTTCTTTTTTAATGTATGTTACATATTGTATAATCATTTTAGTAAAGTGTAAGTGTTCGGAGACTGTTTTTGTCTACACAGTCACTGTGTCCACAACCACAGTGAGCCATGGTCCACAACCATCACCAATTTTGAGCAGAAACCTTTCCAAGGGGAAAATCTCCCATAGACTCTGCATTTCATCTGAGTTCTGATCCATTTTCCTTCCCGTATCTCCCATGTCTAGGACTCAGCAAAGGTCAGAGCAGTTGAATAGAGCATAGAGAGCTGTTATGAGCAGAGCATGGGGATAGATCATGTGGAACGTGATTGTTTTGAATTCCATTGAAAATCAAAAGATTGAGGCAGAGAAGCATGTGTGGCTGAGCCCTAGGAGGATACCCAGCAATTTCAAAGTGAAAACAGAGAAGAGGATTTAGGCCTGAAGAAAGGACGCTCAGTGGGAATCAAGAGATAAAAGACTTACAGGCTTGCTCGCTGGTAGTAGGTTTGGACTTATTGATGAGAAGAATGTGGAGTGTGAGAGGAGGAAAGGATTCAAAGACGAAGACACAGACTTGGAGCTGAGAGTCTGCAAGGTGGAATTGCAGGTAACTGAGATGGTTTCAGGCACAGGGTGTGGTGAAGTTCATCCCCTTTTCTGTTCCCATTAAGAGAGTTGAATTTATGTTGAAGTGGAGAATGTGACATAGGCAACTACATATAGTTCTGTCTTTGAACGTTGAGGACTGGGCTGGAGTTAAAAACCTAGAAAACAGTTTAGAGACAAGCAGCAGTACTGAAAGTAATCACCCAAAGAATTAAGGCTTGAGATATTTCAGAACTTGTGGGATGAAATTCCACCAGGTAAAATTCATACATAACTATATTTATTATCATCAGCTGAAGAGATTGTACATGAAAATGTTAAATTCATTCTAAGGATGAACAGCTTCTGGTTACACAGCCAGGTGAACTAAGCTGTGGTCTTTACTTGGCAGGAGAAGTAGAGAACCACTTTGAACAATACTGATGTTTTTCAAAATGCTTAAAAATAGGCACAGTGTATAATCAATCAGTCAATCAGTAGATGAATTTATCTCATCAGTGAAATATTCTTGCCTAGATTTTGTTGCAAACTGAAAATTACTTTTCTCAAATCTAGAACATCATTAATAAACTGCACCTTTCTAGAATTATCTTCATGGTTTTCAAGATCACTGATTTTACTAGGAACTTTTGGCTATTAATAAGCTCAAATACACTTACATGGAATTTTCATGTTCTAGCCACAGTGAGTCTGGGAATCGGTGTAGAAATACCGTAGCTCAAACCTGGGAAGGATCATAGTCCATGTATTTACAGAAGTAATAATTATCACCCTCTCCTCCTCAAACCTAATGTAACTGTTATAAAATTTGTTTATTTTTTTCCTTTCCTATCTTACTGCTATTCAATATGAAAATAAGGAATTAATTAATTAAAGCTTTTAGTTTATACCTGATTTATTTACCACGTGTGATATATTTTAGATATTTAAAATATTGCTATGCTTTATAAAGAATTGTCATTTGCAGTGTCTAAAATATCTCAGACACTTATATGTAGACACTGAATATAAAGGAAAACTGAATTCAGTCTTTTCAGGAGCACATCTAGAGAAATTACCATTATCTTAGTGAGTAATCTGATTTCCCTTAAAAACACAGACCTTAGCATTCAAAGTCTCCCTCATCCCTTCGCAGGGAAGCTTTAGTTTCTTGCAGTTCACCCCAACTTCACAAGAAAAAGCAGAGGAGATGACACAGCCAAGATCAAGGATGCACTTCTTTTTTTTTTTTTTTTTTTTGACTTTTAAAAATTTTTATTTCTTTATTTATTTGTAACATTTTATTATTATTATTATTTCTGCTCATAAAAACTTAACAGGTACATCGATCCCCTCCCTCTCTCCACCTCCCCCCCCGACCCTCTGCTTCTCCCTCCCCTTTCCCCTCCCTTCCCATCCCCCAGTGCCTCCCCCTCCCAATCTCCAGAGTATCCTTTAATGCTCATGCCAAACGCTCCTCTAGGTCCTCCTCTCCGATAAGGTACAAGGACCCAGTGGCATTTCCCAGAACCCTTTCCTGTGTTCCCCTTAAGCTTAGGAACACTACTGTGACTGTCAGTCCCTAGCCTCCAAGGATCCTAGTGCCTTTAGTCCATGCTAGACTTTGTGCGGTTAATAATGTGTTGGACATAGTGCAGGTCATGCAAAGTCCTATTATGATTGCTTCGTCCCTAACTTGTGTGGAGTATCTTGCATATCATTACTCCTCCCATCCTTGTGTTCTTACAATCTTACCGCCCCCGTCTTCCGCAAATTTCCCTGAGCTTCAGGATGGGGAGAGATTAGGTTGGCCCAGTTCCAGGTGGTTGATATAGAGTCTCTGATATTCTGAATTATGGTTTGTTGATTTTTTTTTTCAGTTTTGCTGCTCCTGCAATGCCTTTGGCTCCATCCTGATGGGTATTGGATGTCACCCCCTGGCCAGAGATAAAAACCTATTAAATTAGAGTCTTGTTATAAGAGTATATTCAAAGATAGATGGAATAAAAGTAGGAGACTATGGTGAGAGAGGGGGTCGATCACCCATTTGCAAAATGGTTACTTTTTATCAAGCAACCTATATGCCCCCCTTTCTGGTGAGATCATACTCCATCAGTTGCAAATGATCAGGAAGGAAAGTCTGTGAACTTAACCAGATGTCTCATTACTTACTTGCAGTCCTTGATGGTGGCCTATTTTCTCTACTGTAACATGGTCCCCTCTCTACTTGTTTCTGATGGGGCCCTCCTTCCCCATCCCTCTTGTATATAATCTTTACAATTACTGTAGGTATTACATAGATTTGTCTTTGAGTGTCTTAAGTGGGTTTGGTACTAGGATCCAGGTATTAGGGAGTACATTTGGCACTTAATTTTCTGTGTCTGGGATACTTCACTCAATATAATTGTTTCTAATTCCATCCATTTTCCGGCAAATTGCATTAATTCATCATTTTTGATAGCTGAGTAGTATTCCCTTGTATAAATGTACACATTTTCCTTATCCACTCGTCAACCATTGGACATTTAGGTTGATTCCATGACTTTGCTATTGTAAACAGTGCTACTATGAACATGGTTGCGCTTGTGCTATCAGGGTGAATTTTTGCTGTATGGGCGGTTATTCCCAGAAGTGGAATAGCAGGGTCATATGGCATTTCAATCTATAACATCTTTAAGAATTGCCAGACAGCTCGCTAGAGTGGCTGTATGAGTCCTGCACTCCCACCAGCAATGTAGGAGAGTTTCCCTCTCTCCACATCCTCTCCAGTACTTGGTGTTGTTTGTATTGTAGATTTTTGCCATCCTGATCGGGGTGAGATGATATCTCAGGGAAGTTTTGATTTGCATTTCCCTGATGGCTAAAGAAGTGGAGCATTTTTTAAGATATTTGTTAGACATTTTAATTTCGTCTTTGGTAAAGTTTCTTTTAAGTTCCAAGGCCCATTTTTTAATTGGCCCATTTGTTTCCTTGGTGTTTAGTTTTCCAAGTTCTTTCTGCACTCTGGATAATAGAGCTCTATCAGATATGTGGTTCGTGAAGATTTTCTCCCATTCTGTGGGTTGCCATTGTGCTCAAGTTACAATAACTTTGTCTGAACAGAAGCTCTTTAATTTTACAAGATCCCATCTAGTGAGTGTTGGTTGTAGTGACTGTGCTATTGGATGTCCGTTCAGGAACTGTTGGCCTAGCCCAATCAGCTCAAGAGGGTTCCCTACCCTTTCAACTATGGTTTTTATACTCTGTGGCCTTATATCAAGGGCCTTGATCCATTTGGAATTAAGTCTTGTACATGGTGACAAGTACGGGTCCAGTTTTAATCTTCTGCATGTGGATATCTAGTTTTGCCAGCACCATTTGTTGAAGATGCTGTTCTTTTTCCATTGGATTTTTTGGGCCTCTTTGTCAAAGATCAAATGGCTGTAGTTGTGTGGGCTTATATCTGGGCCTTCAACCTTTATCCATTGATCTGTGTATCTATTTTGGAGCCAATACCAGGCTGTTTTTACAACTATGGATTTGTGGTATAGACTAAAGTTTGGTATGGTGATACCTCCAGCCATGTTTTTGTTACTCAGGATTGTCTTTGCTATCCTGGGTCTTTGGTGCCTCCATATGAATTTTGAGATTGTTTGGTCAACTTCTTTGAAGAATTGCTTTGGGATTTTAATTGGTATAGCATTGAATTTGTATATTGCCTTTGGTAGGATGGTCATTTTTACGATGTTGATTCTGCCAATCCAGGAACATGGGAGGTCTTTCCACCTTCTGGTGTCTTCTGAAATTTCTTTCTTTAGGGTTTTAAAGTTTTCATTGTAAAGGTCTTTTACCTCCTTGGTTGGGTTTATACCAAGGTATTTCATTTTTTCAGGGGCTATAGTAAATGGGATTGTTTCTCTCAAGGCTTTTTCACTTCTTTCATTCTGGGCATATAGGAAGGCCTCTGATTTTTGCACATTTATTTTGTATCCTGCCACCCTGCTGAACTTCTCAATTAGTTTCAGGAGCTTCCTGGTGGTGTTTTTGGGATCACTCAGGTATAAGATCTTGTCATCTGCAAAGAGATAACTTGACTTCTTCCTTGCCGATTTGAATCCCTCTTATGTCCCTTTCTTGTCTTATGGCTTCAGCTAAGACTTCAAGTACAATACTGAATAGAAGTGGTGAGAGTGGACAGCCTTATCTAGTTCCTGATCGAAGTGGGAATGCTTCAAGTTTTTCCTCATTGAGTCTCAAGAATTCTTGCTGTTGGCTTGCTGTATACAGCTTTTATTATATTGATAAAGGTTCCTTCCATTCCAACCTTCTCTAGGGTTTTGATCATAAAGGGCTGTTGGATCTTGTCGAAAGCTTTTTCGGCATCTATCGAGAGTATCATGTGGTCTGGTTTATATGGTGGATTACATTTATTGATTTGCGGATGTTGAACCAACCTTGTGTGCCTGGGATAAAGCCTATTTGATCCCTGTGGATGATCTTTTTTATATGTTTTTGAATCTGATTTGCTAAGACTTTGTTGAGAATCTTTGCATCTGTATTCATCAGAGAGATTGGCCTATAGTTTTCTTTTTTAAGTGTATCTTTATTGGGTTTTGGGATTAAAACGATATTAGCTTCATAGAAGGAATTTGGTAGTATTCTTTTCTTTGCTATTTGATGGAACAATTTGAGGAGTATTGGTGTTATTAGCTCCTTAAATGTCTAGTAGAACTCTGTGCTGAATCCATCTGGTCCAGGACATTTTTTGTTGGGAAGATTCGAGATTACTTCATTGATTTCCTCATATGTTAGAGGACAATTTAAATAATTCACCACTTCCTGATTCAATTTCTGTAAGTTGTGCTTACTTAGGAATTCATCCATTTCTTTTGTGTTGTCAAATTTCATAGAGTATAAGTTTTTGAAATATGATGTTATAATTCTCTGGATTTCTTGGGTATCAGTAGTGATAACTCCATTTTCATTTCTAATTTTGTTAATTTGGGCTTTCTCTCTCTTGCTTTTGGTTAATTTAGCTGGGGGTGTATCACTCTTATTGATTTTTTCAAAAAACCAGCTTTTTGACAGTTTGATTTTCTGTATCATTTGCCTAATCTTGATTTTGGATATTTCTCCCCTTATTTTGCTAATTTCCTCCCTTGTACTGCTTTTGGGATCAGATTGCTCTAGTGTCTCTAAAGCTTTAAGCTGCATTGTTAAGTTATTTATTTCTGATGTTTCCATTTTTTTGATGTAGGCATTAAGAGCTATGAACTTACCTCTTAGGACAGCTTTCATTGTGTCCCAAAGATTTTGGTAAGTTGTATTTTCATTATCATTCACTTTCAGGAAATCTTGAATTTCCTTTGTAATTTCTTCCTGAATCCAGTTCTCATTCAGCATCATAATGTTAAGTTTCCAGGAGTTAGTGTATTTTCTGTTGCTTGTTGTGTTGTGGATGTCAAGCTTTAGGCCATGGTGGTCTGATAAGGTACAGGCTTTTTTGTATATGTGTAGATTCGTTTTGTGGCCCAATATGTGATCTATTTTGGAGAAAGTTCCGTGTGCTGCTGAGAAAAATGTGTATTCTTTGTTGCGTGAATGAAAAGTTTGATAGAGATCTGTAAGGTCCATTTCAGTAAGGGTTTGATTAAGGTCCAAAGTGTCTCTGTTAAGTTTTTTACCTGTTGATCTATCCAATGTTGAGAGGGCAGTTTTGAAATCCCCAAGAATTATCGTTTTGGGATTGATTTCTTGCTTTAGATGTTGTAGGGTTTGCTTAATGAATGTAGGGGGTCCCGTACTGGGTGCATATATGTTCAGTATTGTGAAGTCTTCCTGGTGAATTGTACCTGTGACTAAAACGTAGTATCTATCTGTGTCTCTTATGATTTTTTTGGTTTGAAGTCCACTTTGTCTGATAGCATAATGGCTACCCTTGCCTGTTTTCTGGTTCCATTAGCTTGCAGAATTTTTGGCCAGCCTTTTATTTTTAGGATGTGCCTATCTTTTGTGGTGAGATGGGTTTCCTGCAGGCAGCAGATTGATGGATTGTGATTTTTAATCCAAGTTTGTAATCTGTGTCTCTTGATCGGTGAGTTAATTCCATTAACATTTAATGTTATAATGGAGGAACTATTTTTAATTCCAGACATTTATTATGTTTAGTGGCTTTTTTAAGTGTATTGTTTCACTTTTAGGTTTTGGTGGTATTATACTTCCCTTCTGTTCTCCTGGATATGTCTGTTTTTTTCTTCAAGTTTGAGTATCATTTCTAGCATTTTCTGAAGGCCTGGTTGGTGGACATGTATCCCTTCAAGTTGTCTTTGTACTGGAAAATTTTTCTTTCTCCCTTAATCATGATGGATAGTTTTTCAGGGTATGTCAGCCTGGGTTGACATTTTTGCTCATTCAATACTTGAAGTATGTCTCTCCAAGCTCTTCTTGCTTTTACAGTTTTCATTGAGAAGTGATTTGTTATTTTAATAGGTTTACCTTTAAAAGTGATTTTTTTCCCCTTGAAGCTCTCAGCACCAGTTCTTTATCTTGAATTTGGAGTGTTTTAACTATTATTTGCCGTGGCGTGCTTCTGTTTTGGTCATATCTGTTTGGGGTGCGGAATGCCTCTTGTATATGGATGGGCCTCTCTTTTTTTAGATGAGGAAAGTTTTCCTTGATGATAGTTTGAAAAATTTCCTCAGGTGTGATATTTTGGGATTCTTGTTCTGGTATTCCATGAGTACGCATGTTAGGCTTCTTCAGGGTGTCCCATAACTCTTGATATTTCTCTCAAGTATCTTTTGGCTTTAACAACCTCTTCCATTGAGCTGGTTAATACTCCCACTTTGTCTTCAAGGTATGAAATTCTATTTTCTGCTTGTTAGTTCTGCTGATAAGACTCTCTGTTGAGTTCTGGGTTGAAGTTAACTTGTCTTTTAGTTGAGTTTTAAACTCTGCTTGAGTCTGTTTTAACTGCTCTATGCCTGTTTTTGTTTCTCAGCTCGTCCAAGCGTCCGTTGTGTTCCTCTTCAAAGTGATTGATGTGGTTATTTAATTCCTCCCGGATTTCCTCTTTCATAGTATTGAACATGGTAATGATCATGTTTTGAAGGTCGTTATCCTGGGACAGGCTTTCTTGATTATTTTCCGCGGGTTTGTTCTGGTTGGAGTCTATCATTATGGGATTAATTCCTTCAATGGGAGATTTGTTTTCTTGGGCGTTGTTTCTCATGGATTTGCACTTTGACTTGGGCATTGTTGTTTTAACTCTTAAGACCTTCTTTCAATTTCTGTGCGTTTTTCACTTAACTGAGTTATTTGGCCTGGGGTTTGGGGTTGGGCGGGGGGGAGGTTACCTAGGTTGCTGTGAGTTCTGGCTGGACTGCACGTGTCCCATGTGGGTGGGGAAAGGCAAGGATGCACATCTGAGACAACTGTTTCTTAGGGGGTTACATTGCTGGAGCTGTTTATTTTAGTTTGTAGGAAAGTTTATACTACAAGGTTGATGCATGAGTTCTACTGAAAAAAAAAAAAAACCTCAAATATGGTGGCTGATGTCTCTAGGGAGATAGGGAGAGGATGATCATGGGTTCAAAGCTGGCCTGATTTACAAAGTGAGTTTCTAACCAGCCTAAGCTATAATATGGGTCTTTCTTTCCTATCTTGCCCAAACAAATACATGTAGTGGTGCCTATTAAGTATTAAGTTACCTAACATTTGAGTCATGTAAGCTCATCTCACCTGTCAGAAAACAGATCTAGAAAATGAGATTAATCAATCAGTGATTGATTTCTTTTTCAGGTTAGCTGTGAGTCTTCAAGTTTACTTTCTCAGCTGTTAAGAGTTCTATGCTAGATCAGACTAAATTCTAGTTCATTCCACCAGTAAATTCCTCAGGTTTCTGTCAATTTTCAGTCTTAACAGAGTTCTGCTGCTGGCAGCACTTGGGCCTTTCCAAACCCAGTAACAGATCTTCCCGTAGCCTCTCTTCTAGGCCAGATGGCCTAGTTCATACTTTCTTTTGAGTTTTTTATGTACAATAATTCAACTTTTACAGTGACACCTTTCTGGCTGTACTTGAAAAGGAAGGTGATACTGGAGCTGGCAGTGCGACCAGAACTGTGTAAATCACCCAGGCAGAGAGCAGCACACCATCCCAGAATAGGTGCCAGAGTTAGCAAGTAAAAATAGCAGAGAATGGAAAAACCCCACAGGTGTGAAATTTCTGACTTTCCCCATTTTATTTAGTTTGCTTGTTGGTATTCTCTCCTCTCTCTTTTTTTTTCTCTTCCACTTGTCTTCGTGTTCCAGGATGCAGTAGGTTCCTTTGCAGTGGTGTGTCACAATTGTTTGAATACATGCAAAAACACCTGATTAAACAAAATATCCACCAAAATTATTAGAACAGCAACCTTCAGCAAATCTCTTTAAGTAGGTCCAATGGAATGTAAAGGATTTGAGACTTAGCCTGGATCTCTATGGTTTCTTCATCTAGTCTGTAAGTTAGATCAGGCTAATGGTAAGCAAGAGAAAATGGAAAACCCAGTTCAGTCTTTGACATCATTAATTACTTAAGCAGGATGTGTGACCATTTTCCCCTTGGAATGTGTCCTATGGGTTGGGAAGATAGGCTCACTAGCTAAGAGTGCTTGCTGTACAAGCAAGAAGTCTCAAGTTCAGATCTTTAGTACCCGCATAAAAAGATAGGCACGACTACACATACCTACAACCCCATTGCTTGGGAGTGGTCTGGAGACTGATATGACTGAAGCTATAAAGGCCAGCATAGCCAAAAGAGTTTCACATTCAGTGAGACTTCCTGTCTCAAAGGGACAAGGCTGAGAGTAGCATTACAGGACATCCATCCTCCTCCTATTCCCTCACATGCACAGCCATCACACACATATGTATTATAACACACACACACACACACACACACACACACACACACACACACACAAATACATGCATGCAAACATGTGTTTGCAAATATGTGCTATATTCCCACTACTCTACTTTTAAACTGATCTATACAAAAGGAAGGTTGTGGAACACAGATGTTCTCTCTTCATCACAGACAAGTGGATGCATCACCATAATAGTAGAGTCTGTACATAGCCAAACAAGTGAAACACTTCATGGAAGAATGGCATTTTCTAGGAACCAATCATATCATCTGCTTTTCTTCACAAGGTGGATACAAAAAGGAGCCCTAGATCTGATTGGAACCTTCCAGTAGCAGACCAAATAAAAGGAATCATAAAACAGAAGAGTTGGAAGAGACTCTGAAGCTGTGCTAGAAAAACCTCTTTTTTGCTTCTTTGATCCTGCAGCCCTCCAGTCCTCCCAGTTTTTAACATGACTAAAGACTCTCAAGGAATCCTCCAGCCTTCAGCCATCACCCACTGGACTACCAAACTGAGCAGCTACTGGCAGCCATGTTGGACTACCTCAGCTATATCTCATAAGCTGATTCAATAAATTCCCTTTTATGTATTCATTCTGTTGATTGTGTGGCTCTAGAGAACCCTGACTAATACAATATCTATTTCTGTAACACTAGATTTAATCAGATAAACCCATTTTCCTTTAACATGTGTTCCATGGTCAGTTAAATGTTCGTGCCCAGGGTTGGCTGGGCCTTTTGTCTCAGCTTAGTGCAGTGACTTTTTGGTTGCTGTGATTTGCTCCATTTAAGTTTTACCAGTAACTGTAAATCACTGCAGTTTTTCCTCCCCACTTAGATCATCATAGGTTCTCCTGTAAAGTGGAAGTATTCCCTTAAAAATACTGTCTTTCTAGATGCCTGAATATTTGCTTGAGTATGCATGACATATCAGTGGGTTTGCCACTAGAGTAACTCTCTTTCCCACAACCAACATTAACCCTCAAAAGTCCTTCAGTGAAATGTGGTACTTCATGAAGTCTTCCCCTTCTCATGATGAGATGTTGGTAGACCAAATCTTATGCAGGTGTCTTGTGGAAGTAAACAGAGCTTCGTTGAGTTTTTGAGTATTTTTTTTAAATCTTTAATCCAATTTATGTTTCCTCTTGATCCAAAGTATATGCTAGTCTACATTGCACTTTTAGAAATTTTTAGAAATGAATCAAATAATTTCCCACTTAGGTTTTCTAAATTTTTTCATTTTATTTAGTTTTATTGGCAATTATTATTTACAAATACAATGAATTCAACTCCATGATTCCCTGATTCCATCCTCCTTCCTTTTCCCATTGAAAACCTTCTTTTCAACCAGTCTCCATGCTGCTTTCATGTATTAGGTGCATCTCCATGCTACTTTCATGTCTTATGTGTGGCCCACTGAGTTACTTACGTTGGAATGTACTTGAATATTTGTTAGAGCATGCATGACATATCAGTGAGTTTGCCACTAGAGTAACTCACTTTCCCACAACCAACATTAACCCTCCAAAGTGCTTTGATCGGTGCAGGAGCAGCAAAACTGAAGAAAAAAAGTCAACAAACCATAATTCAGAAAATCAGAGACTCGACATCAACCACCTGGAACCAGGTCAGCCTAATCTATCCCCATCCTAAAGCTCAGGGAAATTTGTGGAAGAGGGGGCGGTAAGATTGTAAGAGCCTAAAGATGGAGAGGGGCAACAATATGCAAGATACTCCATACAAGTTAGGGCTGAAGTAATCATAATAGGACTTTGCATGACCTGTGCAATGACCAACATATCATTTAACCCCCAAAGTCTAGCATGGATCACAGGCATTGGGATCCTTAGAGACAAGTGATTAACAGCCACAATAGTGTTCCTATACTTAAGAGGAGCACAAAAAAGAGCTAAGGCAATGCCACTGAGTCCTTACACCTCATCAGAGAGGAGGACCCAGTGGGAAGTTTGACATGCACACTAAAAGATGAATCCAGGGATGGGGGGGGGGAGGAAGGAGCACTGGGAAAAAGGGAGGGAGGGGGGAAAGGAAGGAAAAAGAGGGAGGGAACAAGAGGATCCAGGGAGGGGTGGAGGGAGGAGAATGGGATACTTATCAACTTTGTATGAGTGGAAAACAGAAATTTAAAAAAATGGAAAAAAAAAGTGCTTTGGTGAAATGTCGTGCTTCATAAAATTTTCTCCCTCTCATGATGAGATATTGACAGGCCAAATCTTATGCAGGTCTTGTGGAAGTAAACACAGCTACATTGAGTTTATGAGTGATTTTTTTTTAAAAAAAAGTACATTCTTTAATACATGCCATCTTCTTTAAGGATGTAATAGTGGAGAATAATATGCAAGCATTCCTTACTCATAGGGTTTACATTTTCAGTTGGAGATTCATACTGTTAGACTGAATATTGCAAGGATTGCTGGTGTTTATTGATTTGTAAACTTGGCATGAAAGAACACCAGTTATTAATTATTCAGAAGTAATTGGCAGCCATGCAGACTTCCATTATCTCTGAAAATTATTTTTCTTTATGAACTCATCACATAGATATGAATACACGTGTCTGAGTGTATTTGAAAAAAAACTGAATTATGTGATGCGTGTTGTCAATATAATCCTAAGCTAATGAATTTAAGTGAGGAGTTTGCACTATCATTTATCTTAATAAGTTCATCCCAGAAGCACAGAGGATACAATATGTGAGTTTATATACATGAATATCATTAAAAGTTACACAAATATTATAATTTGGTGAGAAAATAGTGGTCTGTAAATTATGAGTAAAATGGAATGTACTCAAAAGAATGTCCAAATAGACATTTTGTCTGATTAGCTTTGAATTTATCAGAAGAACTCAAGAAATCAGCTTGCATAAAGTTTTCCTTCATAACTTCACTGGAAGTCATTTGTTTATTTTGCTGTCTCAAAGGAAAGATGTTTATCATACAGTGAAGTTATATTCAGACAGTGAGTTTTTTTCACATTTTTAGAAAGGGAACAACTATTAGTCTGATAAAAATGGCCCAACTTTATTTCCTGGGAAATATCAGACTTATGAGCATCTTTTGAGTTAACTTGGTAATTCAGGAAGACTCTATATCTATATATGTATATATATTCCTTATCTATCTATATCTATATCTACATTTATATCTATATCTATATCTAATCTATATCTATATCATTTATATCTATATCTATCTGTGCCACAAGCATCCTCCTTGACCTAAAACACTTCTTTGAATCATATTTACCCAGAAATTTTAGCACTAATTTTGGATTTCTCATTAATTGTCTTGTGTGCAGAATAATATGCAAAGTACATCATTGGAAAAAAACAGAATTTCTGGGCTTTTTGAGACATATGAAATCTTCAAATATCACAGATATTTCAGTGAAATGCCTAAGTTTAAGAAAGCTCTCTTTTTTGTTTATTCTCACTTTATGAATATGTTTTAACTAAATTGAGGCAGGATTATGACATTCCCATGTGATACTCATTTAAATGCAGCATTGGATAGAATATTTGTCTGAAATGAGTTATATAGCAGAAAGGGTGATGTTGCTTGCACTATGAATGCAATAGCACCATATTCATGATTCTAAGTTGCAAGGCAAATAGGTTGATCTGATTCAGTGACATTACAGGAGAAAGATCTGGTCAGTGTGATAATCATCCTGGCAGTTCCCTTTGAAGATTAGACTGGGAATGGCAGCAGCAGTCAAATAAAAGGCTGGCAAGATTAAAATTGATGACCAAATTACACATTACACTGAAGCTCATATATTATACTCAATAAAAGCATACAAATAGGAAGGCCATGATTTCTGCTCATTCTTAATTATATCTTTTTTTCCATCTGCTCCTATTCCTACACCTTAATTCATTCTTGTTGAGAAAGAAAGAATTTGTAAAGGTTAGGAAATAATTTGGGATTATTAAAGAATAAATACACTGCAAATATATACTGATCATTTTACCATTATTTAATGAAAGATTACAAGGTCTTAGGAAACATGGGAGGCAGTGAAGATTATTACAATATGTGGAGAAAATGCGGTTTGTGCTTCAAGAAGTTAAAATGGTATTTGAGGTTTTAATATGGCAGACACTATGCCTAGCTACTCAAAGCCTTGAAGGACATGAGAAACTAACTTTTCATCAAATATGAATATGATGTCATCTGGAAGAAGGATCAACTTTTTCCAAGTTCAAAGCAGAGAAAACAGTGGATAGACAAGATCATTGCATATTGCAGTCAATGCCATTGCACGGGGGTGTGCTTGCTGAGGAAGTAAGGGCAGCTTTAATATTAGAACCAAGAAGCAAACCTTGTCAAGAATTGGAATTAAGGAGCATCAGAAAATTGAAACACTGTCATTGAAACACTGCAACCAAATTTCTTGTGCCAGAATCTGTGATGGTTAACAGTGGCTCCATAGACCTTTGTGTGATGTCTATAAAGCATGATCTTTATCTCATTGTAACCTTTGCCCCTCAAATCTATTCTTAGTTTGTATATTTCTTAGGAATACTTGCATGTATGTGTGTACATTCAGGTTGGTATTGGTATCCATGTGTAGATGTATATACATACATGTCCACATGTGTGGAGAGATCAGAGCTCAGCCTAGGGTGGTGGTCCTCAGGTTCTAACAGTTTTTTCTTTTTCTTTTTTTTCCCAGGGATCCAGCACTAGGATTACAAGTGTGTATTCTCAGGTCCTTGTGCTTAAAAGACTAGCCCTTTACCTACTAAGGCATCTCCAAACTCCTTATGATTCTTTTTTTCCAGTGATCCTCTTTTTCTTTTAGTTTGGCATCATTTTAGCTACCAAGCCTGGCTGTTCCTCCCTGGATCATCAAGCCCTTGTCTGATTGTGTACATTAACACTAAGTAATCTTATGCTTTTTTCCTGGAATGCTTCTTCTGGCTTTGCTATATGACAATTTCTCATTCAGATCTTCCCAGGGTGGTTTAGTTAGGAGATGCTCATCTTTTCTATGCTTTCAAGCTTCTTCATAAACGCTCAGGTGACAACATTCACAACATATGATAGAAGTCCCTTCTTTACATCCCACTTCCATAATCAGACCATGAGGTTGTTTCTTTTATTCTGTTTAATAAAGGTGCATTTTAGCAAACTCCATGCTAGGCAATCTATCAGCCATAGTTAATGGCCTTAGTTATTTTTGCCCGTGCTTTTCCTCCCTACCTGTTCTCTCATCCCTCCCTTCTTCTTCTTACCATTCCACTTTGAAGTATATCTCTAGAAAACTCACAAGAGCATGTGACTAGGGAGTAGTTCAGACTCCCTAGAAGTTTCTTTGAGCAGATAAGAGCATCTAGTGTGTGGGCTGGGTGAAAGCTGTTGCTTTGTGTATGTTCCTTCTAGAGGCTAGAAAATAGCTCAGTCTGGCCAGAGCCTAGACATTCTTGGGTTAAGAGCCCTATGACTTGCCATAAAAATCTGCCTGCAGATATTTTATGATTGGCATGAAGAGTATTTCCTACCCTGTTCAGGCGCAAGTGTTGCAGTGAATCAATCAGACTACAAGGTCTTTGAAGGTAGAAACCTTTTAAATCAAGTACCTTAACAAGTAGCAAATGCTTTATAAATATTTATGTATTTACTGACTAAAATTTTAATAATTTTCATAATCACTGAATTAAAAATGAATGAACATATGTTACATATAAGCTACATGTCTGGAGAAGGGTGCTCATGAGTGGTTGACTTTTACCTTGCTTTCTGGAAGGATGGTGTATCTCAGGGCAGTGCAGAGACCCCCTGGCATCCTACATGTAGGAAACACTAACTGTCTAGTTTTGTCCAGCTGCTTCCCCATGCAACCTGGGCCCCACTCATGAGCAATTCACTGTGTCCACAGTTGCTTCTGATTCTGAACTGTATATATTGCTCTAGGGTATGCTGATTAATTAGCTAACTAAGGATATTTGTAAGAAATTGATAAGGCATTTTCAAGTGTGTAATCTGCTTAAACTATTTAAGAAATAAAAGCAGCAAACTAATCAGTATTCAAGAGTAGACAGAAGCTAAAATTTCTTTTTGCTTAAATGCATGTAAAACTGAGTCAAAAATAAATGTACAAAAGTAAAGAATGGAAGTCACCTTAGAAAGCTTCTGAGAGAATGTAAGTAAACTTTTCAAGGACTCACACATGGTAGTTGGCTGGGTATCAAAACCTAAGTCTCAAAACTTCTAATTCTGCAGTTATCTCCATACTCACTGCTGTGACAACTCCATTTCAGATGCTTATATATCCAGCATGGAATGCAGATAATGTGTTGCTCTTCTCTTTTGCTCTCACTGAATAATTTTCAGCAGCTTTTCTGATTGCTTTCAGTTGGCCTGCTGCGCTCGGCTGAGTTCACCCTTGCAGAGGACATCTGGTCATAGAGCAAAGAAAATTATCCAGTACTTTGTCCAGTCTCATTTCAGTCAATCAGCCAACAAGTTATTTATTGAGCACTTGCTGATGTGACCAACACAAGGCTAATATTTCAGAGTTGGCTGCTTTTAAATTTAATGCATCAATTAAATGGCAGTTTGCATGATTTTGTCTTGGCATACCTCAAAGGACAATATTTTTCAAGGTCACCATGAACTCGGTAATGTGAAGCTGACCCAGTAGTTAATTTTGCTAGTAATAGGCATTTTGGCCCAATCCTAGTGATAATATAAGGTTATCAGATACAAAAAATCAAGGACCAAGTTTTGTCAGGTATTCAATCACATCAGGTCTTTATGTTTTATTGCTAAAACCAAACAATCACAAAGCAACAGCCCAAGAAGGATAGTCCTATCAATATAAAATTTTGAATGCTTCATTAAATTTTTAAGTAGGCACCAGGATTACGGTGTTAGTGAGGATGACCACTGAGAGTCAGTAATGGTTAATACTTCACCATCTGACTTCAATTGAACTTGTAAAAAGATGGTTGGAATATTTTAGAAGAGTTCCTTTAATTGTTGCATGAAGTCACACTACTTAGTGACTAGTGACATTCACTAAGTCTCCCCTAAAGGAGTAATTTACCTTCTGAAATTGTCAAGAAAAATATGTGTGATGATTAGGATATAAATGTGCGGTTACAATAAAGGAAAACAACAGACAATGCTTTCACAATCTTTAGTGAGGAAAATGGACTAAATATTTGCCAACTAAGAAAACTAGACATTTTTAGATAATGTTAGTTTTATTCATTATAATCATGCCATTAAATTGTAAAATATATAATTTAGAATTTTATCTTTGGTCTATGAAAGAAGAATCATTTTACTCAGTCTTTTTGCTACTACTAAGTGAGACAGTGAATTTTTTTCATCTTCAATTGAAATATAAATGAAAATTTAATTTCATTTACATATAGATTAAATTATATCCAGTTATAATGCAATTGCCATTTGAAATTGGGAGGAAAAGTTAAGACATTTCAAAAGCATTTGAAAGAGAATTTTGAGGAGGTCCTATTAGAAATTAAAAGCTGCTGGCCAGTGCTGAGTACATTGCATGCAGTGTGAAGTAGGATAGAGGGAATTTATGATTTAGATACCCTATGATTCCATTCAGGAGTGGTGTGTATAAAGGACCCCAGCATTGTGTGATTTGAAAGTCCTGAAAGACAAGAGGAATCCCTGCTGATTCTCTGGAATGGAACTGGGTTTTCTGATGCGTTGGAGAACTCCCTGGGAAATGTAGAGACATTTCTGTTGTATATTGTATGGAGTCCTTTGACACATGCACAGTTCTATTCACATACCAAATCTCGCCAACGAAGAGGCACTCCTGTTCTGAGAAATTGGCCATTTTGAAGTAAAAGGGTTGTGATAGTGGTAGTGAAATACATAGTATAGCATCATCACATAAATAGGCTAACTGAGTATCCACCTGTTTATGTGATCAGACAGGAATTTTGAACCTCACCTCATTGTCTGGCTGTTTATCCTATGAGTAAAATTGTTCAGTTATTTATTTTCCACTGAAATTAATTGGAATATTTTAGCTAAGAGGTAGCCAAGTCACTTCAAATTAGCTATAGAAAACAAAGTGCCACAAAGAAGAGACACATGTGTATACAGGCTTATTTATTTCTTTGGACATAAGAGTAAGAAATTTGGCTTATTTCTTCATGCTAGAAGGTTGCAGATGAATACTTAATGAATTCCATAGCTTTTTCTGGGTTATTTGGAATGGACTTAAATAAGTTTTAAGTAAGCTGCCATGGCTTATACCTGGATAATTAGGAATTTAGTGTTCAGTTTTGTCAAGGTTCTTAGAGAATGAAGATACTTCACCATCCGTTAATAAATTCTAGTTTATTATTTTACCCTACATGTTTATGCATTAGTTTATGATCCTGTGCTTAAATTCGTTCATTGGATAACAGTTTTATGAGGAGATTACTGAAAATAGGAGGTAACTATTGTAAGATAGTCATCCAAGGACAAGGACAATGTGAGTCAAGCAGAGTACTCACTGCTGTGACAACTCCAGCATCTATATAAATGTCCTTAGTGAAAATCGCCAGATACCATCATCTGAAATTGATATTATAAAATAAAAAATGTGATTTATATTCTTTAGAAAAATGGTATACCAGAGCAACTACTCACTAAATCTTAAAAAAATGATAAAATATCTAAATTATTTTGTACTTACAATAAAACATATAAAATATTTTACCATTTCCATCAATAAAAAAGAAACATTTAGGTGAATTTTCATTTGCTTTGGTTTGTATGCAGCTGTTAATTTGAAACCCAAGCATAGATTTGAGATGCAGCATGTATGGAAAGGGATAAAAAGAAAAGATGTCTGGGAAACATTATCAATCACATGGAACATAGATGAGAGAGACCTCATGTAACAAATTCACATTGGCAGTGCCAAAGTGCCATTAAGTATGTTTGGTCTTAATAAAGTGACACTGAATCAGAAACAGCGGCGGGCGCTGCAGCAGTGGCCGGCGGAGCTGCTGGTGTCCTTGTACCACCGCACAGCGATGCACAGGGAGCGACAGGGGTGAGGACATTGTTGCAGACAAACAATAGGCACTGGAGACACCATGCAGGGGAAGATGATGCCCACTCTATTGTGCAGGAACAAAAACTCATATATGGGGAGCTGGCCAATCCAGCCGCTGGCACATCCGCAGAAAGGCGTGTGTACCAATACAAGAGAGTCACATATGCAGAAGCTCTTTGGGGCCGACCAGACCACAAGTTCTCACTACCATTCTATGGGGTGAATAACGCACCGCACCGAGAGGCAGGGGGCTTTGCGCAGGTGCACGGGGGGTGGGGTGGGGGGGTTGGGGGGTGGGGAGGTGGGGGGGTGGGGGGGGGTTGGGCGGGTCACCAGTAAGTGTGTTTAACTGGCTTTGTACCAGGGAAGCTGAAGGCTCACCTTCAGTCACTGCAGTCATCCAGGCCCGGACTCCATGCTTGCCTGCATGAAACATGAAGATAGTGAAAACAGCTACAACAGTTAAAAGAACTAAATACTAGAATTTGCATTGTCAGATATTATTCATGGTGAAAAACCTTAGTAAGATTGAAACATAAGCCACAGACGAGCAGAGCTGTAGAATGGAATAGCCAGCTATAATGTTAGTAGTGGATGATAAATCCAAATTCCTAAACATCGAAAAATGTGACAGATCATTAATAATTATTAATAGTAAAATAATTAATAAAAGTATTAGAATATTTACCATTCTGTCATAGAATCTAGAATCTAATGACATATATCAGAATAAAATTCAAAAAAATTAATTTAAAACTGCAAGCCAAGGAAAATAATTCCTTGATAATTTTGACAGGGGAATCTTTTAAGTATAAAGTCTTTCCTTTCTTCCTCCAAAAAATGCTGATTTTCCTACACATTGTTCATTAAACAGCTACCATGCCCCAAATTTTAAAAATGACTTATTAGTAGAAATATTATCAGCACATAGGAAAGGATTGATAACTTTAACACTTAAAATATGTTATAATATATTTTGAACCAACTATTTGGAATGTAAGCACTCAATACAAATCAGTTAAATACGCTACTGAATTAAAATAAGTACTGGAAAAAATTTCACTAGCAAAAAAGAAAATAATTCCATGATTTAGCTACAAAAGTTGAGAGATATTAATTCATAAACATAGAAGGATCTCGAACTTCACAAGAAATCAAGAAATGCAGATTAGCATGAGGTAACACAATATTGTCTACTTTTTCAATTAGTAAAAGCCGATACCATTAATAACAATGTTTGATGAGAATGAACGAAAAGATGGCAACTGGTAATTATTACAAGCTTTTCAGATGACTAACTGCATCAATAAGCATAAAACAAATATCTTTTGATAAAGCAGTATATTTTAGTATAACATCAGCTATCTGAGATTTTTGAGTAAATTTCTTCATTGGTTTAGTATTTTATTGAAAATTGGACTTAATGTAATGTATCTATAATGTAGACTTATTTGGATAAATTTCCAAGCATGAGTAAGGTGAAATAACTGCAGTAATTAAATCTGTGTTTTAGAGATCCTTTAGTAACACAAGAGAACAAATGGAAATAGAAAGATTAAAAAAAAAAACATTTTGGTCTTTGCTTTATTCATAGGTGTTGGGTCAGGCAATTGGATTCATGAGTTCACTCAGATCTGTGAACCAGTGATCCAGGGGAGTGAAGAAGCAATTTGCACAGTCTGAATAAAATCATTTTTAAAAAGTGGATTGTCTTGTATCAAGAAAGATAGATCTAGCAGGTGCAAGTACTGCTTGTTGCAGTGTTTGAGTCCCAGGCTCCCCTAGTCTCCTGTAAGTCTCAGGGAACAGACATGTGCAGAAGGGAAATTTGGGATCCTGTAAATAGTCTGTTTCTAGCAACCCGCCTGAACTATATATAGTATTTGGCATTTTCTAATCATAATCATTAAATCATCAAATGGGCATCAATAAGAAAGGAGCAGGATAGCTGGGTAAACAGCTTGCTGCACAAGTATGAGATCTTGTATTTGGATCCCCAGCACCCATTTAAAAAGCCAAGGATGGCAGCCAACCTAGCAAACTGCTGAACTGTGGATTTAGGGAGAGACTCTGTGTAGAACAATAAGGCAGAGAATGACAGAGGAAACATCTGGTGTTACCTTTGGCCTCTATGCACATATGCAGAGAGAGAAAGACAGAGAGAGAGAGAGAGAAGATTCAAGATTCAGATTTTCTGGAAAGAAAGCCTTGTGAAGATTCAGGCATAATAATGTAGTGATACTAAATCAGCCTAAGGATCATGGGAACCTGGAAGGGAGAGGAAGGAATCATCCCTGGGCTGTCCTCTAAAACTTTCAGAGAGAACAGCTGACATCTTGATTTTGAGCTTCTGGCCTCCAGTCCTATGAGTGAATGAGTCACTTAAACCTTCCGGGTGGTGGTAATTCTTGCCAGGCCCAGGACACTGTAGAACTGAATGAGAGGCTAGGGCAGAGGCAAGTCTGAGTGAGGCGGCAGCTCTTGCTTTCTCTCCAGTGTCAAAGAGCCTCATCACAACAATCCTCCAACAGGGCAGCTGTCCAGTTCTCTCACTGTGCTTGCTTTGTGCCATTTTGTTTGTTTGTTTGTTTTCATAAGTAATGAGTCATATATTGACTGGCACCTTGACAAGGTTAATACGTAGGTTTGAGAGATACACTGAGCATTAATTAGTGAGCATGATCTCATTTTTTAAAGTAAAAGGTGGCCCTGCTTTCCTATAGGTTTTATCTAAGCATTTATTTCTACATGGCCTCTGAGAAGATACATTACAGGGGAACTTTAAGAGATTTTTTTTGTCTTTATGGGCTCTAAATTGCAAGCTTGGGATCAACTAGTCTCTTTCAAAGCTCCCTAAGGAACAAGGCAACTACCAAGAGAAAAATGCCTTTCCTTCTGCCATGATAGATGGCTACCATGCAATTGTTAATCATGCATAGAGAGAGCGGCTGTGAGCATTACTGTTTACTAGGATTTTAGAAAATCTGGTGTCCATATTTAAGGCTTATCACCTTACAAAACCTTATTAATGTAATTGTTTTTGGTAATCCAGGGATAATTTGAACCTGTGGGTTTTACAGTAACAATCGCTGATGCTAACTGGATCCTGTTTGCCAGTAGCTTATTTCTGGCTCTGCTGTCTTCTTAAGCAGACCACAGAGAAACAGCTATTGCTGATTTAGTTATTAGGCATAAGCACAAAGGTTAGGAGCTTCTAGGGCATTATTCATTGACATTTCCCTGCAGCCTGCTATGAACAGTGCTGCATGCTGTGCAAATACAGCATGCTGTGCAAATACAGCAAAAGTGCCTTCATAAATGATGCTAGAAACAGTAGTGCTGAAGCAGATAGGATGTATTGATAGCAAGTTAATGTGTCAGACCCCTGGATTTGCTTAATTGTGTGTAGGCTGATTTACCCTAAGAAAATGAGAATTGCTAAATTCTAAATGTAGGTTTTGGAGTCTACAATCCTGCCCTGAACTCCTTCCCTTGCAGTCATAAGAAGAATCCTTCTAATAATGATGTAATTTGCTTGGCTCCCACTGTATTTTATCTCCCTACAAGATATAGTGTTGTCGCTCTAAGATTGCTGATGGGAATGGAATCTGTTTTTCTCTGATTATAATTATCTTCCACCAGCCACATGGATTTTTTAGACTGTCCAGAGATGTCAACATCTGCTTTTTCTCAAGTTGCTTGTATCAGAGGAGGTATTGGTCTAAACTCATCTTATATATGCAGGCTACTGTCCTGAATTCCACTTCACAATATGATCTTAATAGCACATGTTTGAAAAATAAGAGATGATTTCCATAGAATTGTTCAACACAAAGGTAACTTATCACAGTCATACTAAATGACAATATGATAAGTAAAATAATTGCCCTAAATAGTTTAATGCTAGAAGTCTGAGACTCTGTTACTGTATATATAAAAAATTGTTCTTTGTAGATGTTAAGTTAGAAGATCTTGAGATAGAAAAATATTCTGGGTTATAGCTCAATGTAATTGTAATAGTACTTGTAAATAGAAAAGAGAGGAAGAGAGCTAGTGTCAGAGAAATGCTATGTGACTAGATATTACCTAGTCTTAAAGATGGAAAGCAGTTCCATTCCAGGGAAGCCTCAGGAAGCAGGGAAGACAACATAGATTCTCCTGGGGCTTCTAGAAACAATACAGCTCCATCTACCTTGACACCTACTGGGGGCCCAGAGAGCTCCTGTTAGAATGTTGAGCTTCAGAAGTGTAAAGTAAAAAATTTGTATTGTTAAAGGACAGGACATATGGAAGTTTTATGTAGTGGCAATTAGAAATTGATACAGGCAGTAATAATTCACTAATACAATCAATATAATTCCATTAAGACAGTGATATGTTTTACTTTTTCATTTGGTGTGAAAAAGAAAATTGGTAGTGGGAAGAAAACTTAGGTGGAGGTTGGTTCAGTGGTGCAGTGCATGTTTGGCAGGTCAAGCCTGTGGATTTGTTCTTTGACATAACAGAAGTAAAACAGGACACTATGCCCAACCAAGAAAAAAAAACCTGTGTCTCAAGCATTGTGTTGATCATTGGTGAGGTATCAGTGAATGATATATAGTCATGCATTTAATATCAAAATAAATATCTAGTGCCTACCATTTGCAAAGTGTACTGTTCAGGTACACAGGGATGAGTAAGAAAGAAAAAACCTCCTGCTTATGCTTTTATATAGTAAAAATCACCAGACAATATATAAATGAGTGAACAAGATTAACTCTAAGTTGTGTTGATTGCCACAGAGAATATTAAAACAGCATAAGCAATGGAGATTAACTGAGAAAAAGAAATCTTAGGTCAGCTAGATATAAAATGCTTCTGTGAGGAGCTTTGAGTCAAGGCTGAGGTGGCAGCAGAAGGCAGTCTTGAAAAGTTCCATTGTGGAATATCTCAGACTTTAGTGCCATTCACATTTTGAGCCCAAAATAAGTGTAAAGATCATGAGCTTGACTCTGGCTTCTTAATGGAAAAAGGTGTTGACATTGATTAATTCAACTGCTGGGGACACATGCCTATCTGTGGTCTCGAGCCTCCATACTTTTACCAATTTTACTTGATGCGATTAATTTTTCTTTAGTGTCAGTCTTTCCCTCCTTAAATGAAGTCATTCGGAAATCAAGATCTATCATCTGGGAGCTGGAGTCATTTTCATCAAAAACTGCAAATGGATTCAGAGGGTGGGGAGAGAAGACTGCAGGAAGTCTCAGTCTTTCATATTGTTTTATGAAATAAGTTATTTCTAGCAACAGTCTGCATTACCCTTTTGGTGTTTTCTTTTTATTTGCCTAAGAAAGGAAAGGATAACACTGAAAAGCAAAGGGTTGGCTGTTGCTAGGCACCAAGCTGACATTCAGGAAGTGGCAATGGAACACAAGAAGATTTAAAAATAAACAGCCATGTTAATCTTTAGCCACAATTCCAAGGACTCAGATTAAGTAATTTGATTACCATTATTCTCTAAACAGAATTTTAACATGAAAAGTGGCATATGTTTCAACTGTGAATTTTCTGTATATGGTGTCTATTTAAGTTATTTCTTATACTCGTATATTTATTGTGACTAATTGTAGCAATTAGAGGAATGCCTTCTTATGAGACAAAATATCAAATTGGTGCCTTTAAGCTTCAGTGGAATAGATTCAAATATTTTTGTGGAGAGACTTGACCTTTACAGTATGGACATAGGTATAGTATGGGGTCAGTCATTGTCCTGTTCCTTAGATCGCTGCTTGTTTTCCACCTTCATGGAGAATCTCATGCTCAGAACCCAGCCTTCTGACCCTCCAAGCTAGTTAACTCGTAAATGTTGCTAGTTCTTTCCTCTAGCCCATTCTAAATAAACCTCCGTGGAGCCACAGTAATCTCTGTGGTACGTTATGTCAGCATTACGTATTGATTTTTAAGTCTGTAGTCATAAATGGTAATCAGTGAGGTAAACCCAACTCCACCAAGAGGAGCAATAATCTGGTAATGTGTTACTCTGCAGAATCAGTGGCACAGGCCCAGGAGAAAAGGTAGCATTACACAGGGCTTGAAAGCAGTTCTTCCAAAGTCCCATTGCTTGACTTTGAAACTCACTGTGCCATTTACATGCTCTATGTCTTAGATGAGAGATTATATTCAGCCAAAAGCTGAATATTTCAGAGAGGAAAATCGCAGTAGTTACCTCCTTGTTGTTAAGATGATTAAATGTGATGATATTTGAAATTTTTTCAGGAAAATGCCTAGCCTAGTAGCATTATGTAAGTGGTTTTGAGAAATGAAGTAATATACAGAGATGTAAATGGGAATCATCATTCATCACATTATAACATTTGGTTCCATGGTTCTATTTCATTTTTAAACTGTATCTATAAAAGAAGCTATTTATTATTTACGAACAGCAGTCATCAAGAATAAAAAACGATTTCTATTGATGGCAAGTGTTGCAGTTACTCTGCACATTATCAATACATCCATGACCAAACAGCTCAGGGAAACGATGGGGTTTTATTATGGCTTACAATTGTCCAATTGAAACTTTTTGTCCAGCTTGGCAGAAGAGGTCACACCAACAGTCAAGGAAACAGGTTATATTATATCCAAAGGATTTCTGAGAGAGGGGAAAACCTCACTTGCCAGAATGGCTGCCAAGTATGTGATACCTGTATGTGCGTGTGCTGAATGCCAACTTCCTGAGCCGGCTTGCCCCATCTTATCCACCTGCCCAGGGAATAGACCCTGTCCACTGTGGGCTGGGTTATCCCACACCAGTCAGACAATCTACTGCAGGTTTGCTCAAGGGCTTACTTTAACTACAATTTCTTTGCAAATATATACAGAATTCAACCTTGAATTTTCTAGTTAACAGCTATATTTCTATCTAGCTCAGTTAGTCCTTTAGTCCAAGTTAGTCCTTTCTTGTACCTTTCCAATGCATATGAGTTACAGTGTACACAATAATACAGCTCCCTAACATCATGGTCCAATTTCAGTTACAGAGTATATTAAGTGATGAATTGAACACAGTACACACTTTCTGTTAGTTCTTCACTTCATACCCATTGTGCATGTTCATCATGATCACTGAGCAGTCATGGAGCTTTTCTCAACACTTGATCATTGCCATCTGCTTTCAGTCTACACACAGACCACATGTTGTACAATTGTAGTTCTTCCTCATCTTAGATTGATAAACCCTTTTGAAACATGAAATATCATCAGAAGGCACCATTCAACCCAGATGAAATGCAGCAGAGAAACAAGGGAATGTTGCCCAGAGTGAGTGCAGATGGAGACAGGAAGTAGCTGCCTGTGGTGCTGAAGCTGCGGCTCATTTGATTTCTGGCTGTGCAGTCAGAGGACCTCGGTGAGAGCGAGCTGTGACAAAATTTTGTGGGGCAAGTGGCATTTCAGTTTAAAGAAGTCTCACAAGCTTTGCATGACACTGAAAGTGGAAAGGATGGAGTGCCTGAGTCCACCAAAGTGGACAGCACTAGGACAAGCTCCACATGGGAAGGTTGCACTTTCTGTACTTTATGTTACTTGATGAGATGAGACAGCAGACACCATCAGACTATGTTCAAGGACAAAGAAGAACTGGCACGGTGGCTCAGCAGGTAAAGAAGCTCGTGTGGAAACCTAGTGAACTAACTTTGAAGAAAAGAACTAACTTCCTGGTGTTTCCCCTTGACCTCCACATATGTGCCATGTTGCTCTCTAAATAGATAAAAGTAAATGAATTAAAAATTGTTCCAAGGTCAAAGAAATGGCTAATTCCCAATGGAGCTAGTACTTTAGCATCAAAGTAATTTTGAACCAAAAGTATCCACTGGATTGAGGAGATGACTCAGTGAATGAAGTGCTCACTGTACAAACATGAGCACCAGGGAATTGATTCCCAGCACTCACATAAAATTTAGAGATCATCTGTAACCCTGGAAGATATCCAGAGCTCTCTGGTCATGCAGTCTAGCCAATCTGTGACTGTTGGGTTCAGCAAGAAACCTTGTCTTAAAAAGATAAAGGAGAGCATGATGCTAGTGAAAGTATCCCAGCACTGATCTCTTACCACCATACATGCATATGCACACCTACATATACAAAGTCAAGAACAAGTATATAATTTTACATGTGCACACACATTTACACACAAGTTATATCCACTATATCAGATTTTATACTAAAACAGTATTGTGTCAATTTGTTAAATACTAGTTTAATTCTGTTTTTACAGTTCCCTTATGCAGTTCTAAATGACAGTGTGAGCCATTTGGAGCAGGGTTAAGAAACTAAGAAACCAGACTATGAAAGAATATAAGCAAGTAGCTGTGCTAGTTGGAATAGGACCTTGAAAACAATTGATGTTTTGGTTAAACAAATAGTAAATTGCCCTCTCAGCGTGATGTTTTTGATTGAACTCTTAATCACACCTAAATAGCATCAGAAAACTTCACCTATTTTGGATGCCTAACTAAATACCTTAAGTCACCATTATTTTCTGTCTCTGTGTTTTTCATGGGAAGAAGTAAAAAGAGTCTTTCTTTTGTTCTCAACAGTTCAAGAGAGCGTGTTATTGGACATAAATTATATGCTCAATATAGAACTCAAGTCGTGTAAAATCCAACACTCAAGGGCACTACTGTCATTGTTCATCGGAACTAACACAGAAACATATAGTTATCCAAATGCAGAAAGAACACAAAACATGGGGGCTGGAACATAGGTAGAATTATTTTGTAATGTTTCCAGATTGAAGGTAGGCCTAAATAGTTTAATGTTTTTGAATTGAAGGAAGACCTGACCCCCATTTCTACATTTAAACATAATAAAATCTCATTAAAAACACATGGAAAGAAAGTTCACATTTGAATGATCTCGTTCTTGATCACATGCTATTGACTGTCTTGATAAAAGTGAGCATATATTTGTATTGAGCCTTTAGAAATGTAAAACTGCCTTAAAAGAATTTCAGTGAACAAAGATGAAACTATGTCTGATAAGTAAAACTTTTCACCAAAAGCCCAAAATTCTGGAAGTCCAGAGATTAGTGTTATATTTTCAGTAGTCAGTGTAAGTAAAAAAAAATATGCCCTTGTTTCCTAATGGTGTCACTGTAGAAAGAGAGAGGAGAGAGAGAGAGAGAGAAAGAGAGAGAGAGAGAGAGAGAGAGAATGTAAGAAAGCCTTCATGATTATCTTCAACCTAAAATTATCAAAGAAAATTTAGAAGAAGCATAGAATTTTGACTGAGTCACAGAGCTTCACAGCTTTGGTTAATGAGTCCCAGGTACCAATCATTCTTTTTTCCTTTTTCTTTTCTTTGGTAAGCTTTTCAAACATAATTCTAGCTATACACTAGATTCATGATAAGTTCTTGAAAGTCAATTAAAAATTATCTTGAATTTTAAAACATGTGTAAACACAGAATGCTATCAATTACACATAGGTCACAATTATCACATGACCTTTCATATACATGGAAGAATAAATGCAATTATCATAAATTATCATAAATTTAATGCACAGAGACCAACAGGTTGACATCATGTCTAGTATTGATGTCAATTGTTGGATTCTGAAAATATAAGTTTATGTATACACCTTTACAAGAGGTATGGAAACATCGATTTGAAAATATCCAAAATATAATTCTCTGGGGAACTTAGGAACATATCTATCAAAACGAAGAGCTTGCTTTGTCTTTCTGTAAGTTTCAAGACTTTTCCCTAGAGGAACCCATATAGCCTCTGCTTGGAACATTCGTAAGTTGCCTCAAAAATCGTTCTGTACTGTGAAATGCTTAACTAATCTTTGGATGAAGATCCAAACAGTTGACTAGTAGTTTTGACTTTGCTTTCTAGCTTTTGCATTTTGACTCAAGCGATCACGGGCATATAGAATGAGGTGCTCTCCCCAAGTCTTCTGTAAGTGCAAGAAATGATTGCCTTCGTGGTACAAATATGGATCCAAAACACAACATGAAGTTGTGTGCAACCTACCAATTACCACTACAAAACGATACTAGGAAGTTAGTCACTTAAATTTGGCAGATTTGTGTATATTGATGTGAACCATTTCAAGAACACATGGATAAGTTAAAACAAGTACATGATAGTAAGAGAGTTGCCGTTCATGTAAAACAAACTCATTTATGAGCAAATATATACAGAAAAGTACTCAAGAGATAGGTGGAAGTTGTTGCCACTGAGAAGAAAACAAACTGAATGACTCTAGAAACAGTGATAAGAAAAGAAATTTAAGATTCACCAAATACTCTGTTAATTTATATAAAAATATAATGTTTTTATGATTTATCTAAAAATTGTTGTTAAAACAACAGAGAAAAATAAAAATGCTCAGAAAAATTCAAGATAAAATTGGGCATAAAAAACAGTTCTCAATTTGATAAGCAAAATTACCAATATAAAAATGAAAGGAACACTGACAGTCCAAAGAACAGGGCCTCGCCTCAGTACTTTGAGAAAAAAGTGTCCCAACAGAGGAATTTTTATACCACCCAGAAAAGAGTGGTGGAGCCACAGTGCAGTGAGAGGTGGGCAGGGGATGCCGGGCCCAGCAGGAGAGCCAATTCTTACAATTCTTACAAGATTCACAAGTTGCATGATTATGTTGATGTGAGAACACATGTAATCAGGAGCCTGTACATGTACGGTCCATCTTCATTATTTTGGAATTCACAAAACTGCGTAACTTGCAAAGCTTTGTGATTTCTAACTCAATACCCTGATGTTTTTATGGTTATTTGTGGACAAAGGCAGAATGAGAATGCAGCTCCCACGGAGCAGCTTCTTGGTTGAGGTTGAAGCAAGGATGCACTGAGTTCCCGCTTCATCCTCACATCGAAAATAAGTATTCTTTGCATGGCATCATTAGCACTGTCTTTCATTTTTGTATGCTTTTGTGCTTTTTGTTGGTGATCTTGCTGTTTAAAATGCACTATTCATCCAAGCTGAAGGGCTCGCCCATGTCCCTAACATGTAAGTCGTAAGGTCTTGCCTTTATGCTTCATGCTTGATTTATAGTGCAGTTGGCTATGAGTTCAATGCTAATGAAACAGTATGTTCTTCAAAGAGCAAAAGCAAACCAATATGTTGTTCAATTGATGAGATTGCCATGACTAGAAACTCATGAAACTAGCTTTGTGCTTCCATAGTAGTAATGATTCATTGAAGTATTTGCTAGACAGGTGTTCTTGGAGACTTCAGAGAAAGCATCTGCAAATAATGAGATGTAGTTTGTGTCTAAATGTGTGTGTGTGTTCCTTCTGAGGGTATTGTCAGTTATCCTATATATTCTACAATGTTCTAATTTTGTTATAGTGATTTCTCCTGGGCAAATGGCCCTATTTGGCTGTAGGAGAAATATCCCTTTCATGAAGAATAGGAATTTCCTATAACAAAGAACTCATCTGAATGTCACAGGGTTTAGATCTTCAAGAGCATGTTGAAGTACATTTGGTCTCTGTTAGAGGAGGGGGAATATTTGGGATAAGATGGGTATGTCCTACTCAGATGATCAGAATCATCGACGGGAATGTGTACTAGATCATGATGGAGGAAGATGTCACAGTTCATTCTCACACAGCTTGTGATGAGTGACAGAATTTCTGTGCTCCAGAAAGGCAGCTGTTCCCTCTCCTGAGAAACAGCAAGGAAGGAAGCAAAGGGATCATCAGACCAGCCAGTATCAAGGAGGAGAGGGAAGGCATTACTGCCTTGAGTAGCACATTCACAACCATGGCAGGGGCAAGCTGGGCCTGTGACAGCATGCATGGGAGAACGAGAGGAGAAAGCAGGGACCAGAGAATAACCATGAGCAAGGAACACTATTGCCCGGTACACTAAGGGATAAATTCATCTACACATTGAGAAACATACAAGCTTGGTGGGGTTTCTTTTATGTATTTGTGAAAAGTTAGGACAAATAGAAGGCAATGAACAGCTAACTGAAATTCTGATAAGGGGACTGAGTCAAAATAATTTGTTTAAACCATATTTTAAAGCATTCTTTAGCTCTTTATTTACTTCGTCCTAGAAAAATATCGATTAAATTGCATTAAAACTAATCCATACTTTAGAATCTAATTCCCATTTCACTTCTCTTTTCACTTTCAGGGGAGTGATGTTCCCATTTGGAAGAGTTGAATCACTGTTTAAAGAAAATATTAAAACACCAAAAATATAGGTGAGGGAGTGATTATAACATTTATCTCATAACAAAAATTTGCTATTGAAATTGTCGACTAATCGTGAAATCATCTTTAAAAATTATGGAAAATAAAAGTTGTTTTATAAGACTTTTTCTTCCATTAATTTTTCTAAGGGAAAAATGGTAAATTGTAGGATCATGAATGTGATCTCATGGCTCAATATACTTTCAAAAGGATTATGAAGATTTCAGGGGAGTTATGAAGAACTCAGAGTTTCAAAGAATATGTTATTTTTGATACTCTTGAGTACAATATTTTTGTCTCATCTAAATTTCTTAAGAATAACATGGAGAAATATAACTTTTGATGATAGCACAGTGACTCCCCTCAGATGAAGTATTTGTCTCTGTCCTTTTCAACTTCATTATCTGTAACTTAAATGAAGACAAAGATAGTCTATTTATCCAATTCTGCATGATACGAAATTAGCATTATAAAAAATGAACTTTTTGAACAATTAGAAATGATAGTCAGAAATTAACCAGATGAAATTCATCCCAAATGAATATAAATGACCATACCCATCATTGAAATATTAAATGTGAAGTACAGGTTTTAGGAACATTAACATTATGAAAATTAATGTATGATTTTAGTTGCCCATTGCAACATAAGTGTGTGTAATGATGAAAAGACTTAGGAAATACTATTCTGCAGAGTGAAAATTGTGTCTAGATCAAAGAAAACTAGAAGTTCACTAATCTCCAAATAGAGTAGACAATATTAAAATTATTAGGCCCAGGTATCTGATTTTATCAAATTGTAACTATGTAAGGCAATATATGTCATATATATTGAAGAACAATCAAAATCAACACAATTTAGGGTATGTAGTCTGAAAAATAGAACATTCAAGTAGTATACAATAGCTGTAAATAAATAGAGATATAGTCACATAAAAGTGTTAGACTCACTCTGTTTTCTATTTCTTGTGTAACGTCTGAATGCGTACATGTGTGGTATATGTGATTGAAGTCCAGTATCTTCCTCTATTTCTTTCTGTTTTTTGCTGTGAGTCAGGGTCTTTCATTGAACCCGAAGTTTGTCATCTGGTAGACTGTCTGGTAAAAAAGATCTGCCTTTCTCCTTCCCCAGTGCTGGGATTACAGGCATGCATGTCTATGCTCAGCTTTTATGTAGGTATTTGATCCTCATGGATGCATAGCCAGTATTCTTATACATTGGACCATCTTCCCAGCCCCTTTATATCTTCAAAATTGACAAAAGTTGCAATAGGGGAGTAAGCAGATTGTTAGACCTTAACATGGCGAGAAAAGAGGAAGGGTCCAGGCATGAAGGATAAGTATTACCAAGAAGCGTAGTCAGGGATAAAGTACAGAAGAATTGTAAAGCAGAGGAACAGGAACACATTTGCATTGTGAAAGGATTTCTTGGCTTGTGCTGGTGAAGCATAATTCTGCTGTTCAAACAAGGTGCAAAGAGAATGCTCCCTGGCAGAGGGAGTCTAGATAAGGGAAACTCAAGACTTGGAAAAAATTGGAGAAAACTGAGCACTGCATAATTGCCTTTTCACGTCCTCTTATAACTCACAGAGAATTCAGAGTCTAGGTTGTTTCAGAAAACTTCAGAATTCTAACCTAGAAGATAGTAAATAAGAAAAAGGGAAATCATAATAAATTACATGGAATCTAATTAGCAGAGAAGGCTGAACATGGAGCAGTTCAGAATCTGCTGCTAGAGATAGACTCAAATTTCCCAAATTCCCAAGTTGTATGGAGCAAATCTAGAATACATTGTTATCATCTTCATTCTCTACCTGTAAATCTCCAAATGTCCATGTATACAATATTTAATATATTTTTCCTTTAAATATAGTCAAAATTGAACCATTGGTAAATGTAGAATAGCCAAGTTCATGTGTAACATTGGGTAGATCTGTTTGTTAATTGTTTCTGGAAGATAGATTAGTAAATTTAAGTGAATCTGTAACTCCTGTCTCAACTGGAGTCACTATCTTGAATTAATCCCATTCTCTTAGCTTTGTTATGTGTGATTTTTTTTGGCAAGTTTTTCATTTATATGAGGAACTTGTGGTCAGCCAATATTTTTCAATAATTTATTTATTCTATGACAATTTCATACATTTATACAATGTACCTTAATCACATCCATCTCTATATGCACAAAACCCAGTGTATTTAGTTAGTGCACGTACAGAAGAGTGGGCTCATCCACCATCCACTGGAGCATCAGCAATTTACTAAAAGCCTTCAGCTACTAATAGCTCCGATAGGAGTAGGGCTTTGAACCCCAGCGCACTTGTTAGTAATGTTGACTGACTGGATCTTGTGTAGGTCTTATAAGTATCCACAGTTATAGCGAATTCATGGGTACAATGGCTATGTCATGCTCAAGCGCAAGTTTCATAACACTCCTCCCTGTACCCTGACTCTTACATTCTTTCTGCTCCCTCTTCTATGATGTTTCCTGAGCCTTAGGGGTGGGAGTTAATACAAATGTTCCATTCAATTGTTTTAAAAGCATAATAAGTGTTGTAAAAGGTGCTTTTGCTTTACAATATCACTGAGTAACATATTGGAGCTGTGTGCTTGTAACTTCCTGACAGGTTTGTATCTTACCTCAAACCATTGAATATCCGAGAGAGACAGATCAGACCCTACATTTTTAGCATGTTAGAGACATTTTCTACATTTAACCACACACACACACACAAAAAAAAAACCTCTCAAAACATTGGTGACAATCCTGCCTTCCCTAGTTATTAATGTCTTAAAGGATTTATGTTTAAAGAAGACTGGCATGATACTAGCAAGTGTTTCTTTGGTCTGGTTGTCATGTGTGTTGTTTTACATCAGTTGTTGAGGAATTCACGTTGATAATTGCTGCAGTGACTGTTGTGGTTTGTGTATTGCCTCAGAATCACAATATATCAAGTTCTTTTCTGCTTTAGTACCTGGATAAGACAGTGTTCAATAGAGAAATTCAGAGAGTTAGAGGTTACTACAGAGATACATGCACGTGGACTTAATTAACATTGAAATTAATTGAAAATCCAATATATGCGCAGCACACATAGATAAATTACTTTCCATTAAAAATTTTACTTTAGCCTACTCATGTTTAGAAATTGTGGACAAGGGCTAAGGAGATGGATCAACATGTAAAGCACTTGCAGCTCGAGTCTGAAGATTTGAGTTTGGATCCCTCAGGTCCTACTGAAAAAGCTGGAAGCAGCAGCAGAAGCAACTGTTATCCCTGTGGGAATGGGAGGCAGAGACTTGAGACTTTCTGGAAGCTCTTGGCCAGCCACCTTGGTTTACACATGTGGTGAGGGGACTCTGTCTCAAGCAAGTTGGAAAGATGAGGAATGATGCCTAACCTCCACACATGCATGGTGATATACCCACCCCTACATACATAAAGACACATTCTCTCTCTCTTTCTCTCTCTCTCTCACGCATGCACATATTCAAAAAATTGTGGATAAAAGTTTAATTGATTTTATTTAGAATAATTTTATTGAACAGATATTTGTTTCCTATTATAGTTGAGACCTCTTCTTACACCACAGAAAAGCCATGCTAATCACTATAACTGGCAATCTGCCTAAATTTCCTTAGCAACCTTTTATGTCTTCCCTTATCTTGCTCCCACCCCTAATTTCCATGCACATGGTACTGGCCCACCACAGGTGTATCAGATAAATGTTTGGAATAGGAACTAAAAACAAAAGCTTTTATGTAAATGAAATATTTCTAACCTTATTCACTCTGCTGTACTCTACATTTGTTAGAATTTTAATAAGAGGAAATATAATACATTATGGTGGGGATTGCTTATCAGAAGTCATGGCTGGCAAAAGCAGTTCTGGTCCCCAGAGCCATCGGGAAGGCAGAGCTAGTAAAAACAAACCGTGGCGAAGAGATGCCATGCTACCAAACCTCAAGGCCCCACCCTGTGGTGCCTTTCTTCAGCAGGATCCACCTCTCAAAGTTGCCAAATCTTAACATCAGCTAAAGATGCAAACACAGGTGCCTGGGGAGGACAACTCACTTTCAAACCATCACGCTTCTCATGACATTTCCCCATTGCCATTTTTGTTCATATTTTTTAGAATCACTTCAGAGCCCTTTTTGTTATTATCTTAGTATTAACAAAAAGATGGATGGGCATGGATGAAATGGATACTTGGTCACAGAAACCTAGCTAATGTTATTAGTTTTGCTCTAAAAAATTGACAAACCGCATGTCAGGATTTTTGAAGGACGTTTTAGATATAATGCCTCTTCTCCAACTTTCTTTTTTCTTCATTTATTTATATGCACACTTTCTGGTTTCTGAGAGTGCTTTCAGAATAGTGTTTGGCACTATTCAACATGAAGTTAAAAACCTTTATCTCAGAAACTATAATGTATACTACAGGAAGAGCTAGCTTGAAAACGCAAATTTTGAAATGAAAGTTTTCCTTCTGATGATCCATTGATTAAACATAAAGAAAAATCTAAAAGAAGAAAATGCATAGTGATGCTTAGGGAATAGGTAGCTTTAAGAAATATTAGAATTCATCAGAAAGCAGGTAAAATAAAGTTAAAGGCAAAACGACAGGAAAGGTGTTTAGTTTGTTCTTGCTAGAAACATTCTAGCTATTTTGAGATAAAATGTAAGAAAAATGTTCTCTCAAGGGTCATTTGAGCCATCTGGAGAATCACTGATATACTCCCAACACACTGGCAAATTATAATTAAAACTAGATTTATAAATGCAGAGAGGATTTGGACAATAAGTGTGAGAGGAAAAGAGGAACAGAGAAATACTTCTTTAGTTGTACACGAAGGATCTCTAAGCATTTGGATCTCTAGTCTGCAGTGTGTGAAGGAAAGGAAAAGAAATGAGGAGACTCTGGCATGCAGATCATTCTACCACATTAGCTTGGCTGTAAATTTAATATGCAATGATGATTGTTGCTAAGCAATGGCACTCATTAACATGGGCTGCAGGATGGAATTGGTAAAATTGTGAGAGGGACTTTTAGGGAAAAATCAACATTGAACTTGGAAAGAAGGCAAGGAAAGAGAGCACAATGCCATTCCCTTTTCTTTTAAACTGTATTGATTTCTGCAGCACATGTACAATAATGGGCATAGTACTCCAAAATGAACTAAAAGATACGATAAACCAGCTTAGCCTTTTATGATCCATAACATTCTATATTAAAATGAATAAAAGTCACGATGCTAGATCAATTTTTTCATCAGTGTTTTGATGTATGAACGGACAAGCTTTCACATGGTCAATTCCTGCAGGTGGGATAACATTTTCAAAACATTTTAAGAAAAGCAAATGCAAAAGTAAGGGTCTAGCCTTGGAAAGAATCACCCAGATAAGAACGTTTCTCCAATCATGCATGACCTTCCCCAACTTCATCTTTCAAAAAAATGCACTTGTTTTTCAGATGTCCTAGTGGGATGTAGCGTTTAGCACAAAGAGTGTCTCATTGCCTTATTATTCATGCATCCAAAATTATTTTATTGCAATTACATCAGTTGCAAATGATCTGTTTTTAGAGAGGAATGGAGAAAGAAAGAAAATAAAGAGGAAAGTACAAAACAAGCAGAATTTGGTCTAGTCTTCAAATTATATGAATATTCATAATTATGGTTAATGGAAAGAACAAACACATAACCTTTAATGGAAATCATTATCATTAATTTAATCCATGTATTAAACAAGTGGACTAAGTGGTTTGAAAGATCAAAATGCTTCTCTTTATTATAGGTAACACAGTCACGTGTGTCTTACACTTGATGAAAATGATTTCAAAAAGCAACATGGCCGTTAAGCTTGTCTGATATATTAAATGGGACACGAATTTGACTCACCTCTATCATGTGTTTCTCCTGTCTAATTTCTTACCTGTCCTTTAAATTTATTTCAGCTGTTTATACTGAGGAATTGTATTATTTTAAATAAACTAAAATGGATTATGTATTAAAGAAAAATTTGAGGTCAAATGGCAAAATCAATATTTTATTTTATATTCAAATACCATTTTATGCTTTCTAAAGCAGATTTGTGGAACTAATATTTTCTATTCAAATATTTCACAGTTTGAAACATCTTTGCATACTTTGGATCATTTGTTGTTTACAACATTCTGGTGAGGTAAAAAGCAGAGCTCTTATTTCTTTTCCAGTGGAAAATAAGTAACAGTTCATGGATGTCTACTGACCTATCTGAATTCCATAACTTGAGAAATGAGATAGGAATAGGCCTTAAGATCCAAAGTTCCATATACCTTCCTATCATGTATTCATATAGACTTGCTTATAGATTGGAGTTTTACTGTGAATTCTCTGAAACAGTACCACTGAGGTATTTGGCGTCTACAGTGCCCATTTCAGTAACCCAGTTCATGTTTTCATTAAGCCTTAATCAATGCACTTTTCTTGACAATCCAAATTTAACTTTCAGAATAAGGTAAATTGTAGTGATTGAAATTGCTAATAATTGATACTAAGTGTTTTACATCTTGAAAGCATCATTCGAAAAGTATCTAATAGCCATCCATGGAAAAACAGCCATCCATGGGAGAACCAACAATTTCTGTTTTCCCAAAGCCTTTTGTTTAGTCAGTACATTTTTGTTCAGAAAATATTTCCTAACATGAATGAATGGATAGGTTGAGAAGGTAGACGTGATTCTAGTGGCCAAATCCATCTTCAGGCATTTTCAGTAATAAACAGATGTTGACTACAACACTGAAGAGATGACAAATATCCATTAACATTGTTACTACATTTACTGTTCTTTTTGTTCAGAATGATTTTTTCTTTAATTAGCAGAGATAACTATATAAACAGGTGGTTACCAGGCAAAGTAGAAACAGTTAATAATTAAGGACAAAATAAGTGAGCTTGGAGCTTGAGCACCTGTTTATATATTTTTAAAAAAACTGTCCTTTCAAACATATCTCTAATAAGTTTACTAGAAAATTGTGGCTGATTGTAAAACTACTGAGCTGGCTTGTATCTGCATTTCTTTGACATATTGTAAAACACAAACACTCATCTTAAATTATTTATTTATTTTTAATTATTTTAATTTTTTTTCATTTTACAAGCATATTGAATACTAATCCCTGCTTCCATCCATTCCCCCTCCCTCCCATTTCCTCCCAATTCCCTCCTTTCCTTTCCTCTTATCAATCTATTCCACTCCCTCCTACCCTCTTGCCTGACTACTTCTAAGACCCCAAGGTTCCCTCTGGCTTATCTATTCTTGTGAGGTTTCAGGCTTCTGTGGACATTCACTGTTCTTAATGAGTTACTCATAATCTAACAGGAATCTGATATGTTTTTACAGCTGCGTATGGTTATGTGTTGGTAGGGTATGTTAGTACAGTAAATGAAAGCTATAAAACATTCATATTATTATAAAAATACTGGCTATATGTGGAATTGTATCAGTGAAAGCTTACAATGAACTATCAAAATATGTGGCAATCTAAATTAAATTATCTAGAAATCCCTTTACTTCATAGATAGGATAATGAAGAAACATAGAAATATCCACTAATTTGAAACAAAATGATAACATTTTCATATTTATATGCCCTGCATTTCTAGTGATTAAAACATACTTTTTTACTAATGTTAAGTAACAAATGCAATGTGTGAGTCGAGGATGAAATAAGAGTGGGAGATGCATTTCTGTCATGCAGGTCATGCAGGTAATTCTAGTAGGTTCTCTTTATTCAAACTACTTCGAGTATGACTTGTCTGAATTTTTGTGTACTCAGTATTACAGATACATGGCTGGAAAATTTCTACTCATTAAATCCTGCCCTATGGCCTGTGAAAAGCTGCTATAATTTTATAAAAAAATAAAGATGTTAGCTAATTGGTATGCACTTTGCAATAATCAAGCATGATATGTACACAAATTTCACTTGTGTCTTCAGTGGAAGTGATCCATAGAACATGCAGAACTGAGTCCACCTAGAATTGATCCCCAGTATCTTGTAATATGGACAGTTCTGCTTCCTCTGAAATGAGAACATTTGTATTGGTTTGAATGAGAATTGTCCCTGTTTGCTCATGTGTTAAAGGCCTTGTGCTCATCTGCTAGTACTGTTTTGGGAGGTGGTAAAAGATTTAGAAAGTGAGACTCAGCTGAAGAGAGATCACTGGGGCATGACTTTGAAGGTATGTGTGTTCTCCATCAATCTATGTCTGTCTGTCTATCTGTCTATCTATCTATCGCAGTTCACTTGCATGGTTGTTGATAAATGACCATCAAACAGCTTAAGGGAACAAGGGGTTTATTTCCTTACAACAGTCTGGTTATAGTCTGTCCAACATGACAGGAGAACATGCACCAACTCTAGGGCCAAGGGAACTGCCACATCATCTCTACTTAATGGCTGAGAAAGAGATGATCCTTACTTGCCAAATCAGCATGTCTGGCCAAGTATACACAAGGATGCCAACTCTCTCAATAGGCTCTCACTATTTTATTCCTGGGCCTAATTCCACCCACTTGGGTCTTCCCCATCAGCTAGACAACTTCCTGCAGGTTTGCTCTGGGCTTAACCCAACCACCAATTCTCCACAAATGTGCCCAGAGCTCAAACCCTCAACTGTCAAGTTGATGCCTGTGCCTAACTATGACACTATCTATTCTCCTCCTCCCTTCTCCTCTCCTCTGTTTCCCTTCCCCCTGGTTCCTGGCTGCAATGAACTGAGCCTCTTTTTCCTCCATGCCCTTCTGCCATAACCTTCATCATGGCACAGAAACACTGCAACCAGCTGACCTCCAGCTGAAACCTCTAGAAGTGTGAGTCAAAATACAATTTACTTCCTTCTGAACTGCTGCTTTCTAGAATTTATCACAGCAATGAAAAACTGAGTAACACAATATCATATGAGAAAATGGACAAAAGAATTCCATGAGGCTGGAGAGATGGCTCCAAGATTAAGATTCTGCCTCACAAGCAGAAGGGCCTGATTTTGGATCCTAGATCCAGGTAAAAACCGCCATTCAAAAATGGCATCGGCCTGCACTTCTGACTATGGAAAGTGGAGCCCGCAAAACCCCAGAGCAAAGCAAAAGGGAAAAAGAGCAATCCAGGGTGATTCCTGAAATCATCTTTGGATCTCCACAGGCACACGCAGTGCTCTCTGACACACACAGACACAAATACACATGAATGCAGGCACACTGGATCAAGCCGAAAATAAAAAAAAAAATTTTTAAAAATTAAAAAAGGAAAGAAAGTTCCTGGTGTCATGCCTGGATCAGTGCGGTGCTGAATAGTGTTCTTGCTCTGCTCTTGTCTCTCATCTCAGGACCAGTTACATTTCTGTGAGAAAATGGCTTTGGCCATTTTCAGCTGTGATATTTCTTCAGTTTGTTTTCCATGTGAAATCTGGCTGAAGGAAGCCCCTAGGGCCGCAGCTCTGGTACAGTTCTTCAATGGGATAAGAGCCCAGCAGGGAACAGTGTGTTCACTGGAGCTGGGCACAGGGTCCCCAGGTGGTGATCCAGAGGGCGAGGACAGAGCAGCCAGCTCTCTCAGCCGTGTCTAAGTCTTCCAAGCACTCTCACGTTTCCCTCTCTTCATCATTCCCTCGTTCTTGCTTTTATGCTACTTTTCTTACATTGGACATTTTTATGGCTGATGAGACCCATGTACTTGCAGTATAGACACCCACGAAGAAGATAGTTCTTCCTTTTGTGAGAAAGGGCGAACGGTTTCATTGCTTTCCTAATTGACTCACTTATTAGAAGGAAATATACATAAGGATCAACTTTTCATAATTTTATTAAAAATAGTTCATGTCATTCAATCACCTTTAAAATAGGCCCACTTCTTCTCATGTTTAACAGTTGTTTTTCTGGGCTTGGGAGATAATTTAGGGATTAAAGCCTTTGCCTCATAAAATGAAGGTCTAAGTTCAGAGCTCCTGATCCCATGTAAGAATGCTGTTGCCTTGGGCCTCCACAGGCACATGTGTGTGCTTGCGCGCACACACGCACTCACAATAAGATAAAATTTAAAACATTTTTAAAATGTTCTTCTGTTTCTCTTCCCTCTCTTCCCCCAAAGAACTACCATGGTCCAAATAATGCCCCGTGTGTATAAGTTCAGGAAAAAAAAATAATTCTATTCTATTCTTTGGTTGTTGGTTGTGGAGGAGTTTGTCTTGCCCTGTGATTCATTTTGCCCAACAGAAGGGGAATAGCCTTCTTAATATTAATACAACCTCTTGATTAACTTTCCCACCTGGACATTGCTAGAAAAGAACCAAAGTACAGGGGACATTCTCTGAGGATATAGCCCCAGACTCTTGGGTCAGTTAGATAGGAGTTTGTAGAAGTGGCTTCTAAAAGCTGATATAGTGTTGCTCAGTGAGGGTCCTGGAGGTATTAGAGGGATTGTGGTCATTGCTTGCTCCACCTGGATAATCTGATGTCAGAGATTAGGACCATACAAGTCTGGTTTGTATCATTCATTGCTTCAGAAGATACACTATGAATTCATTTTCAGGGTTCACCTAAGACCTGGCTTCAAGAAAATTATTGTGTGGGCATAATTGGGGGGACATGTCACTTGCAAGGCAATGGTAATAATTACTAAAGTGATGAAGGAGGCAAATAATTGTCAACAGTTCATCAAAAAAAAAAAAATACTGACCCATTATAGCCACTCTGATTCTCTGCATCTCAAAATGACCTCTTTCTCAGGACTTAGATTTGAATTTCACTCTTCTGTGAGGAAAAAGAAAATCCTCATTTTCATTCTGCTTTGTAAAGTATTTCTGTGTCCTTCCCTATGCTTATCAGCACATCACATTCAAAAACCAGCTTAGATACACTGTGACCTTGTCAGTTCACCAACTGTTAGCATCTTTAACAGACCACTCACAACCTCTCACTGATGGAAAAGGCCTCTGGGAATAGAAATAACAGCTCTAAATGTGAACCGAATTCTTCCAGAGCGTACTGACTGCTTCAGTCCTGGCTACTCACTTTACAGTAAATCCCAAGTCCGTGGTCAGAGAAAGTGTGAGTGGGGCAGAAAAGACCCTTAACAAACCAGCAGCACCAGGAAAGCTCAGACAGGCATGGGCTGGCTCCAGAACAGCCTTGCTGGGACTATCTGGGCGCTGCAGAAGGCTAGTCTTTCTGCAGCGGCTCCAAGCTTTCCTGCGAGAGGGCTGTGCCCTTGTATTTTAATCGCTAGTGCAGCAACACGGGCGATGTTGTATCTAACCTCCAGCTGAGGAGAAGAGATTAAACATTATTTCCACAGCAATACATTAAAATGCCAAATGAGGCCGTGGAACTGTGCTGACCTGCCACGAACCCTTGGTGTGTGACTCCGAGGCAGGATACAGCCAGGTTGGGGCCAGGAGGGATCCGGGGAAGAGACAGTCTGACTTTTCTGCCTCACCGAACTCACTGTGTGCAGACCCGCAGCTCCACGGTACGGAGAGATGCTGGCAGTCTGGAACAACATATTCCTAAAAGGGCTCCAAGCAAATTTATTTTAAACGAAAAACTGCTGCTCCTTCCTAGTGATTTTCCCCCCATAACTCTCACCAGTGGTCCCTCCTGAATACCAGGTGTCTTTATTGAGCTCTTACTGTGTGCCCTTGACAGAAATGCAAGGAAGCTCAAGTCCAAAGGGCAACTCTGAAATCCTTTTTTCTTCCTTTGGTTATTCCCTAAACAGATTGCGTTTTGTAATCTAAGTTCAAGTCTGCCAATTTGCATTAGCATATCACCCGCCTGGTTACCAAGAAAATGTGTCTAAAGAAAAAAAAAAAATACAGGAGCATGTTCACAGTCGTTAGCTTGCATCATGAGCATGAATCAGCAGTTTGAAGGTGGCAGCTGAGGCTGAAGCAGGCTGGGAGTCAGCACAGCCTGCAGACAATCTCCAGGCTGCCTCCCTGCCCTGGACCACACCCTGGAGCCAGCATCCACTGTTCACTAAGGAAGGGCCCGGGGAAGATTGCGATCCAAGCTCCTTTGTGGCCTCATGTCAGCATGATGCTTCTTTCAATTACCAGTTAACTGCAAATGTAGATAAAAACATTTGACAGTTGTTACAGGTGAACCTTCTGTGTTTAAAAGGAATAGAAAGTCACCTGAAAAATTAACCGATTGACTGTGATTTGCTTTGGACATTTTGTGTTATTGGTACTGGACAGCAATGTAAATGGAACAGCCAGTTTTTGCATACACAATGAATGTAAAACAGTAGCAAAATAGTTTCCAGCCTCAGCCATTCTTCAGTCTGCTTTGTTTACTCCTACATCTCCCATGCATGAAATGATGCCCTTTCGCAATAAACACTGGAGACAAGGGATAAAGCGGTACCTTTCCAAATGAGCTCTCGCAAAACACTGTTCAAAACTTCATTTATCAAGCAGGGAAACTACGGCCTGGGTAGGTCAAATGACTTCTCCAAAGGGGAAGGAGTCACTTGCTGGCAGTGCCAGGCCTTGACCCTCATCTCCAGAGTTTTCACTTTCCTGGCAATACCATGACTAGCAAGACTATTAATTAAAACGTGTCCCTGCCACTTGCCATCGCTTTGTGCAATGGCTGAAGCATTGCATCCCGTTGGGAGTCTGATAGTTGGTTGACCCCATCAACAGATGAGCCCAAAGAATGCTGCATTTCCATAGACTGCTTGCCAAGAAAACAGTGGAGAACAGTTGCCTTCAGAAGCAGCACCTATATGAGTCCAGGGGAGTCAAGGCAGAGACAAGAGTTTGGGGTGAAGAGGTTTTGGATAGGGATGCAAGATAGTCAGATGCTCAAGAAAAATACACCTAGAGGAGAGGGGGGCAATGTCTGGGGAAAGTGCCACTCTCTCTTCTGCCTTTGTTGTACTTGCCCTTACTTGTGTGGACTGTTGTCATTTTTTTTCCTGACTCTTCCAAGTGACTGTCTGATGCCCACACCTTCACCATAGTGGGATCATTTGGATGATTCTATCCAAAACCAGACTGCTGCTTTTGATGATATGCTATTGATTGCAGTGAGAGTCAACTTTCTGCATTGGGACCCTGCCAAGGTGGCAGGAGTGAAATCAGTGGCAGCATTTTGAGTCTCTGTTCAAAACAAGCACAGCCACCAGTAAACACCTGCGGTCAGTCTGTACATCGAAATCAGACATCACTACATTTCTTTTATGCTTCGGAAAAAAATACTTATTTTTCACAGTTTTATCAAAAGGATTCATCGGAATATCCTCCCATAATAACAGTCATCTTGTAAACCCAACCACTTAAAGGGGAGAAAGATATAAAACACTGAGAAGCTAAACTGTATATGTCTTAATCTTGATTCTTAGCAGCAAAGAAACTTGACAAAATGTGACTATAAATCACTGAAAATTTCCCTCAAGACAGGAAAGGAAGTGTTATGCAAAAGGAGAAACGTATTGTTTCCTTTAAAAATCATTTATAGAGTATATGTTTATTTATAAATGTTTGCTTAGATGTTTATTTATAAATGTTTTGGTCCAAAAGAATTTAATAGGAACTTTAACTGCTTTTTCTCTAATTTAAAATTTCAGAAATGGGCACCAGAGTGCAGAATCCATCATCATAAATGACAGGGATTTGGGGACCAACTGCTATGCTGTCTTTTCATCACAACTCATTCATGACCATGATTGAAACAGAGATGGGAAGTCAGATTGTGTCATGTTTTCTCATGTATTAGATATCTTCCTCTCTCTCTCTTTTTTTCCCTCTCTCTTTCACTTGATCTCCACCTTATATTTTGAGGTAGGGTCTCTTGCTGAACCCAGAAAGTACTGTTTTGGCTAGTTTAGATAGCCAACTTGCTTTTGGGATTCCTGATACCTTCTTTGCATTGGGATTGCAGGCAGTCTTTCACACTGCCAGGCATTTGCATGGATTCTAGGGATCCCACACTGGATGGTAAGCTTTACCTATTGAGCCATCTCCCCAGTCATCTTTCACCAGCTTCCAGGCTATAGCTAGAGCCAGGACTGTCAGGTCTTACAAAGTCATGTCACTTAGTGAAAGGCTTAGCTCTGTCCTCAGCAAAATCTACTGAATTCATTGCTAAGGTAAACCTACAACTCCAAATCAACGTTTGATGAGTAAAGTGAATTGGAATGCCATCAGGACCATGACAGCTCTTTACAAACCAGAATGCTATGCAGATGTCAGCTGTTCTTGATAAGAGGCTATCATGGTATTGGTGGGCTACTGCACTCTGATGGACGTGGCATGCTATTTCAACCAGGAAGCAATTCTCAATATCGAGACTGGATGGGACACTAATGAGCCCATGTGATTTGTACATAAGCATTTTCCTATTATAGTTATAAGCAGTGAGCCAAGATAGTGGTCAAGAGCAATTATCAGCAGTCCAGGTAAGAGACATTAAGAAGCAAAGTCTTCTGGACAAGGTTGAAGGGAGCTCTGATAGTATTTTGTAAAAATCAAGATAACTGTTCACACATGAATCTGTGCCCATCTTTGTCTAAGTTCCCTAAGTAATTGGGAAAATGCATTTTTTCTGTACTGGTTACATATATTCTATTTATTTTAGCTTTTTCCCCACTGGCAGGAGAAATAAAAGGAGGAAAGAAAGAAAGAAAAGGTAGTAAATCATTTAGGAAGACAGTAAAGGAACTACAAATAACTTTTGTGGAAAGAATATAATTTTGAAAATAAGCAAGAAGATGAATTTTGTTGCAGGGAAAATGAGGAACAAATCAATATGAGGTAAAGTAGGTACCAAATCAAGGAAAAGAGCACAGACTGAAACATCTTTTGGACTTGTCAGAACACTGTGAGCCAAGGTCTTCAGAGTCAGTACATTTATTTATATTTATATTTGATCGTCAGACCACTCTAACTATTTAGTATCAGCATCCACTTCTCCCAAAAGACAAGCATTGTTGACCTGATATTCTGGATTCTATCATACTTGGCCACTTAAATGCTTTACTTGGACCATATTCCTGGTTTATCTCCAAGTTTATGCTAAACCCTTTATTATAATGTTTTGATTGCTGTTTAATAGATTTAGATCGGCCTAAGATACAATTTCTTGTGTGGGGCATGGCAGCACATGCCTGCAATTCTAGCACTTGGAAGGCCTAGGCAGAAAGAGTCTTCATTCCAGTCTTGCCTGGCTTAAATAGGAAGTGAAAGAAGTGGGGAGGAAGGGAATAAGAGAGAGAGAGGGAGTAAAAGAGGGAGGGAAGGAAAATTACTCGTCTTTTCTGTGGGGCTCAAAAATCCATTCTCGTGCCTCCTATAGTTGAAAGTGTCACTCAGATATTTTAGAACAGGTGATATGAGACCTGTTTGCTTCCCCCACAACTTCATCCACATTATGACATTGAATACTACTATGATTAGAAAATTCAATCTTCTGAATTCCTGTTTTTGTTCCATGGAAGAAAAACATGTCTGACAATGTCATGGGATTATAAAGCCATTAAGAAATTATCAGTGGGCCAGTGCTCAGTGGATAAAGGTATTTGCACACAAACCTGCTGACAAAATCTAATCCCAAAAGGCCTTATGACAGAGGAAGAAAAGCTCCAAAAGAGTTGTTCTCTGACCTCTACACATAGGCCATAGCCTCTCCCTCTCTCTTCATCTCTCCCTCCCTCTCTTGTAAATAAAGTATTTTTAAAATCACCCCCACTGTATATTTGTGTTTCATTTTAAAACAGATTTTTCTTGAGACACTCTCTTTTGCGCTCTCTGTCTCTCACACGCACGCGTGCATGCACACACGTGCATGCGCACACACATACATACAAATAAAATTTAAAAGTAAGGTTCACATCACATTTTATTTCCATACTTTTAATAATGTAGTGCATCCTGTCATTCTCTGCCTAATTAAAGGAAAGCACTCAAAATACAATAGGATAGTTAAATAAAATAGAAAACAGGACAGTAAGCAGTAAGAGGAACTGAAAATAGTTTTAAATCAATTACTTTATCTTCATTTGCCTTATACCTTGGAGATACAGGCAAACAAAAAAAGAGCAAAAATAGTGAGGATAGGATCCTCCCCATTTCTCAGCTTTCTACTATAGTAAGAGGACAAGCAAAAAACATATTTTTTAAAAAAAAAAAATCTCCAATGTGGGGCTGGAAAGGTGGCTCAGGGGTTAAGCCTCTGCCTTACAGGCCGGAGGTCCTGAGTACGATCCTAGACTCCCCTTATAGACGCCGGGCGGAAGTGGGGGGGGGAGAGCCTGCATTTCTGGTCCTGGTAGGGCGGAGCCTGTGACTCCCAGGGCAGAGCAAACAAGGAAGAGGTGGAGGCAGTCCATGGTGGTTCCCGAATTCGCCCATGGTTCTACACACACACACATACACATGCGCATGCATACACAATTGAATAAATAATAAATAATAAAAAATCTCAAATGTATTTACTTTGTGGTTGTATTAAGAATTTATCAATTTTCTAGATTTTACAATCTATTTTAAATGTTCCCTTGATTATCATCTCAAAATATAAAAAAAAACCTTTATACTTTAAAGTTTATGGCAAATAGATAAGTTATGTCGCTTTCCCATCTCAGGGCTTTCCATTCAGAGAACTGGGCAGAACAGTTGCTACTCAGTCAAGGTCACACATCGGGAACAGGAAGCAGAATAAACCTTTTGTCTACTGACTCTCAGACTCTCTTCCTGACAATACTGCATTCTTCAAATAAAACATCGTGGTCCATATTTTACAAAAACTTTCAACAGTAGGCATACCTTCTTTTAAATTGGGTTTTTGGGTTGTATATTCAAACTCAGTTAAAACATTTATTTTTATAAACATTAACTTTGAGATTTTTCCCAAATACTTAGGGACACTATGCACAGAGACACTGCCTGCAGCATTCTTAATGTCAAATGTGCTAGCTGCCAGAATGCTCAAGAGTGAAGAGATATGTGCATAAAAGCCAGGGTAGGAACAAACCTCCAACTTGCTTAACTTGAGAGGTACACAGAAGATAAGAAGATGGCAGCCTTCTATGCAAGTGTAAATGGGTAAGGTATTTTATCATCAGACTGCCTTGTGGTTTAGCACTGCAGTCAGATATCTCTAAATACACATCAGTGACTCAGACTCTAAGCCACAGAGAGTGGCAGAACAACAGGACATCAGTCAGTATCTTGGTTTCAAGACACAGAAGAAGAAAATTAGACACATTCTATAGTCCTGGTTTAGTTCAGCATATTTGTGAGGACGCCTTCATGCCAGAAATGGTGTCATCCAGAATAAGAGAGAAAAGTCACTTCTTTAAATTCATTATTGGTATTATTACATTTTAATTAGAGGTTGTCTTGAGATTTAAACTGCACATGTTAACATTAGTCAATGCTTCTCATATACTGAACTTACACTTAATAATGCTAGTCTAGAGGAAGAAGGGTCTTCTAAATATCTTTGATATTCTAAAGTGAATGACTATAAAAATAATGAATGCAGTGTCAAAATCCCAAAGTTGATAATGAGGTTTTAATATTATTCTCTGAATGTTATATATTTTATTTCTCAATATTTATTGTAGGAGATTTCAGTCCCTAGGATCTAGGACCCTACAGTGAAATGTCACATTTTAGAAGTCCTTTTGTCTTTCTTTCTTTCTTTCTTTCTTTCTTTCTTTCTTTTCTTTTCTCTCTCTCTTTTCTCTTTCTTTTCTCTTCTCTCTCTTTCTCTTTTTTTCTCTTTCTTTCTTTCTCTCCTTTCTCTCTTCTTTCTTTTTTTCTTTCTTTCTCTTTCTCTCCTTTTTTTCTTCTCTCTTCTTCTTTTCTCTTTCTTTTTCTCTCTCTCCTTTCTTTCTTTTTTTCTTTCTTTTTTTCTTTCTTTCTTTCTTTCTTTCTTTCTTTCTCTTTCTTTCTGTCTCTCTTTCTCTTTCTTTCTCTCTTTCTTCCTCTCTTTCTCTCTCTCTCTTTCTTTCTTTTGTTGTCATACTGTTTCCTTTGGTTCTTAGACAATAGTTTTATAAAGATATGATCAGTATTACATTCATAAATGTGATTTTTTAAATTATATTTCCAAGATGACCACTGAGTAATGTTTTCTCTTTGTAGTCACAGCAGCCAGATAATCCAACACTATTGGTATTTGTCAGCAGTCTGGTTCAGGTATCTGGCTTTTCTCAAAATAATTAGCTGACTGTACTCTGGTTGCCTACTTATATCTGATACAGTCAAGATATATTTTACTGACCACCAAAGAAATTAAGCTTGTCTGCAATTCCAGAATAGACTAAAGCATCAAGACATGTATGTTTTGTGATGTTGAACTTCTCGAAGCACACTGAGTTCTACCACCCTCACCAGGAATAAATTCTCCAAACATGTAAGTATGGGCTTTGTTTTCTCAATGGCCTATGAGTATCCAAAAAGTACTTAAGTTCAATGCATATGTATGTGGAGTTCTCAAAGAATAAAAAAAATAACCCTCACAACATAAAATTCTGCCATATCAGCCATAAACATCAGAATCTTCTTAGGAGAGGTGAGAAACTTCAGCACTCAGCTCTTCTCTTTAAGCTGATGGTTCTTTTCTGTGTAGAGGATAGTGTTAGCACAGGCTTTCACTCTTTTTGAATCCCGAGTCGCTGTTCCTAAGGCTGGTTGTCTAAAAGGAGAAGGAATCTGCTCAGTTTTCATTAAGTGAACTAGAACATGAGGGCTGACAGGAACCAATATACAAGGGAAAATTAACTATTTCTACAGGGAAGATAAATCTGATGGTTGTACAGAAATGTGGAATAGTCCACCTACTTTGAGATATTAAGATATTCTGTTTCACTTTCACAATGACAAAAACCATCTGATATCACTTGAAATATATTTTTTCAAAAATATATGTTGATTAATGATAAAATATACACTTACATGTTGAATGAAAGGTAAACATTTTTGGATATTGCTTTTCTATTATCATTATTGTCTGACTGGGGACATTTACCTCATATCTGTTCACTCAGTTCAGGTTCTAGGGTAAGATTCCATCTATCAAAGTTGCTGTGAAACCAATCAAGATTAGCAATAGATCCTTGGCTACTGAAAGTAATTTTGTTGAGGTATTAAAGAGAAAGATGGGACCTAAAGAGATGGTTCAGTGGTTAAAGTCTTTGCCACACAAACAAAAGGACCAGGGTTCAGATCCTCAGATCCATGTAAAAATGCCAGTGGAAATGGCAGCTGCCTACAATTCTGACCCTAGAAAGCAGAGCCTGGGAAACCCCAAATCAAAGTAATAAGGAAGTAGACCAATTCAGGATGACTCCCAGTGTCGCCCTTGAATCTCTATAGGCACAAACACTCAAGTGCTCTCTGATCATGCCACAGGGGTGTGTGTGTGTGTGTGTGTGTGTGCACGTGCGCATGCATGCGCGCACACACACACATGATAATAAGAATAAAAAATAAAATATCTTGTGTTTAGATATTTACCATTTCCATGATACATTTCCCACAAGAAAAATTTTTAAAAGTAGAAAGGGTACTTTATAAAATAAATGAAATATTTAAATATTCTTCATCACAAGAGATAAAATTGCAGAAAAGAATATGATATGGAGCCCAGAGACAGAATAAAATGTTACAGACATGAAGTTAACATATAATATTCTTGTACCTGTATCATTGCTTCATTCACCAGACTATCTTATGTATTCATACAAGCCAATGAACTTAGTGAAATTTTAAAACAGTCTATACTCTTTTAAGCATATTGCTGTGATTAAGCTCAGATTATGTAGAAAATCTGTAAACTACCATCATCTAATCTTACAGAACTTACTAACAATGGCATACAAAAAGCACAATATTAAAGTTTTTCTGTAGCTTTATGTGTGTGTACTGCTAAAGGCACAGACAAACTGAATATGACTCAGGCTTGATATTAGCAAGTTTCTGTATCTACTCTATTGAAGGTTGACTGTATTTTGCTTTGCAGATTCAAGAAATGGAACCTGGGATTCATTATCTCCTGGGAGGATAGGAAGCTGTAACTTTTGTGCTTACAGTGTGATGCCAGTCAAAGCTAGGTTCTGTGTTGGTAGGAATTCATATGGATTTGTTCATACTAATTTCTATAGCCCCTGCCGAATGCATGGAAAAATGTAAGTTGTTAAGGCAAGCTAAATGCCTGCAATGGGAAGCTTAGTAGCTTTGCTGCTGCTGGATAACAGGTGTGTTTATTTCCCCTATACTAATCTGGACAAGTGCCAAAGTCCAGGCCTCTAGCTAAGAAATGGAGGAAGACAATGGCAAATAACCAAAGGACTGGGTCTGCCAGCAAATACCATTCCAAAAAGAAAGGAGAGAGAAGGTATAGCCAAATTCATTTTGCAACTAGAATTCTTCCGGTTTTCAGTCTCTATAATATACTGTTAATGTGACTAAAATGGAGGCATTTAGACTTAAATGGTTGTTGGAATAAATTAGGAATATCAAAATTGGCAGGGTTTAGGTTTTAGAGAACTCTATTCTGTCAGCTTTCAATGAAATTTAATTACTCCAATATTAAATTTTTTTCACGATATGCAATTTGGTAGTGAACAAATTTAACAGAACTACAGCTCTGGAAGGAACTCTACTTCATCTTATCAGAGGAGTAGCACCTAACAGTGCTTATTTTAGAGTACCTAAGAGAGCAGCTATTAATCAGGTAAGTCTGGATTTAGATTCTCAGCACATGGGTGTGTGCACATGCATGTCCATGTCCATGCATGACATGACTGTATGGACACACTATCTGAAAGCCTATTAAGGGATAGATTTCTGATACAATCTTTTTTACTTTGAACACTTTTCTATTGGTTTCCAAAAATAAGCAGCAAAACACTCAAATAGAAGATGGAAAAACTCAGTAGTATGTTTGATACACCTAGGTACATATGCATTTCTATACACAGAGGAGTTGCATAGGAAGAGTAAGAACACAACAGGTGCATATTTATTCATACACATGTATATGTGCTCAGTTGCATTTCCATGACCTGATTAGCAAGTCGAACACTGCTTGTTATGGCAGAGCTAGCCACTTAAGATTTGTCATGTCTGGAGCAGTCTTAGAATGATTATCAGTCTTTGTTGTTAATGTAACTGGACTTAGAACAATTTAGGATGAGGAATGCCTCTATTATGTCTGTGAGTGTATTTCCAGAAGGATCAACTGGGAGGGCAAGACCCACTCTGAATAGATAGGTGGGTAGCCCCATTCCATGGGCATAGCTGGGGACCTGGACAAAATAAAAGAACCCACCTTTTATCTTGTATCTTCTTCCCACCCAAAAGGAGATGAAGAATTTCCTCCGCCATACACTCTTAAGTAACACAATTGACTGCTTCATAGAAAACTCTTTGAAATTGCCAATTTGCATGTTTTTTTATGATATATGATAGTGTTTATGTCTTCGACTTTGGGCTATTTGTTTTTTCTTGGTTTATCTTTATATCCACAGACTCCTTAAGTCTGAAAGGAAAGAATTTCTGAATTAGCTATTCCCAGAGAATGTATCTTTACACACACACACACACACACACACACACACACACACACAAATAAAAACCAGCACTGAATTTTAGGAGCACTTCTATATGTGTGTCCACCAAATTTTGGAAATAGCATTCATTTTTAGTGTGTTTTAAAGATTTCCCTGTGGGTATCTAAACAGTTGCTTTGGAAAAAAAATGCATCAAAGACCACATTCAAATTTTCCTTTGAATGATGCCCTTGCCAGCCATGAAAATGAGCTCTTTCCCACATGCCTAGGGGCAGTACTAAAAAAGAATCAGAAACTAGCCTTAATGAAAATCCAGTTTGGGAACTAGGAGCAATTTAATATACTACATCTTTTCTCTGAGGCCATGACTCTATCTCAAGAAGGTTCTAGCGCACAATATTTAGAGGTGGTAAATGCCACTGTAAAATATCCACTGGGAAGAGATCTTTGCCTTACAATATACCTATATGTGCCAGAGGAGAATATGAAGTCTTTATTCCCTGTACTATACAAATCACTATACATGATCAGGTAAAAAATCAGTTGAAAGACTAGCCTGAAATCTAGTTCTGTTCAGTTAAGGCATTGATTCTGTCTAGTTTCATGACCTTGGCTGGCCAAGTCACTCCTCTGAGTCATTATTCTTTTCTGTAAAATCAACTTCCAAATCATTATGTTTGAAAACAACAGCAAAAAAATTTCTCGAGGTTAAGGCATCTAAATCAAAGTTCTCATGACTTAAGATGTAAAGGATTTTTATAAAGGAAAACCATGACAGACAACTACAGAAAGGCAGAGCTGACTACCAGACAAGAAGCAGCCAGTCAAGGAGGAAGTAGGATCTCCTACTATATCTAGAGTGATGGCTGGCAAAGCTCATAACGTGTGTTTTAAGTACCTTTTCCATCTTTGACTCCCAAGTGCCCACTTAGTTTGAGTACCTACAAGGTCAATTTGAGATGAATATCCAGGATGTTAATGTTCAGGGTGTAGATGTTGTCAATACCATAGAAACTTATATCCTCCCTGCTAGATTACTTGCTACATCTGTCTGTCTGTGGAGACTGCATGCCTGAACTCTCCCCCTTTTAGCGGTAATGTAATGAAAACAGAATGATTTCATAATTCTCCAAGGCCCTAAATGATTTTCCAACTGACTATAATTGTGAATCTCTGACCTCAAAATCTATATGAAAGTCTGTTGCTGGTAGAGTGTTCTAACTATAGCACGGGGATGAGATGATTAAGAGAACTTCAAGGAAAATCTTAATTCAGAATAGACCTTATTAATGATGGAACAGAAAACTGCTCTTAGGTCTCAGATGCTAACAGGAGCATGGTTCATCTCGGGAGGCAGAGAGTAAATCTCAACGCTTTCATTAAATGTTACCAGCTATCCAAAGAGAAGTACTCTTTCAATAAGTAACACTGCTTCACTGGAGGAATGTCTTCCCATTTATTTTCTATTTGTGCAGTTGGATGACTAATCTGACCTGATGTGGGTAGATTTCCAGGCACATTGTGTATTTTTGTACCTTTGACATACACAGAGGACGGGGATTGAATGAAAACAAAGATGGTGATTCCCAAATGTGAAAGCACATCAGCTGTGCTTATTGCCTATATTGTCAAAATGCAATTGAATGATTAAAGGAATATGAATGATCTTGGAAAATCATAGAACCTAAGATATAGGTAGCATACTTGAATACATACATATAATTGTGCACGTATGTACTCGCAGATACATAGATACAACTATAACTATATTGAAACTTTACATAAAAGGTAGAGGACAATGAGTGCCATCTCATGGAGAGACCTACCATTACATTTTCCAAATTGTCTCTACTCAAAACATTTTTTGAATCCTAAACCCATTTCATCCTATCTTATCAAATTGCTTGTATAAATGATAATAAGGGTTTCTAAGTAAGCACCACTATGATCTAATGTTTCAGGATGTGTCTTAGGGGATAAATTAAATGAGTATAGGATGGGGGTTTCTGGTGAGTCAGCAGAAAACAAATTCATTACTGTATAGCTCAAGCAAAAATTTAAAGTTATGACATCCAGCAAGAAGTATGATAACAAGCTTAAAGACTCACAATATTTAATGTTGACATTTCGTCCTGTCTTGAAGCTGTATTGTACAAGTGCCTAATGTCTACCAGAACTGTCTTCGATTCAGTAGTTCCCCTTCTTGGGATACCAGGGATCTCTTGCTGGATACAGTCACTTAGTTCTACAGTTTATGAGATGGACAGGTTTTGTCATCCTCTGAAGATTCTCCAGCTCATACTCACTAGAGTGACTAATATTTTAGCTGTGGGTGTCTCCCAAGTGCACTGGAAGGGGGAGACAACCACAGCACCGAGCTCAGTCCAGGCAGCCCTGTCTTAGTACTTTCAAAACCTCCTCATATTAACTGCTTTCCTGGAGAAATGCAGCTGTGGGTTTTGAGTAGACCCTGCGGATTTTAGGATAGACGACAACAAATGACAGACAGGTGGCTCCAGAAGTTGATCTACCTGCTGACTTCAGGCTCAGAACTAGCAAATCCAGAGTTATACTCAGTTGATGAGATCTGCTTCCCTCAGCTAAGGATGGGGTTACCTTTTCCTCTGTGCTTCATTGCCTGAGTCAAGCCTCCTGCCACACCTGCTTTTTGGTCTGTTTGGCATCTGGCTATCCTGCCTTCCACTATTGCTTTCTAGGGTTGTATCTCACCTAGAGACTGTTGCAGGTTAAATCCAATTCCCCTGCCTTGTAGTTATTCCCCATTCTCGGTTCCCTAGAGCACCTCAGTTCCAAACCCCAGGTTTTTCTCCCAAGATGGTCCACAGATCCTGTCCTCTGAATCACACACAGAACGAAATGGGTTTATCTTTACTGGTCACATATCCACCAAAGAAATCACTATCTCACAAGAACTAATCTTGGAGACCCATGAAATGTATCAACAGGTAAGAGTACTTGTTAAGCAAGTCTGATAACCTATTCATGATTCCTGGAATTCACAAAAAAAAAAAAAAAAAAAAAAAAAAAAAAAAAAAAAGGAATGAGTGGCTTTAATCTGTAATTCCAACATTTCTATGCCAAGATGGGAGGAAGAGCAAAGAAATTAGGTTTGTACTTTTGATCATATCCCAGAGTTCTCGGAAGTTACAGTCAATCTTGTTTATTATTTTTCTTTATTGATACTTGAGTGTATTATTGTTTCTCCCATCACTGATATTCTTTCCTCTGTTTAGTCAAATCAACTGGTGATACATTATATCTTAATTTGATACATTAAACTTTTTATTTCCATCATTTATATTTTTCCAAAGAAATAGAAAAGGAATCCAATAATACAAGAAACATTCACAAAAGTTGGCAAATGTTATTCCAAGAAGTTACAAGATTCTGCATAACAAAGGAAACAGTAGAGTGAACAGATCACTGACAGAATGAGACAAACCACTGTCATCTGCATATGTGATAGGGAATCTTAAAGTCTAGAATCTGAAGAGCTCAAAAATTAAATGTAAAGAGACAAGAATATTAACAAGAATTGTTAAAGAATATTAACAAAAGAAGAAATATAAATGGCCAAAAATATGAAAAAGTATTCAATATCCTTAGCCACTATGGAAATACAAATTAAAACTATACTTGAGATTCCATGTTCCCCCATTCAAAATGGTTGCCATCTTGAAAGCAAATGTTAGTGAGAATGTAAGGAAGAACAACCATTAGGTACTGCCTGTGGGAGGTGACTGGTGTAGCCACTGTGGAAAATATTAGAGGGGGTTCACAGAAACAAAATAGATCTATCATATGATCCACTTAAACCTCTTCTAAGTATACACCTAATACACTCAAAGGAATATAAGTCAACGTAAGTAGAGTTACTTGCCAATTCATGTTCATTGCTACACATAACCAAGACATGGACCAAGTTGATGTCCATAAACAGATTAGTAGATAGGGAAAATATGAACACACACAATGTTTATTCTACCGAAAAAAAGAGGAAATGATTTGCAGGAAAACACATGAAGCTAGCGATCATCACATTAAGCAAAACAAGCCAGAAATCAGGAAGACAAATATCACATAGTTTCTTTTATATGAGGAATCTAGTTTTACATACGTATATGTGAAATAGAAATGGATTCTTAGGGAGGAGGAAGCGATTTATAGGACTGGCAAGGTGGCTCATCAGTTGTAAAGTCTCCTCGCCTGATGACCTGAGCTCTATCCCTGGATCTCACATGGTGGGCAAACAGACTTTCAGAGGTTATCCTCTCATCTCCATATTCATGTTGTGGCATGCACATGCCTGGCTACTCCCATTCTCTCTCTCAAATACATAAGATATTTTTAAAAAGAAAAAAAGAAGGATAAAAAAGAGTATGAGGAGGGAGAAAGACAAATCCTTTGTTTTCTTTCATATTCAAAATCTGGATTTTGTTTAAATCTTCCAGTGTCTAAAGTCTTTGAAAGAGAAAATGCTCAGCTGAAAAAAGGTAAAAGTTCAAGGAATAATAATGGGAACCAGTGCTTAGAAGCCCCTTTTTACACCCCAAAGCAAAAAGTGACTGTCTGTTGGAGAACTTTCCCCATGCTGTGGGACCAGAGTTACTACATGGACTGTTTCCAGCATTTTCCACAAGGACTTTGAATACAGTTGCTGCAGAAGCAAAGAACATCAAATCTGCACACCCTGCTCCAAATTAAGAGAAGGACAAATATATCTCTGGGAATACTGAGAAATGTTTAATGTTTTTTTTGTTGTTTCTTTCTAATCTTACAGAAAAAAAAATAAATGTGAAAGATGTGGCCTTGTTAGACCTCTCCATCTTCTCATCAGACTGTGTAAAATTAGAAACGCTCCTTGTTAAAAGGAAAGGTTAACATTTAATAGTTAATGAAGCCAAGAGAATCTGAACAGATAAGAGCCATGTCTGCCCAGGCTGCACTTAGACAAGCCTAGATCCTCTTATCTCTTCTCAAAAAAGTCACCTGTTTACACAACATTGTTTTAAGCAGAGGGTGACAGGAACAGCAGCATGTAAAATGAGAGCTAGTATCTTTTCCAAAGAGCACTAAAATGGACACAAGAAGATGTGCTGCTTTGCCATTTCATTATACATTATAGCAACACACTCTGTGTTCTCTCCTGTACTGAACACACTAATCTCTCAGTAGCTGAACTTTAAAATATGGACATTATGGACATATTGTGAGCTTCTACCTTTCCTTGCTTCTGGAATTGCTCTTTGATATATATTCTTTCACACTCAAATTGCTTATAGTGAGGAAATGTTCAGAGTCCAGTGAAACCCAGAAGAGAAAGTAGATAGTGTTAAACCTTCTCATTTAGAGGAACTCAAGATAGCCTGCCTTTGAACTAAGGGTATTTGAGGCCAGACTGCAAATCAAGCAAGTATCTTGCCCCAATTCAACTTTTTCTCCTTTTCATTATTATTCTCTTGAGACAAATCTAGCCCAACTTAGTTAGTTCCCCCAAAATTACCATCAATGATTGTCATGAGTAGTTTCTTCTCTGGAAGCATTAGTCATCACTCCCAACCACTTCTCTTATATATTCCCTGACTTAGGTAATAGATGTCTCTGATCCTCCTACTATGGTGCAGAATCTATATCCCTCTTCCTTTGTACCTACTCCCCATCATTTTATTTTCAAGTGCTTTACTTTTCTTCCTTTCTTCCTGTTACTAAATGGTGCTTTACTTTTCTTCCTTTCTTCCTGTTACTAAATGGTGTGTGTGTTTGTGCGCGCACGTGCAAGAGGTCACCTGAGTGTGTGTGCCTGTGGAAGCCCAAGAATGACTTCAGGAACCATCCTGTATTTCTCTACCTCCTTACTGCTTTGCTCTGAGGTTTCCAGGCTCCACCTTCCAGGCTGGAGCACCATTTCCATTCTGCATTTCACATGGGGATCTGAACTTCAGTCCTTTTGCTTGCAAAACAAGTGCTTTAATTCATGAACCCTGCTCATGTTTTGACCTCCAAACTCTATCTTTTCTTAGCCTACATTCCTAGATTCTACACACCTTCAAATTGTTTCTCTTAACATCCTTTTTTTCTTTTTTTTTTTTTTTGCCAAGGCTGATAGCTAACTCATTTAGAAGACATTATGTCTCCAAAGTGCACGTGGTATAATTCTCCATCTAAGATAGGATATCTTAACATTCTCTCATTCTGAGTGCTACTTCAAGGGAAAGGTCCTTTTCTAGACATGATTCTTACTCATTTGGGACTTGTGACCCCATCTCCCCTCATCACAGTACCATATTTCTGTGTCTCTTCATTTTTATTGACATTATTATACCCCCTAATCTCATCTCCATCCTTCTTCTGTTTTTCACTTTTCTGTCCTTGTGCCTCTCACCTATGTAGCACCTTTGTCTCTGGAAATTTGATCTTGCAGTTCAAATAACTTTCACCTTTGCCCACTTGACCTTGTTACTTCTGAGGGCCTCACATTCAACATGGAAATTTTCTGTGCATAGTGGTCTGTACATGGTGTCTTCTTGCTCCATGAGGCCTGTAGCTTATTTTTCATTGACCTCATGAATGTTTCAACTCATACCTGTCTTCATGCTCATCAATGTCCTATTCACTTACAGCTTACCTGCCACACCATATTGCTTAAGTCACATTCATGTAATGTCCTCCCATTTCAGTTTACAGGCCTCCCATTTTCAGTTTACAGTAAAAGGATAAATCTGGTGAGTATATACAACCAAATGTATATGTGATACTCAAGTTTCGTGATCTCAATTTTACTTTTTCAACATTGACCTCTTTCTTTGCTCTTCTCTCAAAAAAGGACAAGTCGTCCCTGCTTTAAACAGAGCCTTGTTTAGGTCTGAGGAGAGTTCCTACTAGGTTATTGTACAATCTTCAGAATCATCTTTTAGATGGTTCTTGACCTTCTAGTTCTTCAAAGTGGCTCAATAAATCTGTAGGTTTATATGTTAAAGTGAATTGTGACCCTATCTAGGTAATATTCAAGTTCACAGTAAGTGTTTATCGATGGTTCTTAGCGACTGCCCTATTCTACTATGTACCATGCATTGTGCTAGTCCTGAGTATATGTATTGGAGCTTACTAGTATTAGCAGTCATACACTTACATGTCAGTAAATACTTCTAATCCTACTTTGGATTTGTCAATAGGCTTTACTCTCATGTATAACTTTCTTTTCCTGTTCCTTTATTAGAATTTCTTCAGTATGCCTGTACTATCTTCATGGATGTCTCTGGACCAATGCACCAGCTCTATCTCAATGACACAGGAGCTGATATATATGTGATATATGAATCTTAACCACTTCCTTTTTTACATCCAACTCAAAGATCAGGTTATAACTTCCTCAGTATGAAACAGAACAGTTGCTGTAGCACCTCAAACTGTTGGTTAAAACAAAGTGTTGGGCAAAGTCCTCTGACTCATGGGGAAAATTTAACTCAATCAAAACTTTTGAATTTATATTTAAGGCCACATTATTAACTTCATTCGCTTTAGAAGGATAAATCTTAAAATGTAATTTCTGCTTAGTTTTATGCATTACATTCTTTTTATTTGAAACATAAAAAATTAAGTAAATACATTTATTCTGTGCTTCAATTCCACATATAGTAGTATACATCTTTCCCCTGTGTATTACTAAACTAACTATGGGTTATTCTTTTAAATATATGGCATAATATACACATGACTTAAATCATAACAATTAGTAATGATTTTCTTCATTATGAACTAGTTTTATGATCAGAACTGATAGATTTTTCTCAAACTGATGCTGTTTGATTTTCTTGCAACATACCAGAAATTATAATTGTACAAGTCTAACATCCACCATACTTTGCCATAATAATCATTGAATAAACTAAGAAAATCTGTGGAGGCAAGGATCACATGTTATATAGTTTGACTGAGACTGAAAAACAGGACCATCACCATCTGAACGCTAAATGTTCCCACTTACTAATCACAAAACTAAGAATTCCCAGTGCCATTGGGAATATTCTGACTAAGGGGGGGCAATTATGTTCTTCTCTCCGTGTCCACAGAACCCTGTTCATTCTTCCCTTCCCCATCAGATTGTATACATATTTCCGACATGAGCAATGACTGTTATTGGGATGAGTCACTATTTGACAAAGAAGAGGTAAGGACATGGGAATCCTGCCAGTGAGGAGAGGAGAGGCGCTTATGCTACAAACAATAGGGAAGTTCCAACTGGATCAATTTGCTGACGTGCGTAGGGAATGAAAAGAAGCCAGATGACGTTCTGGAAAGGGAAGACTGATCCTCCAGAAAAGGGGAAGTTAAGATGATTCGTAAGCAAAAGGCCACTGACAGAAAGTATGCTTTAACTTAAAAAGGAAGTTTGTGGAGAGAATTACCAGCCCATTATGATTTTTCTTACTTTGTTAAGAAGAAAAGATCAAGCATGTATTAGTTTAACAAATGATTTGGAATTATGTAACAGTACATGCTATGCATCAGAATGCACCAGACTGGGAACACTTCTCACTTAAACTAAACTTGTAATTCTTATTTTAATGTTGCATTTTTTTAAAAGAATCTTGGAGTGCTTAAATTAGAGCTCACAGTGTCTGTATAAGGGGCTATAACACATCATTATCTGCCTCTAAAGTGGGGCATACAAATGTCAGATCCCTCACCTTACTGCTAGAATTATTTTTCTAAAGCATAGGTCAATTTGAATGACTTTCCTCTTTATACACTTACAATGGCTTCCCAGTTCTTGGGAACGATTATTTCAAGTGGTGTTTCCATTTCTCTTGTAGTGCATTTCTAACTTTACTGTTTCATCAACTATAGGGTCTCCGAGTTAGTTATTTGCTTTCTTGACTGTACCTTTGCTCAGGGTGCATCTGTAGCCTATTGCATTCTTCTTCTCTCTGCATGTTAAGAATTGTTAGTCCCCACTGATCTGTTTGATTTTCAGCCCGAGTGCTCTGACCCTCAATAGGGCTCCCAGCCTCCGTTGCTTTCAAAGATCTGCCATATTCTGCCTTGTTGCCAGTGAACTCTCCACTGATCTCCATCTCAGTAGCTGCTTCCATACTTTCCTCACTCTCTACATGCATGCAGTCCAACCCGCCTGTACATCAGGATAGCCTGCAGGTCATGGCCTCACCTCAGTATATGCATTTCTAGTATAATCCCAGGTATCACTAACACAATCAATTAAGGGATTGTTACACTGTGGTCCAACATAATGCTTTAAATGTAGCATTGTTTCTGGAATCCCAGTCATAAATACTTGCCTCTTGACCTTGCCACTCTGCTGTGTACACATACACACACACACACACACACACAAACACACACACAATGTGTAAGATATAAAACTGGATTTATTTACAATTTGGCTAAAACTGCAGAGTGCCATTCTCCTTCTACCTTTGCCATCCCTACAAGAATGCAAGCAATAAAAATGATGGAAGAAAACTTGGGAAATGGAGTCTATATCCAATACAGAATTCTCCCTGTGAACTCGATCCATGAGCCTCCTGAAGTTCCATGGAGTCCAACTTAATAATGTCCACCTTGGGCTGGAGAGGTGGCTCAGGGGTTAAGCCTCTGCCTTGCAGGCAGAAGGTCCTGAGTTCGGATCCCAGATCCCACGTATAGACGCCAGGCAGAAGCGGGGGCGCCCTGCGCTTCTGGTCCTGGTAGGGCGGAGCCTGTGAATCTCAGGGCAAAAGGAGGTGGAGGCGTCCATGGTGGTTCCTGATTCGTCCGTGGTTACACACACACACACACACACACACACACACACACACACACACACATGCGCGTGCACATACCTACGCACACACGCACAATTGAATAAATAATAAAAAAATTAAAAAAATAATTTCCACCTTAAGAACTCTCTCTCAAGACAAAGGGCAACATCCTTCTTTCAGTATCCTTCCCAGTTGGAGACTTTCTTCCGAATATTTGTTCTTATGAACAGCAAAGAAATATTCTTGTTTATTTCCCTTTAACCCTTTGCTCCAAACTCAGTGTTTTATTTGCAAATGTCCAGCAGCAGTGTCTAAGGGCAGATCTCCCAGTTTTCCCTCTGTAGACATCTCGCCTCCTCACGGAGGTGTCCTGCTCCAGCACATTGTGCTGTCATCATTATGAATATGCCTCATACTAGAGATGATCTTAATATGCAGCTCCCTGCTGCCTGCTGGTCAGGCTGATGCCTTGGAAATTGTTTGCATATTTGGAAAGTTTGCTTATTTTAGGATTTTGATCAAAAACGAGTCAGTGGAGTCTCATTTTCCCACTCGCTTTCACCTTGGTGACTCTCTCAAGCAATGTTATAATTCCAACTACCAGCTAGAATAACAGGTTCATCTAATTATCTTCTTTTCTGTTTTCCATTCAAACAAACAGCAACAAAAAAGCTAAAACCTGAAGGGAGGATTTTGAGATGAACACAGAGGTGAGCATGAGGGGGCCCACCATGTACAGAGACCAAGAAGATTGTTGCATAAACTGACATCTTAATAGAGCTCATATGTTGGAAGGTCCCAACATGCTTCTTAGTTATAAAATCCCCAAAGAATGATGGATGGATCATAGGCCTCAGAAAGCAAAATTAATGCAGTGCATCATGGTGAAATGGAAGAAGTTAGGCAGATTGAATAGCGGGGACAGCACTCTGTGATGCTCAGTTGAGAAACACCTTGGTTGGCACACTGGTGGGTATGGAGATGGACCAAACAAAGGGCCCTCTGAATGGATACATCTCCATAAAACAGCTTTTCTTTATTTCTCAATATCCTTCTCAATTTTCTGAAACCTCTGTCAAGAAATAAATGGCTATATTAATAGCTAGACTTAAAAACATCTCGCCTTAAGGGATTAAGCAGTCATATTAGAGTTCTCACACTAATAGGGAGCCCAAGATGAGGCTCTTGGCTATGCCACTGAGCCTAACCCTCACTAGGGTGAAGGACTCAGAGGGAGATTTGGCATTCACATAAATGGATGCTCCAGGGGATGGGAAGGAGAAAGGGGAGGTACCAGGAGAGGGGGACCAGTGGGGGTGAAAGGAAGGGGGGAAGGGGGAAGAGTGCAATGTGGGACAACTGGGGAGGGGAGGAGGGAGGGAGAGGATGGGGGTACCTATTAAGCTTGTATGTTATTTTTAGGAAAAAATAAAATGTGGGAGGAAAAAAAATCTCGCCTTGTGTGAAAGTCTTTTGTGAAATGCTCACAATAACTCCATCAGGTGATGAGAAACATGACAAGTAGGTAGTTAAATAAACAGTTCAGAGGCCAGAATATTAAAACTACTTAAATCATATTTAAACCAGTAGACCCATTTTCAAAATAATCTCCCTTTAAACTGAATCACCACTTACCAAATATCACAGGTTTCATAGTCAGTAGGTGTTAATGTGTATGCTTGGGATAATGAGATGCAGCGAATGTGTTTGTTACAACAACTGTAGATGTATTGCTTTCATCTTCATTATCCTCTACATGCACCAGCTCACTCGGCGGCAGTGGGTAGGACTTGGGCAGGCAAAAAATTAATGCAAGATGACAGGATTCTCCAGGAGTTCATTCCTGAATATTGGCCCAGCTAAAATATTGAAGAGAAACTTGATTTTGAGCAACATAAAGTTAAAATATTCACCAGTTTGGTTGGAAAGTGTTGCTGGTGTTTACTTACCTTAGAAAACTTAATTGACACCAGGATCTGGAATGTTGAGAACTGCATACATGTCCACTGTAATGCTGATGATAGTACCACACTCCTTTCCCTGTCAGGGGACCTGGAGAAGCCCCAGATCCTTTGCTGTAGGGACATAGAAGCAGCTTGGATTTACTCAGGGTTCTCCGTTTCCTTTCCTCAATTATAATTGGGCATCCTCTAAGCGAACATTTGTATATTCAGCAGGCCTGCCATGCTCTCTCCCGCCAGCAGACAGCCTGCCCCTGCCCTGTCGTTTGCTAGCCTCTTTTAATTAGATGTGTTCATTGCAGCGGTAGAACATTTTCCTATGGAACCTTCTAAACCACGATATCTATGTTTAAATATCCACATACATAGCAGGCTTTGGCATCATAACTGCCCTCTTGGTCCGATCTGTAGCCCCTTTTCCTCACCACTCATCACATACCCTGTGCTCACCACACACACGGTTCTTCTTCCTAAGACTGCTGAAACACCACATCCTCTTTTGGTCATCTAAAAATGGTGCTGGTTAAATTAGGAGTTTATTTTAAATGGTCTGGTAGAATCATGCGAGAGAATGTCACTATATAACTCTTAATTCCCACAGATCTAAATTTTGGAGTTTATTTGGTCCATAGACTAAGTCAGCTTCTATGTGTAAGGTCTTGTATAGGTTGGCAGCTCTTGCTAAGTCTGTATATTTGGAAAGTTGGACGAATTTTGTTTCTTTTCTCTTTTGTTTTCTTATCTGCAAAATGAGTGGGCCATGTGGAATAATTACGTAATGCCCAATTCATCAAGTATTATAAAATTGTTAAGTATTATGTACTATTCTATAGCAATCACCATTTGATGGTTAAATGCATTTTTAATTTGGATCTATTGTCAGCCTAATGTTTCCTTTGAAATGCTTTTGAAAATGTTCATAATTTGTTTAGTTTTTTACTTTTGGAATGATAAATATAACCCTTCTTAAGAACAAAAATTGGTTTGCCTGTGAGAACTTGAATGTGTTTCCAACAGCAAACTAGTGTTTCTCTAACCTTATGCTAACTCTGTGCATTCTTGGTTCCTTTCAAAATTCTCTTTCAAAAAGCTTCCAACATTTCTGAAAGTTAGAGGCAAGTGTTAATGGGGCATGTCCTTCCACAGAGATGATGACAATGGATTATAGAGGAGGGTCATCAAGGGTATTGCTGGATACTTCTGTTCATAAACCTGTTACTTGGATTTTTTTCCTCTATCTAAAAATAAAAATTAGGAAACATAAATTGGTAAAGGAAAATGAATTTACTAACCATTAAACTAATGGGTAATTCAGATGTGTCTAATTTCCACCCTACCATGCCTGTGACTGTCTTATAATTTATAGAAAGTCATGTGGCAAAGGCTAGAACACATGAAATTTACCTGAGATGACAAAAAGCATTCTTTACCTGGGAATAGAGTTCTGAGTTCCAGCTTGACTTCCTTCTCTTACAAAGACAGTTTCTTGTTCAAGTTTTAACCAAGGGAATAGGGTCTTAAAAATTCTCGGTTTTGAAAGAGAAAAAAAGTCTCATGTTTTTGATGGATGTAAGATTTCTCATCCATTCCAGATCATCAGATTTCTATGTAAATTAATTCTTTTGATGCATATCCATTGCTGTTGAGACATACTAATTTTTCGAGTGAACTAATTGTGCAAGCAAGAAAAGGCGCAAGATCTCTCTGATTCAGAGTATCTTTTCTCCTCCAAGGCTTCAGCATAGATCATGGTTAGAGGAAGAAAGGGGATCTTCAAACCACACTTCTTTGATCATAACTTCTTGCGGGAGTTGTTTCTTTTGAAACGTGTCAGTAGAGAGCACAGCAGTCGGGAAACCCGTGTTAACCCTGGTGCTGACCTTTGCACAAGTCAGGGAACTCTTTCAAAGCTAGGACACAGTGGGTGGTGAGAAAAAAAACAGCACAAGGCAGAAGCAGACAGAAGGGTGTCAGCAGGCTGCAGCCAGCCAAAGACAAAGGCATGTCAAAGTGGTCTCTTTCAGGGATACTTAGACAGAGCAGGAATGTCCCTTTTCACAAATCATTTCCCCATCCTATGACAGGCCCAAAGAGTGGCCTATTTGAAAGTCTTATTTGCTGACATTCTGAAACAGAATGTAGAAATCCAGAAATCCCATAAACAGATGTTCCAAAAAAGAATAGTATTTTTTTTTAAAAAAAAAGAATAGGTTAAGTACCTGCTATGGGACAGTTGATTGTTTTGGGGACAAAACATTTTAGCAATAACACTTCAATGAAATATATTTAATATTTATTAACACTACTCAAACTGTTTATACAAATCATGAAGTAAATATAAGTGTTGCCTTCAGAATTACAGTCTGAATAAAGAAAAAATGTCTACTTACGATGATTACTCTTATAGCCATTTTAAAAATACTAAAAATAAAAGACTATTGCAAATTCTCTCGTGATATTTAAAAGGATTTCTTTTCAACTTTTACTAAATCAGTCTGACATGGGAATATTTGGTGTTTTTTTTTATTTAAAGACGAACAATAATTTACCTTAATACCAATTCTCAATTGTCTATTACTCTAAAATAATTCAAAAAGAAGTTACCCTCTGTGGTCCTCATGCATGAAAAAGTCACTGTTTCCTTTGGAAGGGGAACTCCAGTATATATAGTCTCAAAGAGTCACTGTAACCAGGGGATCCCGCACTTACATCATCCCCACTGAGGCTACTGAAATCTTACCATTTCTGGTGAATGATTCCAGGTCACCACAATGGAAACTCAGAGATATGTAAGACCTCCTCTGAAATTATTATGGGGCCTGAGACATAGGGACTGAGTTTTCTGGAGCTAATTGGAGGATATTATGTAACTAGAATTCATTCCTTCTCTCCTTCTTTTCTCTATTTCAGTCCCCAGAATAATCAGAAAGGCATCAAAAACTAAAGGATTAATCTAACTCTGACCAATGCATGATTTTAAAGATTTGTCTGTATCTGATTACACAAAGGGAGGCTCAACTGAATTTATCCTAAGGGTTAAGAAATGCTAAACTGATTTTATAAAAATATATGTAGAAATTAATCTTTTTGTTCTTAAGAGGAAGAGTGCAGAGATGTGATGCAGAAGGCTGGACTAAGAGAGCTCAGGACAGAAATCTTTTAGCAATAGAAATGCCTTAATATTCAATTTGAACTTTTATTGGAAAGAAAGGCAAAGGAAGCCTCTTCTTTAACATATCTGAAGGTCTTCTTGTGAAATATGCTGCCCACAAAGGGATGCTTTTCTGCATCAAATCAAGGAAATAGCCTAAGCTCAGCATTTCGGCCTGTGCAGACCAAGACAGACCAAGAATCTGGAGCGCTGCCAAGTTAAGGGATCTCAAGAAAGGCAGTGGATTTCTCAAAGGATTACATCAAAACCGAGATTGAAGTTATCTTTGGCCTGATGGATCAGTATGACTCCAAGGAGCAGCTGACTGGAGTCTGAGGTTCTGACTGTCTTCCACTCCTGACTTAGACAAACCTCAGCCAGTTCAATTTGGAGAGGTATAACCTGCAGCCAAAATTTTCTTATCAGTAAAGTGAGAACCATATTTTGTAATTGATGTTTAAATAGATGAAATAGTATTTAAGAGATGACTTGAAATAACATCACCCATTATATTTTTAATGTTTCTTTTATTTTTTATTTGTGCATGTGTGTGCTCGTACATGCATGTATGTGTGTTTCTGCGTGTCTATGTGTGTATTAGGGCACACTATATATGCCTATGAAGACCCAAGGTTGACCTTTTGAATCATCCTGAATTATTCTACCTCCTTTTTACTTTGCTCTGGGGTTTCCCAGGCTCAGTCTTCCAGGACTGGAAGTACAAGCTACCACCATTTCTTTTTTTTTTTTTATTAATACATTTTTTTTATTATTTCAGCTCATACAAACTTAATGGGTACACCAGTTCCCTCCCTCCCTCCTCTTCCCCCCCTCCCCCCGTACCCCTGCTCCTCCTCCCCACCCTCTTCCCTTCCCATCCCCCAGTGCCTCCTGCCCCAATTCCCAGAGAGTCCTTTCTTGTGCATGCCTGATTTTCCTCTGGGCCCTCCTCTCCGATGACGATGACGTACAAGGACCCAGTGGCTTTCCCTGAACCCTTTCCCATGTTCCCTTTAAGCATAGGAACACTGCTGTGCCTGCCAATCCCTTGCCTCCAAGGATCTTGGTGCCTTTAGCAGATGCTAGACTTTGTGAGGTCAACAGTGTGTTGGACAATGCACAGGGCACATAAAGTCCAATTATGATTGCTTCAGCCCTAACTTGTATGGAGTATCTTACATATCATTGCTCCTCCCATCCTTTTGCTCTTACACTCTTACCGCCCCCCTTCCGCAAATTTCCCTGAGCTTCAGGATGGGGAGAGATTAAGCTGGCCTAGTTCTAGGTGGTTGATATAGAGTCTCTGAAGTTCTGGATTGAAGCTACCACCATTTCTGCCAGGCATTTTTTTTTTTTCAGAGCAAGCCTAGGATGTCCTCCATTATCTAAGCCAATTTTATTTTAGCCTATATGAGTATTTATAGGGCTGTTGCAGTTTGCCCGCATGGTTGCTGAAAATGACCATCAAACGGCTTAAGGGAACAAGTGATTTATTCTTTCTTATGACTCCTGGTTACAGTTCTCAGTCCAGCTTGACAGGAGAGCTAACACCAACACCAAGGCCGGGGGAAGTGGCCACACCATTTCTATATAATGGCTGAGAGAGAAACGATCCTTACTTGCCAGACCAGTATGTCTGGCCAAGTGTACAAAAGGATGCTAACTCTGTCAATCAGATATCTGTATTTTATTCCAGGGCCTAGTCCCACCCACCATGGCTGGGCCTTCCCCATCAGCTAGACAGTCTCCTGCAGGTTTGCTCTGGGCCTAACTCAATCACTGATTCTCTACAAATGTGCCCAGAGTACAAACCCTCAACTGTCAAGTTGACACCTATGACAAGGGCCAAATTCTTTACAGGATTATGGTATATGTATAGATTCTGGGTAGCAAAGAAAAGACAAGTGTGACATCTACTTGCTGGGTGGAACCATACATGTCTCCAGATAAGAGTTAAAAGCAAGCATGGCACTTAGTTGGTAAAAAGGAATGGACAATGACTGTCTCAAAGCAGAGTTACCTGATTACTGTGATATGTACATAATCACGTGATCTACATATTAACATATTTAATGGTCTCAGATGCACAGGGAAGAAATTGAATAGAGAAGTTTCAGCCTTGCAACTTCTGAGAACAAAAGTGATCTCTAAGAACAGATAGGAGACAAACTCAACTCCCAAAGGGATGAATCCAGTCTGCAGGAAACAAACTCAATTCCCAGAGGGAGAAATCCAGCCTAACAACTGTCTATTTCAAATGCTAATGCGTCAGTTCTCCGGAGAGCAGGCTTAGACCTTGAGACCCCCATAATTCCCCACTGTTTTTATTAAAATTAGATCTATTTATAATTATATCTGAGCAAGGCAAAGATCACAGTAAAGGCAAATAAGCCAACTTCCATAGCAACAAGTGTCAAACTAACCAAATCTACTCACAAATCTGGAATTTTCTAATTATACATGTTATTTAAATGAATCTGAATTTTGTCCCAAATATAAATTCTCAGTACCTATATTGACTTAACTTATGTTTAGGAGACACACATTAGCAAAAGTCAACAGAAAATTGTATATTTTTAGGAACCAAAAATAAACCATATGGTGGGTACACAATTGTGAATTTTAAGTTGAAAACAAAGTCCTTTTAGTATATGGTGATCAGCAGGTAACTGTTAAAGTCCAGTTTGTGAAAGACTCTCAGAGTCATTCTAAACAGGGGTCAGGAATCCATGGTAGGAGGAAACATTTTGTGTTCAGGCACTAACCAACCAGAAAGGTCTGAAACTTAAGTCTAGAATGTTGAAGAATAGAGCAGCACAATAAAAGTCAAGAAAAGATGCCATGGGGTCATTGGTTGTTGAACTCATTTCTGCCAGGCATTTTTATGAGGGATTTGGGAACTAGGCTTTTAAAGCATTCTTAATCTCTGAGCCATTTCTCCAGCCCTACATTTTAACTATAAGGAAAACATGTTCTTATAATTGAGAATTAGGCAAATCCTATCTTATCTAGGATATTAACAATATCACCAGTGATAATGGTACAAAGACTTGTGAAAGAACATTTGTGTTCTGGGGAGATACATGCTGAAGTATTTGTAGTTAAAGTGCTACAATATCTATAACCATCTTTGTAATGTATGTTACAGAAATAAAATATGTGAATCATTAATAACCAATGGATATTAGTATGTATCAGATGAGAGTTCATCAAATTACCTTTTCAAAATAAAAAAATAAAATTTTTATTATTTCATCCCACCGTGTGTGTATATGTTTATTCATGTTACCCTTTTCTCTTCCGCTGAATTTGTTTCTTTCCCCCAATCATAATAGCCACCCACTGTGGTTATTTAAATATACCTTAGGTCTAGTTACATTGCCCTTAGAAAAAAGCAGTTTTTACAAAAGCATAAAGTAGAGAAAGGGTAGTAGACTGTAAAATGCCAGAAGTTGTGATAATTGGCAGCTCTGGAGAGTGGTTCTGTTAGCCTAGAGAGTCATCCTGTAGTGTTCCCTACTAAATAATTCTCAGCATTAACAGGACAAAGTCAGTAGTTCAAAAATATGCAGCATGTTATCATTTTTCAAGTGCAAAAATAGACTTTATATAAGAGTCTAATTTAGCCATACAAAACCATGATTTTCTTTGCTTAGAGCCTCTACCGCTGCCCCAGGTAACAGGTTTTGATGCCCGTGGAAAGATGAACACTTGTTTAGAAGCTGACTGGGGGCCTGAATTTGTAGTTAGCAGTGATCCCTTAATAGGTCTCTGTATTGGGGCTGCTGCTCAGCTGGACTAGGGTCCAGTTCCTGGCCTTGGTTTTAGAATTTATTTCAGAGCTCTGGGGCATCTTTACTTTTGTGTCCTTCAAGCTGGAATGGAAATGGGTGGGACATGAGGATTCTCCATCTGTATCCCTCCAATTTTAATTCTTCTGACAACTTTGTAAAATGAGCCCTTTTATGACTCTGTCTTCGATCCTCTTCTGTTACAGGGCAGGAAATGACAAATTATTCATCATCACTACTTGTTGGCAAGGAAGCAGAACTCATGGGAAAAGTATTTTCTAAAGTTATGCAATGAAAACCCATTTTATCCACCAAACTTTCTTTCATTCCAAAGTCCTTTGTGAAGTATGGGAAGATGTGAAGAAGAAAAGAGTTTAGGACATAATTCCTTCTAGATAAATAATCAGAGTGCTTTAGGAGCTTGTGGAGAGAAACTGCTAAGCCCACTGTAAATTTATCAAGCATCACTACTTTATGCATACAGGATATCATCACCTTCATCATCCTCCATGTTTGTGATTCAGAGGCCTCAAGGATTGTGAGGTAAACAATGATTTTCCATGTGACAAAAGCAATTATTGCATAGACAGACTGAGTGAAGTCTATCATGTTGGAGGATTTTAGACACAGCTGAAGGAGGAACAGGACAAATGTGCTCAAACAGGAAGTGTAGCAAGCAGTGTGAGATGAGAGAGATGATGACAAACCTCTGATTGCTGCAGAATAGTTCATTAATATTTCTAAAATATTTCAGAATTTTGACAGCTTGGAAGGAATAAAATGTGAAAAGATGGGAACCGCTAGAGTTGGCAGGCAGTAAAGCCACAGTCTTGGATTTTAATTGGATTTGGGAAGTAATCAAGACAATGTGTAAGATTGTAAGGAAGGAAGTATGCAGCAAAGAGATGATTGGAAAGATGACATCTTTTGAAGTGGTTTGAATAGATTGTGGATAATTGAGACCAGAAAAGGAAGGAGGTATTTAAGGTAGAAATAAAAATTTCTTTGTTTAATGGAAATCTGAGTTTAAGGGAAATAAAAACCTTTGGGAGCAATGTTTAAAGACAGAGGCAGTAAGTGTTTTGAGAGCACAGCTGGATTGCTGTTCCAGGAGGAAAGCTTTGCTAGATCTGAGGGGTATGGGAACAAAAGGCTGAAATGAGATGAAGTTAGAAAAGCTTCCCACTGAAGCACCTGCAGAGAAAAGTGTTCTTCTGTGGGCCTGAAATACATTGGGTGACTCTGGAAACCTAGGTGCATTGGACACTGGCCTTTTTTAGCCCTCATCCCTCTTAGTCACCTGCTCTCAGGCATCTGTGCATGACAGCTGATCGTTGGCTCCTACTATTCATTTCTTGTTCTTCCTGAATTTGCTGGGAAAGTATCTCCCACCATTGTGGCACTGCTAGGACTTCAGGGGTCTGCCTGCAGCCTCGCATGCATTATAGGGAAGGGAAAACTCTGTGGTTCACCAGCTGAGGCATGCATGTCAGATGTTGCTACTACTACTTCTTTGTTGTTTTGTTTCAGAAGATTTCAAATAGCAAATAGAAGATGTCTCCCTTCTCTAATCTCCATACTGCGGCCCTTGCTCTTTTTTTCCAAAGCAAAGTTGGAGTCTCCTACCAGGTTCTCTCATATGTACCTGTACATGCAAATGATGACTGTGGCTATTCTGCTTTTCCAAAACTATTGTCCCTCCACATTACCCATACTCTGCTCAAGAATCAATGATTTTCTCTCCCTTATACTCAGTATTTGTGGTGGAAAAAGCAAACAAACAAAATCTTAAGAATTTTTACTTGTTCTGGAAGGATATTTATATACAGGATACCTTATGCTACCCTAATACCTATTCATTGGGAATATGACCATTTGATTTTTATGTAAGTACTCTGGACCTAGCTGGAGGTAAAATTATGTGCTTTTATTTGGAATCTTTGGGAATACAAGATAGTCGGGGCTTTATCCTGCAGCACCTAACTTCTTTTCCTTATGCCTGAATCTCTGGGGTAACAGGCACTCTGTGAATATGAAGGGGAATTGAGATATAAGAGGTACAGGTGGTGGGTCAGGTCATGCATGATCTCCTCACATCATCTATGCACATCTTTGTCATTACATGGCTTACGTTTAGATTTCAAGGTAATTGTTATTAACAATTTAGCTGGATATTATGCTAGTTATGTTTCTTGCCATTTTGACCATAGAAACAGCTGGAGGGAGAAGGGATTTATTTTGGATTACAGGCGAATATCAATTCATCAGGGCAAGGAAAGCATGGAGACCAGCTCCAGTCCATGGTGGTAGAATATTGGGTTGTGTTGCTCACATTTTGTCAGATCAGAAAATAAAAAGCTGAGCCAGGAATCAGAGACAGGATATCATTCTAGGCCCACAACCAGCTGTGCATGCCAACTAAGTTCCATTCTCCAAAGACTCAGCAGACTCCTAGAACAGTGCTGCCAATTGGAACCCAAGTATTTAAGCACATGAGTCTGCAGGGGGCATTTCACACTGAACGTAATATACTCTTATCTCTTCTGACCACAGGCTATCATGCTAGAGCACCATAGATAGCCATAATTGGCTGGGTTGTTTATGGATCTGCCCATGAAAAGGCTGTGATGGAGTTTATTTCTATAGGAGCAAAGAACAAGCTATGTGTTTTTAAAAGAAAGGGGTCTCTGAGTATGGCAAGCCCTATGACCTGTTATACAATGTACCCCTATCCCAGTCATTGAGGGTACTCATTATATGACAAATCTATTTCTTAAGTTTATCTTTTCTTCCATTGGTAGGATTTCTCAGTTCAGTTTTCTGAATCTTCCCTAACTTTAAAACATAAAGATTCCAGTAAGTCTCCTTCTTATTTGTTGGACCCTGAGACCCTCGCCCTAAAATTCACAAAGCAGGCTGGTTCAGGCCCACAGTATAGGCCTTGCTTGTAGTCATTCAGGCATCCATTGTTTATAGCCATCCAAGCATCCATTGTTAATCATTGCTTAAAACTATGTACAGTCTTGAGCTTTTTACAGGTATTTCCCCACCCCTTAAGACCTCCAGCCCTTCAGTTCTGGAAAAGCAAGTTTGCCCAAAGGGAATTCCATCAATGAATGTCACCCAGAATGAACAGCCTGCGGTTAAGCAGGTGGACTGGAAAGATCACCAAGAGCCAACTCCACCCGAGCTCTTGCCGACCAATGACTGTAAAGGTCATAGAAAATTCCTCAGCTAAGCAACCCCCCCCACCCTAAGACCCCTTAAAAACCCCTTGCCCGAGCTGCTCGGGGCCGCTTCAGTCTCTCCTGCGTGAGAGGTTGCTGGAGCCGCCCGGCGCGTCGTTAAATAAAACCTCATGCTATTGCAGAGAGAAGGGTCTTGGTCTTTCTCTCGGTGGCCTCGTTCCTGACTGAAAGACAGGGGTCTTTCATTATTCAGTGGTCATTGATATCTGATTAGGTTTTGCCAAAGCCTTTCTAATTTGTGCACTTTTATGTAAAATCTTTACTGATTGAACCATCCCCTCTTAGGTAATTTTATCACCTAAAAATATTATCTCAATACTATGCTTTATATGCTTTCTTATTTTGAATAAGAATAAGCATCTTGTTATACTTAATAGGACCAACCCTTGTGCATTTTCTTGGCCAAAAAGTATCAGTTTCTTAAAAATTATATTTAACCTTTTTACTTAGTTATTAACTAAATGAATGAAAACATTTAAACAATAATTTTAAAGTAAGACTAATGATTTGTAGTTTAGTTACAGTTTAATTGTTCACACTTGATCTAATTTTTTTATGAGTTGCTTCATATTTCTTATGTAAACATGGAGATGTTGGGGAGGCATGTGTATGCATGTATGTGCAGGCACACAAGCAAGTCTGTTTGTAAGTGAATTATCGTCAAAGTGATCAAGGTTCCATCTGCAAGCTCACATATCTGCCCCATCATTATCTGTCTTTAAATGTCAAGATATTCATAAGCACCATCCATCTGTACATGAAGCGATAAGTTACTGGACTGGCATCATTGCAAGGAAATTTATAAAAGAGGTGCTGGTTACCCTTTTTCGTTCCTTTGAACAGGTCAGTGAACTTTCCCTTGAGATAAGTATATTTACTAATTCTTATTGTGACTCCATTTGCTGTTAAATCTTACTTCTGCAATTCTTTGTAGTCTTTTGGAATGGAAATGAAGTAAGTTATCTGAATCTTTTAGGAGGTTCTGAGGTCAGTTAAGGAAGCCAAAGGAGCTGCTTAGCAAGAAAAGAAGACTTGCTTATCTCCTAAACACAAGGCTGTGCTGTCAATGAAAGTGTCCTCTGCGAGACCTTTTGGTGAATGATGGATTTGGCCCACCGCCTGCACTGGCCCCTTCTTCTAATCTTATTTCCATGAAAACTCCATTGTAGGGTGGCAGCCTGTATCTGGCAAGACTCCTCTCTGTCACATGACTTGATGACTTGACAGCCAGATCGGAATTGGGCAGAGGAGCCTGCTGGTCTCTGTTGTCAATTTCATTGGCAGAAAATGAGTCATTAAAGAAGGGCGTCTGACATGGTAGACCTAATTTAGTTCTTAGACAGCAATTCAATCACTCCCGAGACTGTTCTCATGCACCTGCATTCACTGAGGGCAACTGACTTGAAATCTGTTAAGTCTCTTCCTGGGAAATCTACTGGTTTCTCTCCCCTGTTCAAAGGCAGCAGACTGATAAATTTGAGCCCAGTGCAAGATGGTGGTATAATTTTGGAAAAACAAATAGCTTTAGAGTTATTTGCTTCTGATGTGGTTTTATGCTTTGGAATATTTTGTTAAAAATCTTTGATTTTTTAGCTTGCTTTGGCTCTATATTTCTCTATCACTTCTACAAACATCATTGGTAAAATTACTACTAGGTATGGAAATCATCAGGGGGAATTTAATAATAAGAAATTTATTAAAAATTTTAAGTATCCATATATTCTAAAGTATACTGAATAGTCCAGCTTTAATGCCTTTTCTTTTATAAGAATATATCTTAGTGATATTTTTATATCTAATAGGTAAAATCAAGTTAAAAAATGAGAAAATTATATGAACCTGACTTTCACAGTATGCTTTATATAAAAATATTTCTTAAAAAATAAGAATCCATTCAATTAATGATGGGTTTTCTGAGTTTGCACTGCCTACACCCAAGACAATTATACAACATTTTCCTCCCATTGCAAGTATACAAATAGAATATGTCAAAGAAGTTAGACGAGAGTTTGTGGTCTCTGGCAACTGACTAAAAGAAAATGTTTAGTTCACTTTACACTAACCAATAATAACAAATACAGAAAATATAATGATATAATTAATATATGCTAAATAAAAACCATGAAAATATAACATTTCAAATAACAACACATATAGAAAATCTTTAGAAACTGCATTGAAAGAAGTATCTGCTTACATAAAAAATTAACTTTTTCTGAAAAGTGCATGGGTGATTTAAATAAATGTTTTACAAATTAGAAAACAAAATACTGTAGAGATGTCAATACTAGTGAAGGATGATGTTGACATTTAATGCAGTCTCTCTCAAGCATTTGAACTATTGAAAACTTTTTCTAAAAGTCATCTAAAAGTGTGAATGAGTAGAAATTACCATTCTGGAAAGAAAATTATAATTTGAAACTTGCACTTGATAAAGATTTGAACATAACAGAAAGATAAAAATCATGAAGCTTTATGGCTTCTGTCATGAAAGACATCAGATGGCTGAAACAGCAGGCACAGTGGAATATGTCGCCTCTTCAGTATTTGCTTAAAGTGACTTCTTAAATGACTTTCAAATGAATAAGGAGAAGAATGAAATTGCTCAGTAGCTTGAATGATTGGCTCGCATTTTCATTTCATGACCTTATATCAGAAGCAGCAAACACAATATTCTGTAGGGTTGGAGGGGCAGGGAGCTGGGATGTAAGGTGCCAGAGTAGTTGGGAAGTTTCCAGCAGTAAGCAGCATTGTTAAGTTACCCTGCAATGACACGGAATGAGACTGCTGCCAAGTGCTTTCTGCAAAATATGCTAGTACTGCTTTGTACTATATTCCGAATATACCTAGATGGATTTAAAATTAAATGCAAATGTAACAAAAGAAATGTTACAGAAAATACTTGTGTCCTGATAAACATGCATTTTATTGAAATGCAAATGAAACTATATATCAGAAAAAAAAAATATATATATATCAGAAATATAAACAAACATCTTAAGTTCAGGAAGCCCTTCCAGAGATAAAAGTGGATGAGAGAAATTATGGAAGAAAGCTGATAAGATTCAAAGAGCTAATATGAAGATTTCTGAACCTCAGTAGTTCATGATTAGCAAAACTAGAGAGCCACTAACAAACCGTGTTTGAGAAAGTGCCAAATGCATAGGAGAATCCTACAAATCTGCTAGGAGCAGATAGACAACCTGGTCTTTTAAAAAGTAAGAAGCATCCGAAGGAAAATGCATGAAGATGATCTTCAGAAAACCATCATTTCAGAAAAATAAGATCATTAAGAACAAGTAAAACAGCAGTGAAAGTCTTTTCTAAATAAAACAGGCTGAAATACAAAGACTCACAGTTGACAGGGTTGACAGGTGTGGGACATGACACACTCTCATAGGTTGCTGAGGAGGAAGTGATCTGAAATAAACACTAGAAGGTAGATTCCCCCGAGGCTCTGAATCATCCATACTGCGTACAACAACTGAACAGTGTTGGGAGCTGTCCTAAGTAAATAATTAAGGCAAGGCTGTTTACTATGACAGGATGCTTTTCTCAGCATAATCTACAAAATGGACCCTCTAAAAAAATTAAAAGTTGTTTAAGTGGGAGATAATACAAATTTGCTGTATTTTTACAGTGGTTTTCTATTTATATTTCTAATATTCATTGAAATGTTACAGAAGTGGCTGGAAAGATGACTTAGGGGTTAAGATTCTAGCTTTCAAGCAGAAAGACCTTAGTTTGAATCTCAGATCCCATATAAAAATGTCAGGTGGAAATGGTGGCATCCAGTACTTCTGGCACTGGAAGGTGGAACCTGGGAAATCACACAGAGCGAAGCAAAAATGAGGTACAAGGAATCCAGGATGATGCCTACCCAAAGTCACCCTTGCTCCTCCACAACCTCACACAGTGTCCTCTGAGACACACACACACACACACACACACACACACACACACACACACACACACACACTAAATAAACACAAGAAACATTACAGAAAATACTTGTGTCCTGATAAACATACATTTTATTGAATAACTATCACAGCCTAGAGTCATACAATGAAATGCAAGTTGTAGATTGGTGAGAAGGCTCAGTGGGTAAAGGGACTTGCCCCCAAGCCTGTTGACTTGAGTTCAGTCCTGTAATCCTTCATGGTAGGAGAGGGAATTGACATTACAAGCTGTCTTCTGGCTTGCACATATGTATCATTACAGACATGTTTCCCTCTATTGCATGGATAAATAATAGATGGAAAAATTTCAAATTGTAAAAAGATAATACAATTTCTCTGAGATAATATGTAAAACGAAAATAAAGTATAAAGGCAGACCATAAAATGTGAAGATTATTATCTATTAGGGCTGGATCATAGATAACTTTTGCTTTTAAACCTTTTCTTTTACCATTTTCATGTGTACATATGTTTGTGTCTGTATGTGCATGCATGAGTGTGTGTGTATGTTAATATGTGTGTGAGCATGCAGGCACATGAATAGACACACATGTAGAAACCTGAAGTTGATATTGGGACTTATTCTTGATTGTTGTTCGTCTATTTATTTATTTATTTATTTATTTATTTATTTATTTATTTATTGTCCTAATTAAACACAGTGCTCTCCATTTGGGTTGGAGATTCCCAGACAACCTAAACTGGGTCTAATTAGAAATTTGGGGATTCTGCTTTCCAGGGCTGGAACTAAAGTGGGCTACTAAAGGTACCCAAAATTTTATGTTGGCCATTGGGATCCAAATTCCAGTCTTCTCTACTTGTGCGGCAAGCACTTTCACCACTGAGCTATCTCCTTGGGCTGCTTTCTATTTCTTTACGTTGTTGGCACTGAGCAGGTGCTTCTATCCTATGTTTATTTGTTCTTTGTTTTAAGGTCTCAATCTAAAGTTCAGGCTGGCTACGTAGTCCCCATGGACTGGCAGAAGCCAGTAGAATTCCAAGTTTTGCATAGCCAGGTGCGGTAGAGCCAAGGAGCCAGGAAAAATATGCTGTGTCTACTGCCTGGCCTCTGAACTGGATTGGAGGACTGGTTCACATGTAGGGACAATATATGCTGCCATTATTTGACTGAGAACTTGCTGTGTTAAATCAGCCAAGATTACATTTCTTTGGAATTCTAGGCATCATGTGGCACTAGAGTTATGACTGTTACATTGCACCAAAGCTCTGGTTTCATAAGGCTGAGTTCCTCTGTTAAATTCAGGTACCAAAAGGGTATTTTACTGACTCTGGTGTACTTTCCACTCTGGACTGGAACATCTGGTTCTCAAGGGGTTGAAGGCCCATGAGACATTCAATCTGTCCCACTGGCCAAAGATCCCATTTTATATGGGCAGAATACTGGATTGGTTCAGGCACTGAAGGTGTTCTGTCAGTTTGGGTGCAACTTACCCTTCATGCAGGCATATCTGGTCCCAAAGGGTAAGGGCACCTCTTGGAACTCTGGAGTCATGGTTATTTTGATGGATCTAGTCTCCAGGGTAATACTGCATTGTGAACCCCATGCAACTCCCTAAACCAAGAATAGGTCCTGTATGGACTAAATTTCTCTAGCCACAGAAGCCGTAGGTTTTCACTATGTTAATGGCAGTTGCTAGTGGCCTGTTGCCTGTTGTCCATTTTGGATGTGTGCTAATTGACAGAGGATGGGGCAGAGGAAGACATTTTTCCCCTTTCCTATGTAGCCATCCTAAGATTCTTTACTGCATTCCAGCATTATCTTTTACTGACATTAGTCAAATGCAGTGGTTTGTTCATTATTTCAGTTGTGTTCTATTGGAAGGATGAGCATTAAGTGTCTATCAGGAAGTGACTATCTTCCTGACTTTGTAGCAATCCATACTCTTGCTTATGTTTTAGAACTGAAGACCAAGAAATACAGTACAGAGAGGGAGGGAATGAGGGAGAGAGAGAAAACATTCAGTGAGCATTTTAAATATTTTGAAATCTTCAAATATACTTTCTAACTCAAAGGATTTATTTAAATAAATGGATAAAGAACAATGAGTAATTTGTGATATTATTTCATTAATTCTGACAAAAGTCTGGTAGCTTGCATGTCTTTAGTTTGGATAGCTTTCCCAGTGAGTAGGAAGTTGAACTTCTGTTTACAATGTGCATATAACAGGTTCTCTGGACAAAAGTCCAAGACAAGTCTTAATGGGTCATGGGAAGTGCTTCACAGCATGAGTCACTGGTATTTCGAAGTAACATCAATTTGGTCATAATAGGTTTCCATGGTATCCACACTTATCACTCTCTGCCTTGGTAATGAGCACCAATAAAACATGACCTAACTGGGCCATAGCAAGAGAAGAGATTGAAGAACACTCTTTTTATAGTTTCTTTTCTTATAAAGCACTCAACCAACTTCTTCAGTGAGGCTAGCCTAAAATTTACTGTCCAGTGCAGTGTGAGGTAATTGGCTTTCAGTATTTCTGGAGAGTTCTTTCTTGTAGTCAGATCAATATTGTGGACCTTGTTCATCTTATTAGAAGCAAAGAAAATCTGCATAGGAGCAGGAGTAAAGAAACAACAATTGGAGAGGGACATAAGCAAAAATGCCCAGGGCTGCCAATAACTGTAAAATATATGAAATGACCAAAAATATCCATCTCTCATGCATCTGTGATAGATAGTGCCAGTCCCTGATCAATAAAGAATGGTAGAAATAAATTATAATGCAAGTGCTCTTTCTAGGAGTGGCTAGAAGACACATGGTTAACTTATCTAAGCATATGTTCATGCTTAGACAGAGATGGAGTAGTTTGTAATGTTTTAAGGTTTATACTGTTTCATTGTCAGCTCTTGGCGAAAGATTCAAAAGCTAGTAATGTGTTCCTGACATGTACCTGATCCTACCGTTGCCAGACTTTCCCAGTGTGTCTTTCTGTTTCATGAAATGAACACTGTGATTGGAAGGGACCTGCTTCCTTGAGGCTCCTGACCTCAAGTACTTCCCCCTTACGCCATAGACCCCCCCCTCTTCTGTCCCAAATCTGGCTTGATAAGCAACTGCCCCCTGCCTTGCTTTATGGAGGGTTTTACCAATGGTCTCTTTGGCATCTGTTCTTGAGGGTAAAACTGGCAGTTTTGTTGTCTTACAGAACTTTCTGTCTTGGGCATTTTGCAGAGCAGTTAAGCAAGTGAGCTCTGGCTTTCCCTGGGGCAGAATGACCTTGCAATAGATGTCCTGTGGCCTGGATTTTTACACTGATGAAGCTTGACTCACATAGAGAAAATATCTGGGAAGAAAAGATCTCACAGTCTGTTTTTTTTTTTTTTTTCTAAGAATTTTCCTAAGCATGGGTTGTGGTCAGAAGTCAGATTCCTGAATCACTTATATAATTTTTATCAACTTATTTGCTGTTTCTCATTCACAAGTTCTTTTGAGATGGGAATAATAGTAAAGGGCCTTTACACAGTGACCATAAAACTTCAATTAGGTATTATTGTATCTGGGATTGAGGCATAAGATAAATCTCAATAAATCATATGTCTGATTTCAGCAAAATGTATTTTTTTAATCACTACAATTTCTAGCTACTATCAGCTGATTTCATTTAAAAGAAGTTTCACTAAAGTACCTTTGTTTCCTCACAGGCCATTAAAACATCTAGTTTTCATGAAGGATTTTGTTTTCATTCCACAGATATGCTCAAAAGTGGATTTGGGAACAGGTGAAACTGTGGATTTAATATCTTCAGGTAAGCGATGATACTCTTTGAGACAAGTCTGAAATATACTCTGCCTAGCTAAAGCAAATGGAAAGCCAAAAGCAAGTAAACTGTACAGTTGAGAAACGATCTCTGGGCTCCTGGATCTGTTTTCATGGAGTGTTTATCAATTATTTATTGCGGTTTATACATGAAGTGTTATATGCTAGCTGCTTTGGGATCATATAAAAATGTGTGAGATATAATCTGATCCCCAGGAGTATGCTATAATGAGAAAAATATGATGTGCAAAAAATAGTAATAGGTATTCAAATGACTATAAGAATCATGCAGAAATAGGAGCTTAAAATGTTCACTTTTTTCCTACAAAGAAGTTTGGATTTTAACCTATATATATTGAGATGACACTTCTTACTCTGAAAGACCAGGATCTTCAGCCAATTGAAAGTTACTGTCATAAATATAAGTATCAACTTGACAGTTTAAGGCTTGAAGCTCTGGGCACATTTGTAAAGAATTGGTGGTTAAGTTAAGCCCCAAGGAAGCCTGCAGGGGACTGTATGATTGATGGTGGATGGGGCTAGTCCTTTGGGTATAAGATGGAGGGAGCTTCATCTTTTTTCAGTATTGGCATTTTTCAGTATTCTTGGATAGTCATGCTGGTCTGATATGTGAGGATTGTCCCTCTCAGCAGTCCTGTGGATTGTGTGTGGCCAGTTTTTTTGTACTTTGGTGTTGGTGTGAGCTATCTTTCCAAGGTGGAGAAAGAACTATATAACTAGACAATTGTGAGCCAAAATAAAACCCCTTAAGTCATGGTTCTCTTAAGCCATTTGGTCATGAATTTATAGGCATCATGCAGGCCACCTGTTACAGTTGCCCTCCCTGAGCAAAAGTGGTACTTTTGTAAGATTCCTTGGGGATGAAGGGAAGGAAGGGACTGAGAACTGAGCTTTGTATTTACAGTTTTCTTCTCCATCTTGACTGTTGTCATTCCTGTGCAGAATGAACACTGGAATTGGTGGAAGTAGATTTTTCTAGGCAGAGAACAGAGAGGGAGACCATGGAAAATTAAGGAAAACCACAAGCCTATGAGACAAACAACACATACACTGGGAGAGGTGACCTGAAGCCTACACTGAATTCAGCACTAGGCACCCCACCAGGGGATCCACCACAAAGTCTACCAGCGGGACTTTTAAGATTGGCCCCACCAGAGACTACTAATCAAAGGTCAGAGAGGAAACAAATAGAAAGTTTCCATTTTCGATCCCCCAAAAGTTCATAAAGGGGGCACCCAGGATCCAGAGCTTCGGAGCAAGACTTGGACTTGTCTTGCCTCCTCTCTGATTCCCCAAGGAGTCAGAAATCGATGCTTCCCCTGATTCTTCCAATCAATCAGGTGTCCCTTTCCCTGCTTTTCAATACATTTTACTCAAAACATTCAATGGCCTTCTGCCTTCAGTGTTCAAGTTTGGGAGGCAAGAACCTGGGCAGAAATTCCATAACAGAATGAGTAAGCCTATATTACCTACCCGACTCAAAATTTATTCACAGTCAGGAAAGAGAGAGATTACATAAGAAGTAGAGTTGGCCTATGAATCTTCAAGGCCTGTTCTCAGAGGCCTCTTTCTCCAGCAAAGCTCTACCTCCTATAGATTCCATAATTTTCCTGAACGGCCCTACCAGTTGGGGATCACTATCCAAACATAAAAGCTTATGGGGATATTTCACATCCAAACTACAGTAGAATCTATAGTATTCTTGATAAGTAGGTAAGGAGGCACCCAAACGATATGTTGCATTTTCTTTTTTCTTTCTGAATTGAATAATGAGAACTTAAAAATTGATTGAGAAAGGAGATATAAAGACAGAAGTGATCTTTAAAATAAACAAGCTGAATAAAAGTAATTCATGCTGCTGTACATAGGTATCATTAACTTAGATAATTTGTAAGTGTTTCCTGTTCTGAGATTCTCATAATTCCATATTTGGGATTGTGAACCTTAAATGTGCTGATAGATGGGCAGGTATAGTAAAACTATCACAGAATATATAATAGAGGAAACTAAGGATGTCCAGTAAGCCACCTTTGGAGAGAAATCTTGATTCATTTTTAAAGGAAATTTAACTTAAAGGAGACCTGCTTAGCACTTCCTAAAGGCACTGTGTAAGTCAGGCAATTGAGGATATTCCCAGCAGGTTTGAGCTGCTCTTCCTCACATAATTTTGGTGACTCTACTTCCTTATAGCTTATAATATCAACTTAGTTAATTTGTATATATTGTATATGTTTTGCACATGTTCTGAGATTCTCTGATCCATTATTTTGAAGTGTTCGTGGACCTTAAATATGATAGAATGGCTAAATGTGACAAGTAAGTAAAAATAATACTTATAGACATAAACTTTTAATATGGAACTTATAATGTCTGAAGCTAGACAAAAAATCTCAGCAAATAAACATGTATTTTAACCTTCTCATTGAGTTGACTCATTTTGCTTCCACAGGCCTTTCCATTCTAAAGGCTGACCTTTCTGGCACAGGTCAGCAAGCAACTTAGTGTAAATGCCCTGTGGCCTTTTCTTCTGGGCGAGTGGCCAGCTGTTTCACTTCTCGGTACCCAGACCAGAACACTCAAGTCATCTTCAACAGTTCTATGCTTTCCATGACTCGTACTGTATTATTAAACCAATATAGAAATGCATGTTCAGATTTAACATTATATTACTGATTCTTTATTGCAAAATAGTTAACAAACCCCAGTGTGCTGCAAAGTTTCAGGATTTAGAAACAGACGTAGGGACCATGCCACTGTTTGGCAACTATGCAACCTCTGTCACACCAGTCAGCTATGTTTTGTGTCAGCGATGGCCCTCTGCAAGTTAGCCTGGTCAGCCTTAGGACTGTGTTATGAGTAATAGAGCCAGAATGTACCACATCAGTGCTTACAGGTCTCTGCTAAGCCTTTCTTTGCCTCCATTCAGATGGAAAAGAGAATTCCGTTCTCTCTTCCCAGGTCTTCTCTGCTATCACAGAGACCCATGCGTGCTTGCTAATGATGATGCTGAGGGACAGGCAGATTCATTCTGTGGAGCGTAACCAAATTCTGAGATTCCTCCTTCCAGCTCCACTCACTCACTGTAAGGGAGAAGACCAGGTCTTCCAGAGGTGCAGCTCCAAATACAGACTCACTGTGGTAGACCCAGGACTCATGCCAAACCCTAAGCAAACTGGAACTGTTCTACTCTTCACAGACAAAGCAGATCATGGAAATTATTTTATGAAAATTACCTGGGCGTCTTGCCAAGCTCTTTTTTGATCATTAGTCCATCTATTATTTATACATTATTGCACAATGGCCACAAGGTCTGATTTCTTTCCTCCTTAATACGTCGTCGTGGTAGGTTTTCCCTGCTTCTGCATGTGCAGATGGTGTAAACTACTCATGGCCCATGCTGAATTTTAAAATTTGACAATCTGAATATTGACAGAAAGGTTGCATCTGGTGAGTGTGGGTCTGAGCAACTTTTTGGGAAACTCTGTCATTAGGCTCACTTTTCCTAACATGCAATAAAAGGCACAGAAAATTGCCTCTATAGATATCTGAGTGCCTAGGAAGAAAGGCAGATGAATTAAAATGTTAAAAACCTTGGGTGAAAGCAACCATGTCATCAGAGTCCATATCCAGAGGGATGAAAATTTATAAAACAGCCTAACATGCAGACTTTTATGTTAGGGGAAAATGGGTGTAGTATTTGCCTGAAACTTCAGAAGGCACAGACGGATAAAAAAGAATGAAGTTCCTAACACATTCTAGCTGTATGATCTTGGAAGCCCTTGAGAAAAAGCAATTTAATGTAATAGTAGTGCATCAAGAGAGGGATTGGCGGCTACTTTCAGAGGCTTCAGTTCCCCCAAAGTAGGGAGCAGCATATTAAAAAAAAAAAAAAACAACAACAAAAAAAACTTTTCTCTGTCCATGAGGGGAAGTGCTTTCCAGACATTTAGTAGGATGGTATTTTATTCGTCTATTGCAGTGCTAGGATTACCAAGTTCCTTTCATTGATTTTACAGTTTACAGAACCTTTATCATGGTTCCTGTGAGAAGTTATCACTATCATGCTGATAATATACAATTCAACAACAGAATGAAAGAGATGTCAAAAGCTGCAAAAACACCATGGTGGGAGCACATCGCTGCCCAGGTCATGAGTCAGCTTCCTTTATTGCCTCCTATTCATTAGTAGTAGTACTCTGATTTCATTTCACAGGGTGCATATTCTATCCAATGAAATGTATTTCCCAGCTTCTGCTAGAGCTTTATGTGACCCCATGACGATATTCTGAGCTTGAAACATAACAGCAGATGCTAGTGAGATTTCTGGGGTGACTGAGATGGCAGGCCTTGTTTCTCTCTCTGTCTTTTTGGCTACTGTCTTGGACCACAACATGAGGTTGGTTCAAAGAAGCCACCTAGTCCATGCTATGGTCTAAAGGACAGAAGTTATATACCTAGAATCATGAAGAATAAGTACAGAAATCAAGATTCTTGAAGGGTTCATAATTCTAATCCTGAGCTATCTATCTCTGGAATTCTTTTACTTGAGAAAGATGAAAGCTTTTCTTTTATTTAAAATTATGTTAATTTGAGGTACGCGTTATATGTAGTTTGCACCTGAACTTCATCCTAACTGATAAAACTACCAATTGCTGTGGACATAATTCAGGAGTAAGATGTATAAGTGGATATAAACATCAGGACAAAGAAATACAGAGGAATCTGTTGCCTCCAAAGCACTAGGGGATACAAGACACATTAATAAATAGTCATTATTGTCAAGTTACTTTACTTTGGAACTAAACAAGACACATTAATAAATAGTCATTATTGTCAAGTTACTTCACTTTGGAACTTTGTTATTAGAATACCAGATTTCACTTTCACTAACATTTTTAAAGGATTTGGTACCCGGCAGGTGTTGTTATAAGTATTTTGTGTGCATTATGATTTATAGTCACTACAACAGGTGCTGTTAAAAATCCTTATTTTATAAATAGTGAAATGGAAACACAGATTTACAAAACAGATTTATAAAACCTCTCAATTATTGAGAAGTAGAGATATAATAGAAGTCAAGTGAATTCAGAGCTGTCTTTCCTAGTGTATGACACTGTCTTTCAGTGTACTAGCAAAGCTGGAGTTATTGGAAACAATTTTATAGCAATGGGGTGGAAAAATCTGTAGTGTATATTTAGACAAATCTACCATGTTCAATCAAAACCCAGAAGGATGCTTCTTGGTACATGACAAACATCTTACTCAGTTGGATCCTGAGTCAGAATTTTATTAATGGTTGTGAATGTATAAGGTACAGTTAGCAAAAGTGCAAGAAACAGAATACATACAGCTAGGAAAAGCAGTCTCATATGATACATATTCTCTTATCATCTCTTCTACTATATTAAAAGTTGCTGGTTGCTCTATCATCCTCCACACCCTTCAGGGACAATGACAATGCAAAGTGTCATTCAGACCCATAAAGCTAGTGTTTTCTGATATTACAACATTTGACAAGTTTTAAAAACCCATGCATTCATTTGCCATTTGATAGAGTTTTCACATGCAGAATATTATTACAAAAATACACTAATAAAAAATTAAAGAACAATATTATATATGCCGATTCACAAATCCATTATATAGTAATTTGCAAAAGTAAAAGACTGAAAATGACTCCAAAATTGGTCAGCTGGGCACTAAGTAAACTGTGAAAAGCATATACCACTGAATAGCAAAAGAGTATAAGATATATTTTTATATATTCCACTAGACTATCTCAACCATACAATGCCAGACTTTTAAATATGCAGATAAACCGACATAGTATTCGGCCTTTCATTTAAGAAAGGTTTATTGGAGGAAAAATGAGGATATCATTATTTGGGATCCAGTTAGACCCAGTCTTCCTGGACCACCCTCAAGTTAATCAGCTGAGTCACCTGGCCAGGATTCCCCCATCTCCCCCCCCCACATATTCTCCACTCTTCTTGAGCCCTGGAATTTGATCCACTGGGAGGTGGGCTCAAGAGATGGGAGGAGTCCGTGCTTTCCTCCCAAAAGCCATGTCTCTCAAACTTCCTTTTTCCATTTTCCTTCTCTCTCTCTCTCTCTCTCTCTCTCTCTCTCTCTCTCTCTGTCTCTCTCTCTCTCACACACATACACACACACACAGAGCAAGAACAGGAAATGCTGAATTGTAATTTGCAAGTCACATGCACTGTGAGTTTGAGCTCAAAAAGTGAACTTCCTATCTTCTGTGCTTTTGTCTGAACTAAAAAAAAATTTACAACTTTTTGTGGTTTCTGTAAAGATTTAATATCTTTGCTATGTGTGTAGCTTCTAAGCACACAATAAAATCCATACTGTAAAAAACCCTCCAGGACAAGAAATGTGATTTCTTTAAGAATAAGATAGAATAAGACAGAGATACTTACAGATTAATAGAGTGTTAAGTGATACAGCAAATGGTAATAACATGGACTTTTATATCCTGACTCTAGCAATCAAAAGAAGGAAAAATGTGAACACTGCATAGTTTAAGATATTTAGGAATTATTTTTAATTTAGTGGGCCAATGATAATAGTACTCTGGTTGGTAAAATGTCCTTATGTTTTAGAGGGAAACAGGAATGCTAGGCAAAGCTAAGGATGAAATCAGAGTGATATCTATTTATAGCATGGTAAAGAGCTCAGGAGTTAATTTTTTATTACATGCATGCGTTTATCGTGTGTTTATGTGTATCTATGTTGTGTATGGGCTTATGTGTTACACTGTAGACATCTGGAGATCAGAAAACAACTTGCAGGAGCATTCTCTCCTTCCATCATGTTGGCTCTGAGGATTGAACTCAAGTCACCAGGTGTGCATATAAGCACTTTTACCTACCGCAGGCTCTATTTTTAAAAAAAATTTTTTATTATTATATTCAATTGTGCGCGCGTGCGTGCGTGTGTGTGTGTGTGTGTGTGTGTGTGTGTGTGTAGAACCACGGGCAAATTTGGGAACCACCATGGACCGCCTCCACCTCCTTGTTTTCTCTGCCCAGGGATTCACAGGCTCCGCCCTTCCAGGACCAGAAATGCAGGCCGCCCCTGCTTCTGCCCCCAAGAATTTAAATAGCACCTTGATTTTCCCAGTTTTTAAGCAGGGCTGATCTGGATAGAATTGGGTCTGGATAGACATAAGGTCTAAGATCTGAACTCAGGACCTTCCGCCTGCAAGGCAGAGGCTTAACATCTGAGCCACCTCTCCAGCCCCCAAGGCTCTATTTTTAATGTTGATTTCTATTACAATATTTACTTAGTGAAGTGTGTGTGTGTGTGTGTGTGTGTGTGTGTGTGTGTGTGTGCACATATGTGATATACAGGTAAACTTGCTGTTGTGTGTGCCACTGTCGTATCACAGCTACTCTTGCATATCCTTGAAATTTACTGTAGTAAAATATAAAACTTAAATGATATTACTTGGTATAAAATATTTTATTTCGCAGGCTGAAAAATGGTTCAGAGGTTAAATTCTTTACCTCTCAAACAAAAGACCTGAGTTTGGAGCATAGGTCCCATGTTAAAAAAATAAATAAATAAAAGGAAATGGTAGAGAACTGTAATTCTGATCCTGGAGCATGGAGCCTGGGAACCTCAGAGCAGAGCAATGAGGAGGGAGATTCTTACTGTCACACTTAGGACTAATGTGTACACACACATGCACGTGCATGCACACACACACGTGCACGCATAGGTACCCACAAAAAATTGATTTTGTGAAACAATTTCATTTGAAATATATGGATGCAGATCTTTAGAAAGGAAACTCAGACTAGCAGGAAAAATGAAAGCCACTGGAAAAGGCTAATTGGATTTTAGCTCAGGTCACACATTTGATGTGCAGTGCAGTGAAGGAGCAAATAGAAGTCCAGAAACTGCAGCCAGGACTCTATGTTATAGCTGGCTTCTTATCAGAGTTTGCCTAGCAAAGGAACCTCAGCATTTTCTGTATCAATAGAAGGAAACTAATCAGCTCAAGTTATGGAAAGGCACATTTTGAATGAAAATAAAAATTTCTACACCCAAGACTTTTAAATAGCACCTTGATTTTCCTAGTTTTTAGGCAGGGCTGGTCTGGATAGAATTGGGTTGAGCCCTGACACCACCTAACAGGGATTGTTCCAGTTTCTTGTCTGTTGTTGATATAAAATACATGACCACATAATTGTTGGGGGAGGAACAAAGGGTTTATTAAAGCTTATAGTTCTTTTTTTTAATTTATTATTTATTCAATTGTGCGTGTATGCGCATGTGTATGTATGTGTGTTTATGTGTGTGTGTGTGTGTGTGTGTGTGTGTGTATGTGTGTGTGTGTGTGTAGAACCACGGACAAATTCGGGAACCACCATGGACGCCTCCACCTCCTCCTTGTTCACTCTGCCAGGTGATTCACAGACTCCGCCCTACCAGGACCAGAAACGCAGGCCGGCCCCGCTTCCGCTGGGCGTCTATACGTGGGGTCTAGGATCCGAACTCAGGGCTTCCACCTGCAAGGCAGAGGCTTAACCCCTGAGCCACCTCTCCAGCCCCGAGCTTATAGTTCTTAATTACTGGCCATACCATATCCATGAAGGAAGCTTAGAGAGGGAAATACTTTCATGCTTGCCATTATGACTGTATACAAAAATACTGCACAGCTCTCTTTCTTATTCACGTGCCTAAGTTGTGGTCCCACCCATTGTAGGTTGGGTCTTCCCACATCAATTAGAGCATTTTCTACAGGACTGTCCAAGGCTGGCTTTAATTAAGCTCTTCACAGATGTCCCCAAACACTGGGCCTTCAATTGTAGAGCAGGAATCTACAACTAATTGCCACAGGGGATCATGTAAGAATTCCTGCCTCTCCATGGAGACTGGAATAAGCATCCTTGAAACTGACTCTATGATGTCGTCCTTCTGTTAAGATGCAGTACAAATTAATTTGCAATTCTTGTTGCAAGGTTGGTATGAACCACGGACAACACTCCTGTTTGACTTGAAAGAAAAATGCTTTCATTTGAATGCAGATTAAGACACGTGTTGAGTCTAATCAGAAAGCAGTTGGTTAAACACTGTTGAAGTGGTTACTTATTCTGCTGCTATGAGGCAATACTCATACTCAAGGGAGAAAGGGAGATGTGGCTTATGGTTTAAAAAGTCCATTATGGTAGAAATCTCCTAATGGAAGGCATAGAATGGAGATGGGAGCAAGAAGGAAGCGTGACTCACCGCTGTCATCATGGAGGCAGAGAGAGCAAGAGCAAACCGAGGAAATGGGTCTGGGCTCCCAAACCCCAAGTCCCACCCCTGTGGCTTGCCTTTTTCCACCAAAGCTCCACCCATCAATAGTACTGCAACCTTGCCAAACATTAACATCCGCTAAGGATGCAAATACATGAGCCTGTGGGGGGCAACTCATATTCATAACATGCACGCTACTCTTGCTCCAATGGGCACATCTTGTCAATGTGCTTGTCACTGTAACCCACATAATTCACAGCTGAATGAAACTGTTCTGTGGATGGCTTAGATCCCCCAGCCGCCTGCATAACAGCGTGAAAGCTAGCCAGCAGGCAGCCCATGTGAAAATCAGTGAGCCCCACACAGAGAAAAAGACATGAAAATAGGAGGCAGCCTAGTTAAGAGTTTTTCAATCAAAGAAAGAGGGAGAATGTGATCAAGTAATATGCACTAAAATCAATTTTTAAATTCATGTGGTAATTCTACATTCTACTAATTCTACATACAGTCATACCAAGTTAGATTTGCTTTCATTTACTGGCTTCCAAGACAGCATGAGATGGTGGGATGACAAAGGGAGCCAGGCTGTGGGCCTGCATCTTGGGTGTGGACAGGACAGCACCGTATGACCGTGCAGCGGACATGGACAGTCCCTCCCCTGCCTTTTCTGGGAGTGGCATATACTCTAAGGCCGGAAGCTGCCTTTCCTTCAGGAACCCAGCTCCTAGGCAAGGATCTCACACCACTTTGTAGTGCCATTTCCGGCTTCACTTCAAACAACATGTCACCATTCCCAAACTCTTTTGAAAGCTTTTAATTTAACTAGATTGCTAAGATTTACTGCAATTATAAAAAGGACTCCTAGTGTGTGTAAACTAATACATACGAGTTGATATCTGGATTCTTGATTACACAGGAAAACCAATCCAGGTGTTCTGACCATTCCAAGGAGAAGCTAAGTATATAATCTTCATCAGAGTGAGCCAGGGGTCAAGGGGACAATCATTGCAACTAATGAATTAGGAATGATTCAGTTCTGACTCCCATAGATCAGTAAGGGATCCTGTTGTGAGCCTACAGTCTTTTCTTTCTTTTCTTCTTTCTTTGCAGGAGACAAGAAATCTCAGCTCCATTCTATATGGAAGATTTCTGACCGAATTCTAATAGTCCCTACATTTCAAGAAATGGTTATAAACACCAGATGGATATTACAAGAAAATTGGATTGCTCTGTACTGAGTGATGTATGGAAAGACCTTTTCCCAACCTAGCAATAGGTAAAATTGTAGCACTAAGATGTGTTAGAAATAAAATGGTTCATAGATCAGAGGTGACATTGCCTTTTGTAATGTGTGAAATTGTTCCTTCTGCTGGGAAGAATGCAAATGAAACGAAAAAGGAACATGAACAGTTCAATATTATATAATTAATGGCTTTAATTCTCTTGCTATCTTCATCTCTCCATCTACCTACTACCTACCTGTAACGAGCAATAGGATTCCCTAAAAGAATATATGTAACTCAACCCGTGATGCCCAAGAGCAAATCATCTGTTTCTGCAGATAAATCTTCAGTGGTAGGACACTTTGGAGGTGACTTTAAATAGGTACCTGCTCCTAGATTTTTCTGGGGTGTTTACATCCGTTTCCTAGCTCTAATTCCTCCTTCCCTTTTCACACCACACATTAATGCTCCCTTGATACTGCCTTCTATTCGTTCTTCTATGTTCCTTAACCACTTCTGCACTTGCCTCTCAATTGGAACTCCCACACTACTTCTGCCAGCATCTTTGGTTTCCTGGTCAGGTTAGGACCAATCTAAGTCCTCAGTCTTTAATACACAGCAATCTGTGTTGAAATTTCTATGTTTTTCTTCCCCTACACAGTGTAGTTATATTGACCTTGGCATTTCCCAAGCAGAGACGACAATGAAGCACAGAAAATCACATGTGCGTCATGATTGTTTGCTGAGACTCAGTGTGTGGCAGGATGACTTCTGTGTAGGATTTATTTTTCTCACTGTCCTCTAACAGCTTTAATCCTCTCTAAATCTAATATCTACCAAGGGTCATGGTGGCTTTTAAAATGGGTAAAAGATGGTTTTAGAAATGCAAAAAGGCTGAGAGGAAGGAAAACATGTAAGAAACCAGTTTAGAGATAATCTCAATGGTCACCCCCTGCTGTCCTTTCCTGACAACCTTATCAATTAGGTATTGGACAGATTGTTCTTCAGCAAATTGGTGGGTGATCAAATTGATTTGCTGCTCCAAATCACAGCTGTTTCCCAATTATCTCTTCATAGCACAGGTTCCCATGACTTCCACATGCTTTAAAATGAAGGGAAAGGATTTCAAGACCACATCGTGACGTGAATACACATAGGTAGAGCACATCTTCTAGACTTGAATCATACTGTGAAGATTCTCCTCCTACTACAACACTCCTTGTGTCAGGCTACTCTGGAAGCAAACATCCCTCCAAATTCTCACATTTAGATGTTCTTAACATGGTAGGTTTAATCCTAGATGAGCTATCCAACTGAAGCATAATTTCATCCTAATTTTCTGGGAATAGAGCCTCTTTCATCTCCATGACTGTGGACTCATTTTGACTGCTATAACACAAAAACCATAATATGCAGCAGAAAATGCTTCTCTTGGATCCGGAGGCTGAGAAGTCCAAAATCAAGACGTCAATGGGTTCAGTACTTGGCGAAGCCCACTTTCTGGGTCATAGGTGGTATCTTCAGCCAATACCCTCACATGGCAGAGGCCAGAGAAGTTTCCAGGGCTTGAATAAGGCTAACATCCAGCTGATGGATGCTCTACTCTCCTTACCTGGTCCAAGGACTCCATCTCCTAATACAACTTGGTTAGGATAATGCTTCAGCATACGAATTTCAGGACAACTGTAGGTCCAGGGTGCTGTAGATGCTTCGCCCTATGCCCTATGCCCTATACAAGGGACATATTCCCAGCAAATCACAAAACTCTCCAATGCCACAGTTGGTGTCAGCATTGTTTCTGGAGCCTCTACCTGCTGTTTTTCTTTGCTCACATAAGCATTCAAGTCCTTCAGGAAAAGCTGAGAGATTCAAGAGAAAAGACACAGAGATGTAAATTAGAACAACAAATGACCTTTTTATAACTTACAATGTTGGCAAAGTGCTGGGGAAAGGAACTCTGCTTCTTAGCTGGGAATCGTTGGTGAGCAGATTGGCATCATGCTTTTGGAAAGTCATTTGCAGACAAGGGCTGAGTATCTTAAAATATTCATTGATCTTCAAGTTCTCTTCTAGGGATTTTTCCCTTAGGAAATACAAATGCAAAAACCATTAACTCGCTGATGTTTACAACAGAAAAACAGTAAAAATGATGACATCAGATTCAACGTGCACCCATTCTTTATTAACCAAAAACACTATGCTACATTTGTATGGTATTGTATGTAATATTATTTGGCATGACAATAAGGATTAATATATAAGTATGAAAAATTACTGCTATTTTAAATGAGGAAAGCAATTGCTTTTCAGCCATTTTGTATAACATTATAGCACTTCCCAGTATAGCATACCTATGGTTAGAAAAAGATCACCAGTGGATGTATTGAATTTAGTGGAAACATCTCTCTGTTAAGGCGTTATAAATGCATTTATATTTTCTTTCTCATCTGTATTTTCCACACTTTCTACAATCTTCGGTGAAGCAAACTTGGTCTTGAGTTTTCACACTTAAAAAAAAGTACTATAGTTTTTCTTACCATGAAATGAAGGGATGAAAAGAGTTAAACAATGAGCGTTCCATTTTCCCTATCAGAGAGTATTCACATAATATCTCTTGTCTGCCTTTGTTCCAGAATCCTTCTCTGGAATACAGTGTGCAGATGAGTACTGTTGCATTCGAAAAGAACTCCAAAGCAAAGCAAAGCAAAGCCTGAACCAGCAGCGCCACAACAAGAGGAAGTTGATTTAAGAAAAATCAGTGTTCAGGCTGCTCGGGACACGTGCTCTCTCGCTCGCTTGCTCGCTCTTCAGGATAGAAGGCGGAATACATTTGGGGGATGGATATATTTGGGGCAGGAGTGATAGCCTCCCTCCTTGCCTCCCTCTCTCCGGTTCTGAATCAGGCTGTATTTAGCTCAGCAGGGAAGCTGATGGCCGACCGGGTGGGAGCTCTCCCTGCTGCAGGTGGGAAGAGAAGACGTGGTAGGCAAAGATGCGTGGTGCTGGTCCAGCCCCGAGCACCCTGGAGGCACAGCCGGGCGACTCTGGAGAGGGTGATTATAATAACTATCATTATTTAGTCTTAGGGGGAAAAATCCAGGGCAGTCGCTGCTCGCACACAAAGCCCAGCCCTGAGCTAGCGTCACCCTGCCCAGGCAGCTGACAGCTGTAGGCAGCCGCAAGTCAACCAGAAAAACAACTCAGCGGTTTCCAGGGTTTCAGGGGGAAGAGAAAAGATTCCTGAGAGCCCGTCTTGCCCTCTGGGGGCCCGGGCCACCCGGGCCACCCGGGCCCCAGCTGCGCGGCTTCTTCCAACAGACCTGCGTCAGCAGCGCCCGCCGCCCAGCCTGCGCCTCGTGTTGCATAACCGGCTGAGGCCGCTCGGCTCGCTCGCAGGTCGCAGGCCCCTCCTGCTGGACAAAAGAGGAAACGACGTCTTGGCTGATTTTTTTTTTTTTTTTTGGGTACTTAGATACTATCCATTTTTTAAATTTTATTTTTCTAGTTTTACAAGCACATTGAATACTTATTCCTGGCTCCTTTCACCCTCCCTCCCACCCATCCCCCTTCTCTTCCCACTCTTAACCCATTCACTCCCTTCCACCTGTCTTCTTTATGGACCCCAAGGTTTCCTCTGGTTTGTGTACTCTTTTTATTTTATTTTTTTTCTATTTTTGCAAGCACATAGAGCAATTATCCCTGTTCCCTCCTATCCCTCCATCAATCTCACCCTCCTGTCTGTCTGCTTCTATGAATCCCAGGATTGCCTCTGGCTTGTCTACTCTTACAGGGGTTCAGGCCTTTGTGGTTTATCAAGTTTCCTCTCTTCAGGCCATTCCACTGATAGGGACATTTCCCTTCACTCATCCAGCTTTATTCCAAGGTTTCCACTGTTTATTATTATCTCTCTTAAGTTCCTGGATATTCTAGGGGGGCATGTTGGTATGTCAGCCATTATGCAGATCTGGTAAGGACAAATCCCACTGTAGTGAGCGCCTAGATTCAGCAGTCCTGCCTTGAGTGGAGATGTCTTGTGCAAAGGTGAACTTTCTCATCTGTAGGTTCTTACATTCTCACCACCCCCTCTTCTGTGAGGCCCCCAAGGCCTAGGATGCAGAGATTGGGTTGGTCTGATTCTGGATGTGCCTTGCTGAGTCACTGGTAGTGTGCATTATGGCTGGCCATTGTTCGTTTTTTGGTCCAAGCCTTTCTTCACTTCAACATTATTTTCTCTTCTGCCAACCACTAGAAGCGGGTTTTCTACACAGTGAGAGATGAAATGAACCCTCATGCGCAGCACAAAGCACACTTTGTAGCATCAGTCGATGGATGGAATCTGAGGGAAGAGAGAGGTTGGTTCTCATAAGTTGTGCCCAGATAGACACTGACCCCTCTCTCTACAGCTGCAAGACAGAAGCACCAGGCCTCAGCCAGCAAAGCAGGGTGGCCAAATTCCTCAGCTCACCGAGGGGGAGGGACCACCTGGAGGGGCTGGCTTTGCTTGGCTTGTGTACTGGCTAGATCCCAGGTGTCAGCGTGATAATTGAGTCGAGCGGTTAGGCACACCTATGAAGAATTACTGACTTAAGGCAAGGCTTTGAGTAAACCAGATTAACTGATTCAGGAAGACCCAACCTAAAGTGGGCAGGACCATTCCCTAGACAGAGGGATAAGGTGGGAATTGGTTAGAATTTGGCAGACTGGCAAACTAGAATGCTCGCCCTTCTCCCAATACTTCCTGTGGATGTGGTGTGGTCAGCGAATGTTAGTCAAGAATAAATCCTTACATCCATCACAGCACCCAAAACAGCTGATAACCCTAAAGCAAATGAAGGAAGCAGCAGACCACAGCTCAGACCTCCTAATCTCTTCAAAAATCACAACATTAAGTTTCTTCTAGAGAATTATAGGACTTGATTTTATTTGAGAGAGAGAAACAGGCAGAGAAAGAGAGAGAGAGGAAGAAGAGAGGAGAGAGAGAGAAAATAAGCCATGGGGCATGTGAAAGTCAGAGGTCAGCATTGGAATTCAGTTCTCTTGTCCTGTCATGAAAGCTCCAGGGATCACGCTGAGGTCACCAGTTTTGCTGGTCACATGCCATGTCCACGGCCATGCTGCTCTTTTTTACGTGCTGACTATTACCCCTCACTTAGCCGTAAACATTTCACATGTGTTCAAACTTGCCTTTAAACCTCTCTTTTTCAAAGTTCTAGGGAGGTTTTTTTTTTTCTCTCTCTGAACAGTAAGCCTCTTCTGGCTTCCTGTGTCTACATGTGATCCCGACACTTGTCTTTGTCATGAAGCTGTCCTCCACAAGGCAATCCAGCCGAGGAGCTGTTGACTAAGATCACACTGAACAGGTCACCCTATCAAACTGGGAGGTAAATGAATGTCTCTTCTTGACTCCTTACCCTGCCTCAGGTACTATGTTGTCACAGTGGAAAGCAGATTAAGACCCCGTCACTGAGCTTGGGCCAGCCACACTGACATAACACACATTTGCCATACCACGATGCACTTCAGCAGAAAGTGGTACCATTGTTCCACTAGATGATGGCGACACTGGCTTCCTCTCTGCTCAGTCTTTGTCACATGTGGCATTGGGTCTGACGAGTCGTGACTAAGTGTGTGTTCGGGTCAAGGCGAAGGTACTCTGCAGACAGGAACATGTCACAGGGCACAGTACTTTCTCTAGGGAATGTGGGGGCAACTCTGTCTTGCCGTGGTTCTCACAGCAGAGAACTCAGTAACAAAATCATTGCTCTTAAGCTCTGCCCCAGACAAGTGCATTCAGAACTTTCTGGGGACAGATGCTAGGCTCCTGCACTTGCCAGACAAGATCGACAAGTGCTGTGGTGATTAACCAAGCTGAAGAACCACTGCCCCAGTGTGTACTTCCCCAGCTGGAAGATTTGACTTTACACACAGTAGGAACTCAGTAATATTTGATTAATAAATGGGTGAATGAACCTGGAACCAGACCGGCCAAATCTCTCCCCATCCTAAAGCTCAGGGAACCTTGTGGAAGAGGGGGCAGCAAGATTGTAAGAGTCTAAAGATGGGAGGACCGATGACATGCAAGATATTCCACACAAGTCAGGACTACAGCAGCCAAGATTGGACTTTGCTTGACCTGCACAATGGCTGACATGTCAACAACCCCCCAAAGTCTAGCATGGATCACAGAGGAGAAGGCTCCAGGCAGTAGGATCCTTACAGGCAATGGATTAAACAGTATAATAGAGTTCTCATACTAATGGGGAGCCCAAGAAGAGGCACTGGGCTATGTCACTGAGTTCTGAATCCTCACTAGGGTGGAGGGCTCAGAAGGAGGTTTGGCGGTCACAAAAAGGATACTCTGGGGGATGGGAGAAAGGAAGGGGGAGGCACTGGGAAAAGGGGTGAAAGGAAGGGAGAAGGCGGACAGTGCAATGGAGGACGACTGGAGAGGGGAGGGGGAGGGAGAGCATGGGGGTACCTATTGAGCTTGTATGATTAGGAAAAACATAAAATGTGGGAGAAAAATTTTAAAAAATGGGTGAATGAAAAAAGTGAAGGAAATAAAGAATAATGGCTTGGAAAGGCAAAACAGATGAATACCACTTTATGACAAATGTGTTACACTACTGTGGTTAATGAATTGCTAAAATTATAACAAAAACTAAAAATGTTAAAGTAGGATGGAAAGCTCAGTCATAAGTTCAGCAAGAAAGAGATCATCTATCTCTCTAACTCTGGTGGGAAATGTCCCAAGAAACCTGTTTATTGCTGAGCTAGTCCAGTAAGATTTTTTTCTTTGAACAGATATCAGGGCAGGATGAAGTGGGGGAACCAAATAGTTATATAACCACATATGAAGAGGATAGAACTCTAAACTGTAAGCACATGACCATGGAAGAATAAAAGAGTGGTGGAGAATGGGGAAGGCAGAGGACAAAAGTCTAAAATTCCACTGTAGGCAAGGGAAGAATGTTGCTAGGAGAGGTATGTAGCAAAGCAAAGATATCTACTAATTTATTGTTAATGAAATGTTAGAACATGGTGAGAATTAATGTGTAATTCATAAGTCAAACATTATTCTCAGAATTTTGCATAAATATCACTTGGTCAAAACAATAGCACCATGAATAGGTGCTATTATTCTTATTTTATTAATAAGAAGAATTCAGTGCAGTGGACAGTTAGGTAACTACTTTAGGATTCAAAGCTCCTGTCTGTGAATGACAGATTATTTATTCAGTAAAAATGATGAATTTAAAGGAAAACGTAGTTCAGTGGTAGAGTAGAATGTTTAGCATACATGAACCCCTGGGCTTGATATATAACAAAAAGAAAGGAAGAAAAGGAAGGAAGGAAGAAAGGAAGAAAAGGAAGGAAGAAAGAAAGGGAAGAGGGAGGGAAGAAGGGAGAGACGAAAAGAGGGAGGAAGGGAGGAAGGGAGGGAGGGAGAAGGAAGGAGGGAAGGAAAGAGGGAGGGGAAGGAAGGAAGAGACCATTAGGTGATCCCCCCCAAAAAAACTATTGTAAATCATGGAAATAAAACATATGGTCGAAGAAAAAAATCTCAGAGGATAAACTCAAAGTTGGCTTGGCTAATTGAGAGTGAGTGATTTACCTAGATGTTGACATGGCAAAAGGAATCATACAGAGCAGATGTTAGCAGTCCTGTGAATAGAAGGGACTTCAGCATGTATCATCAGTATTCCAGAAGTAGACTTTCAAGAGAATGCCTGGGAACACAGACTGAAGAGTGGCTGGTAAATTGTCAGTACCAAAAAGAGACATAATTTCTTAGGCTGCAAGGGGCATAGTGAGTGCTAATCAGAATAAACAGAAATAAACTCTTGGGTGTGCTGAAATGAAATTGCAGAACAAGGATAAAGATGGTGTTTTAAAAAGTAACCAGGGGTAAATGACATGCACACAGAAGATTCACAGTTGAACTGATATCGCACTTCTTAACAGCAGAAATGGAAGCCAAAGACAATGACATTAAGTTCGAAACACCACAGAAAATGGACTAACTAGGTAGATAGAGTCCCTTTGTGGTCATCAAACTATTTCAGAGTGATATGAAATCAGAAAGTTTGCTAGGGGGGACTCACTGGAATCAGTAATGAAAGGCATATTTATTACTACGGGAAGAAATGTCACAAGAGAGAATAAGTACAGTTAAAAGTAAGAGTATGAGCAGAGAAATAATTTAAATATATCAGGAAAAACTGAGCTGGGCACAGCTGTGTGAAATCTTTGTGAGTCTGTTAAGATGCGGGAGTGAGGCATCTTCAATTATATATCATGAGACTTAGCTGAGAAATGGAAGTCCACACCACCTTAAAAGACTAGTGTGGGTTAGTGCTGGCTGTGGGAAGGGGAGCTAGGTTCCTCAGTATGCCCACTGAAGTACCCTCCATGCTAGTGTTCAGGCACATGCCAATACACATAATCCCAATAAAGTGGGACACACACACACACACACACACACACACCACAAGTTATAGACAGATCAGTTGGGGAAAAAAATCTTTACATTGGGAAAAGGGTGTTGAATGGAATTAGGTAATAAGGGGTGAATATGATATATATATATATGTATGAAACTGCCAAAGAATAAAAAATTATGTTTATGCTTAGAACTATATTAGAAATAATAGGGAAATGATAATTTGTTCACAAGTTATTTAAGGAGAATAGCTTTATGCTAGCATGACAGCATTTTGTCTTGTTGTATTGAAAACCTGAGTGAAGAAAGCACTTGGAAAATGAATCTTATAGTTTCCTCATTTATAACAACTGTGTCAGAATGAAGCCAAGACTTTAGATTTTAGACAACTAAGGTTGCAAATTAAACTAAACCTATGTATATCACCATACCTACAACATGTGTGCTAGTGAAAAAAATCAGTTCACTTGATATGTGATAATTGAGCCTTACAAGTGAAATTGTAGAAGCCCTGCTGAGCACAGCCAAGAGTTATTAGCAGTCACTTCGGTGCAAAATAGATGGCAGTAACCTCTCCTAGTTTGATTTCTTCTCTGGTTGCTCCATAAACTCTCTCTTTTACAGGTAACTGGTATTCCAGTATCTGACACTACAGTCTCCAAATTAACATATTAACGAAGTCTGCAATATTCATTTCTTGCCTTTGCTCAACATTAAATTTATGAGATTTATCAAAAATTTATTAATTTAGAAGAGCTATAAGTATCCTTGGCTACAACAAAGTATTGCTAATATTCATTCTGCAGGCACATTACAGTGCATAATAGAGCTAAGATGCATTAAACTAAGTAACACTTAGACTATAAAGTGTCTATTTCTCATCTAGGAAAAGTACATTGGAACACAGCTGTCATTCTATATATGCGACCCAGAGGGCTTGGAGCTGTTGCATGTGGGGGCTGTGATCCGTCAGGGTCCTATATCCTTGTTTTACCACCACTAGAGAGCACAAGATATGTTAGCATAGAAGTGTTGCATAAATCTCATCTGTTTACATTCATTGTTCTCAATGAGCCGATGGCATGCCTTTTCCACCTTCCCAAAGACCCCAACTCATCACATATTGGTAGGTTCTCATTAGAGTTGTCCTACACAGTTGTTCAAATAGATGCAAATATAAAGTATAACCATAGTACAAAACACAGGCTGTTGCTTGTGATAAACTTATGCTGAATGAAATCTATTTAAATAAGAAATGAATTTGCCACCAAAATGAAATGACAAACTTAATTACAAAATGTTAATATCTCTAGTATGTAATTGAACCAATAAATCCAGAAACAAGATTGAGATACTATATGAGCTAAATCTGTTGTTTAGGTGGATTATAGAATTGCATAAAATGGATGAACCATAAATTGTTTAACCAGGTCCTATTAATGGCTATTTAAATTAGCATTCATTGCATGTCATAATATATAATGTTGGAATAGGTGTTTGTGGAAATGGAAAAATGTTATTTTCCAAATATTTATGAAAGTTGACAATGATGCTAATAATCACCAGTGAACAGTGGAAATTCTGAACTCAGAACTTCAGAATATTTTTCACAGTGATGGTTTCCACGTCCAGAGAAGTTGCATGAAAGAGGTGCCACTTCCATTTATGATTGGAGGGAATATAGATTCAAATATCCAATCTATGAGGCACAGTGACATTTTATGTATACATTCCATGACTCAGCAAGTCCATATTAGGCAGTTTACACAGAGAAATATTTCCATATATGCAGAGGACTGTAGTTTAAAAACATTCCAACATTTTATATCATGCCATGAAATGAATGCTAATTTAAATAGCCATTAATAGGACCTGACTAAATTATTGATGGTTCATCCTTTTACACAATTTCTATATTCCACCTAAACAGATTTAGCTCATATAATATCTCAATTACTATCTTTTTGCTACAATGACTTTTCAAAATGTATACTATTTTTGAAAGATAACTGTTTAATGAGTGATAATGCTTTCACCTAAATACATTCAAATGATCTCCAAATGATATTTTATTTTAGTTTTTTTTTTTTAATGCAAGGCCATATTGAAATGTTTTAGTCATTGCTACAATGTCTATGTAGAAAAGAGTTGTGGGATGTGTCAGGATGCTACCATATTTATTGACTCCACCATTCTCTTTTATATAGGAACCCAGAAAAAAGGGTATATGAAAAAGCAATCAATGTAAATTTTTGTCCTTTATGAACATAGATTGTCATTTCTGGATATTTTACCCAACTCTTGTGTTTAGTCTTTACAACGCTCTCAAGTTTCCATACTATAATTTTATTTTTAAAATATTTTTGAGTTAAAGGTAAGCATGAGTCCTGACATCACTCAAAATCAATTAAGTGTTGCAGAAAGAAAAAAGTGGGCCTTGTAGCCCAGGCCTATCATCCAACTCAGAAGGCCTAGTCAGGAGTCATAATTAAAGACCATCCTGAACAACTTAGTACTTAAAACAATTGTGGACACCTTAGTAAGACTCTGGGTCAAAATAAAAAGTGAAAAGAGGGTAAGTTGTAGATCAGTGACCGAGTATGTGCCTAATTTTATGCATGGTCTAAGTACCAATCCCCAGTTACTACAGAAAGGAGGAGAAAAACTATAAACCTGGAGCAACAAATGGGCATGGTGAAGAAACTGAAGAGCAAGAGAGAAAAGCTCTTCTGTCTTTTAAGGCAGTCATTTAGTTAGTATAGAACACCTAGGCTGAGAGTCAAATGCTGACATACTCTCCATCATTCTAAGAAACTCTATGTAAAAATGGCCATTCCTCTATTTTCCTCCTTAATACATTCATTGACTCTTCACTTCGTTAAATCTTCACCTGGCTTTATAGTTCATTTATTTTTTTTCTGTGAAGACAGTGTAGATGATTTAGTTTGGAGTAAAAGAATCAGATATTTTCCCCCATGAAATTTGATATAAGGACTTTACACGTACTGGCAGTTTCTAGAATGAGCTGGAGTTGTTAAGTAGACCATGGATGGATAGAAAATATGCGTGCCTAATGATATGCAAAGTTGCTTATATGATTAATAAATGAAAAAGGAATATCTGGACTGATCATAAGTGACCTATTACTCATGGTGAATCTGTGACATTATATATTATATTTATTATTAGACTTCACACAATGCAAAGGATCACGTTCCACCTCTGTAACCTAGCTGTCAAATTTTATTGAGCACGACTCCCTCTTCTTAGCCTTGCTTTTTAAATATCTGGGCATCAAGGACAATAATTCCTCCTTTTCAATATGGTAATTAAATATAGTAACCAATTGCCAGATACAGTAGCTGCCTTACTCACTATATATATTTTTTGTTCAAGTTTTTAAAATGAATATGTATGAACTTGGTGAGAAATTAAATCTAAGTTACTGAGCTTGTAAAATATGTCTTTAAATCCTACACAGCATTGCCCTTTGTTGGAGAATTTGCATAAATGCCTAAATTTGAATAAATCTGAATATATTTTTCTTTAAGAATGTGACCACAGATTCCTGGGTCAATCACTGGCTCTTTTCCATACTCCTGACAAGAAGTAGCTCTAGTTTTGGACTTCAAGATAAAGTAGGCTGTTAGGTTTGAATCTGACATGATCCGTATAGGTTTGTACTTATAAACACTCGATTTCTAGCTATTGGCACTGTTTGGGATGGATGTGGACTCTTTAAAAGGTGGAGCCTTGCTGCAGAACATACATCACTGGGGATGGACCTTGAGGTTTCTTTAACACAGCCCTACCCCCCGTTGTTCGCTTTCTGCTTCTTGTTCCTGTCGGCCAGCCTTCCCTGCCTGCTACTATGTCTTCCCTTCCATAGGGACTACATCTTTGAATCCATAGTTTATGTTTCCATCCACAAAGGGTGCTGGCAAGTGGGATTGGGCAACAGGAAGACAGATCTCTGTCCACTGCCAAAACCAGGTAAGTCATGGAGATGGAGCGTAAACACTGAACTCTAGCCTGTAGGGTTCCTTTGGTACAGTGTGGTCTGTATAAGAAGTGCAAATGAGCACAAAACTTCTTGTCCTTGGAATACAAACAAATGCACATTTCTTACTAACTGGGAGAATGATGAATAGAAGCTCGAAATTAAGGGGGGAGGAATATGAAAGAAAAGGATGTTGAATCTCATCAAAGATTACAGAGATGTAACTTTTATTCCATTTTGTTTATATATATAAAATATATAATAAGTTTTAGTATTGCTGAGGATTGGGTTGAGCTGACTTGTAACATTATTTTCCCATCTTTGGGTTTTAGAACTCATAAATTAAGGTTGTTCTGTTTGGTCCACTACCATGCTTGCATCTGAGGCTTGGAATTTGTTCCCATCTTAACAGATCTTTCAGTGCAGCATCAGGTTATCTCCCTAACCAATTTGTCTTCAGTCTTCATTTTGTCTCAGATTTTCAACCAATTTAAAGTATAACAGATGGAACAAGTCATTTGAAAGGAACACTAACAAGTAGTTTTACTTTCTTTGTGAAAGTTAGGATTAATACACTGGTTTCAAATATTTGAAGATACATTTCAGATCCTTAATGTTGAGACTGTGGATGGTGGATTGAGAATCTAAGCAGCAATCAGTGCCTTTTTTTGGAGTCTTTAAAGAAACATTCTGGATGTGTCTTTATTATCTCTATTATTCATAGAGCCCACCACCATAATGATAAGCTCTTGCCTGTATATTTGGTTGCCTCCTGCTTTGGTTGCCTGTCACCATGCATTCCCCGCCATATGGACTTTATCTCTGCTGGAACCATAAGCTAAATAACAAGACCTTTCTCCCCTAAACTGTTTGGGTCAGAGTGTTTTATCACAGCAGCAGAAGAGCAACTACAGTACTACTTATGACAGTAGTAGCTTTTCTTTCATGTACATTAAACTGTTACTTGGTGTATACACATTTAGAATTAAGATTTATTATGTAATATCTCCTTGTGTCTAATTTTCTTTGCTACATTATATAACAATGGATAATTTTTAAAAATGAATATTTGCATGATTTCAAAAACCCATTTTATTTTTCTGTCTGTCATGGTTTGAATACTTGTTCTACAATTGGCGACACTGGGAAAGTTATGGAACCTTTAGGAGATTGGGTCTCACTGGAGGAAGTGCATCACTGGGAACAGGTTTCTTTCTCTCTCTCTCTCTCTCTCTCTCTCTCTCTCTCTCTCTCTCTCGCACATGCACGCCTGCTCTGTCTGTCTGTCTGTCTGTCTGTCTCTCTTTGGCACTTGATAACTGCTGTAACATGAACCAGCCTTTTGCTTTGATTGCCTGTTACCGTGCATTCCCAGCCATGTGGACGTTGTCCCACTGGGACCAGAAACCAAATGATAAGCCCTTTCTCCTTTAAGTTGCTTGGATCAGAGTATTTTGTCACAGCAACGAAGTACAATACTGTCCTTGCTGAACTTCAGATGAATTTCTTTCAGGCAGGATGTTTGGATTGTGCTTTCTGTCAAAACATTCGTCATATCTGCATTTTGATAAACAATTTACATTTCAGTATGCTGTTTTGTAATTCATTTCCTATTACCCTTTTTCTTTTCTTCTCTCTTCTTGCTTTCCTATGGTGTTTAAGGACAACTTTTAAAATTTTATGTGAATGCATTTTTTTGAGTAGAATCTTCGAAAGAGCTGCTGTTGCTGTTGCTCTTGGTGTTACAAGGTGCATTAGTGACATTTTGGCCTACTCGGATCAATTTTTTACCATGGTTAAGTGCCAGCTTCTCACTGCTGTCTTTCACTAGTCCATCTCTGAGTATCATCATCTGGGATACAGGATGTAATTTTTGTTACAGTCAATTCCCAGAACTCTTGAGAATCATGTTCTTTCTGCTCTCCCTTCTTCCTTCTTGATGTAAGATTTCTTCTTTCATCATTTTCTTTCTTTTGAAGAATTTTCTTTAACTCATCCTGGGATAAATATCTCACTTTCTTTCAAGTGAGAATTTTTTTTTTCCCTCTTCCTTCATTAAAATCAATTTTACTTTGTGTGGAATTCTGGGTTGACATTTTTTTTTGTCAGCATTTAGATATGTCATTTCCTGCCAGCCTTCATGATTTCAGACAGTCACTTAAACTGATGTTTTGCTGTAGCTAGTGTGTCATTTCTCTCTGTTACATTCAAGATTGTCATTACTACTTAAAAGTTCAGTTATGCATTGTAGCAAGTACTTCTTTGAGTTTGTCTTGTAACTTTTTGGATTTATGAGGTTTTTATTTTGTTAGATTGGGAAAATTTTTAGTCACTTCTTTAGATACTCAGCCTAACTTTTTGCTTTTCTTCTGAAACATTCTGATGATGACATGATGAGCCTTCATTATGGTCTTTCAGAACTTCAGCCTTAATCACTTGAAAAAATTGTCTATTTTATTCTCATTAAAATGAGAAAATTTTCTTATTGTATTTTCAAATTTGTAATATCTCCTTTGTTTTCTCCACTTTGCTATTTAGCTCTTCCAGCATGTTTTCTCTTTCTGATGTTGTATTTTCAGTTTTATTATCTCATTGCAGTTGTATCTTCCAAGGAGCCATAAATGTTATCATTGGATGTCAGAGTCCAGTGGGCACCCACTGGAGATTTCCAGGTTCTTATATCCCAGAATCAGACACTACACAGGAACATGTGTCTAATGTAGAAGTAGAGACAATTTATTATGCCTCTCTTAGTTCTTCTAAGAGAGGAAGTGGGTCAGAACTGGCCAAGAGGTACCTGTGTACTGCAGATTGAGACCCTAGAGGTCATGGGTCATGGGTATGAGCTGATGGTATTTTGTACATATTTTTTGCCCTCTATGTGTTAGGATACTCTGGACCCTGTTTTAATCTTTTACTTTAGGAGACTATTTCACTGCTGAGTTTCAGCATGAAAGCTGTCCATTCTTGTGGATTGTGGGTATAATGACATTTAAATTTGCAATGTAATTGTAGTGTTTCCATCTGCCTGGTTTATCTGGTGCTTCAGGGATTTATTTTGGTCTTTGCCAGTTCTGTTTTACAGATTCAAAGAAATTTCCTCAGGGTTGCTTCTATGTGCTTCTCAGTGGGAGAAGGAAGCAGGGGACTTCTGGATTCCTCCTGATCATCTGTTATCTCCGATCAGAGGAGGATGTACTCAGGCTTCAGACAAAGACAGACGTTCTAAATGGGGCTTCTTGCTGTGGCTCCGTTGTCTACCTCCCTGACTAGTATCTCTGGGTGGAGGAAGAATCTCCACCAGGCACCATTTACAGTTGGGTTCTCTGCTTCCTCTATTTACCTGCTGGTGTCTCTCAGTGAAAAAAGAGTCTTTCACATGGTGAAGTAACTTTTCCTCTGACATTACTGGTGAAGAGACACCCAATGGCATATTTTAACCAGTATTGACAGGGAGACTTCTATTCCAATCAGGAGATAATACAGATTCTTAGCATTTTATGTCTGCATTTTGTTATACCAGTGATTTGAAAAGAATGGGACTGGTCTTATATCATTTCCAGTGTTTATGATTGTGCATAATGAGAAGGAACAAAAATCAGACTGTAGGTCATATTACTGGAATTTAAGGTACAAGTGTGAGCCCCAAAAGTCCCAACAAGCTTTGGCTCTTCTTGCTCAATAAAGAGATCTTGCCTTAAAGAGATAAGAAATAAGAGAAAATCAGAGAAAGGCTATTTATCCAATGTAAGGGTATTTTTAGACTCTTTTTGTCCATAAAATGATGAAGTTCTTTTTTAGTAGTCAGTGTGCTCATCTTTTTAATTACTTGCTATTCCATTAATAAAATATTCAGGTCATCAATGGTTTTTATTATCAATGAATGGATTGCAACAACAATGTGAAAAATGCTGATCAGAGATAAAACTCATTGGAAATATTTGTTTAGCACTAGCTTTATGTCAATTACTTCATATACAAAATTTCATTTAGTGCTCATAGCATACCCATGATACAGCCTCTATTATTAGTTCCTTTTATGAACAAAAAATTATGAAAGGGTTGGCTAGTTTGCCATGTTTTAGAGCCATAATTAATAATTTAGTCATGGTTACTAATCATAACCAGAATTTTAAGCTACAAAGCTCCAATACCCCCATAGTTCATAGTAATTAAACAAGCCAATAATCTACACTACCTTGCCACTTATTTGAAATGAGATATTGTTTCTAATGCCCTTTGTCATGATTAGTGTCATAATTATATCTTTCGATCATATTTTCCCACTCCATATTGTTGCTTCCAGAACACAACTGCTGACTCTTCCAATACTGACTACAATTATTCAAGAGAACCTGGCAATGCTTATTGAGTTAATGGGCACAGATATAGTAGAATCAGACGCAGCTGTAAAATGTGGTCATTATTTCCCAACATGTTTCATTATTATGATTTTTCCAGTAATAGAAAATAATGAATTATTAAATGGGAAAAAAGTTGACAGTATTTATATATATTTTAAAACAGAAAACAATAGAACCAAAGATTTTGAAAATGAATGCTGGTAGCTGGAAGCAGGCAGCTCCCTGCGAGGCATGCTTGAAACATGCAAGTGGCCATTTGGCAAAGAAGTTAGAGCCTTTAGAGAAATAGCAAATGTTGAGTATTAGAGGAAATATGTTTAAAAGAAAGAAAAGGAAAAAGTTTTACTCTGTGAGCTGAAGGCTTACAAATCCCATGTTGACAGTATCATAGTTCTCATTCCTGTCTTGCAGAGAGAATAAAGACCAGGAGAGACAGTTAGGGTGGGAAAAGACAGACTCTTCCCATCTGTTTGGTATACCTCCAGGGAGATCATATTCTCTGGAAGGTGTGAATTTGGTCTAGGTGATCTATGTATTTACTTGAGTTGGGTTCCAGAACTCCAGTTAGGGAGTCAGAAAGTGGAGTCCAATCCCTAACATGGAAAAAACAAAGCCAACAAAAAGGTTTGGTGGCTCCCCAAGTCCATCTTGTGGTTATTGACTTGGTTCAAGTTTAAATGCAGGGCCCAAAGCATGCACACGGCTAAGCAGCCTGGTCAGGGTGTGACTTCACTTGTTGCCGGTTGTTGATTCATCATTTCCTTGGCTCCAGTCTGCCCTGAACAGTGATCTGATACGTTGTGAGAACTGAGTGAAATCTCTTGCTGGTAGATAACTTTTTTCTTGGGCTGGCACTAGGCATCAGCCTTTCCCTTTCTGGTCAGCAGGGGATTCTTGGGGTAAGTTGCCATGCCTTGGAGGACAGTGTTTTTATAATCTGATAGCTTACAGATAGCTCTTTAGGAGAGCTGCAGTAAAAATTATTGGAATAGATTTTTAAAGTCAAAAAATTGAACAACTGGCTATCTGCATATTAAAGAGTACCACTCCACTTGAAGCGGCACTGAACAGAAGTCTCAGGGCCTGGAAAATGCCCTATCCTCAGATAATCAATGTTTTTCTGCTTCATTAAAATCATGTTTTTCTTTTCCTTTGTCAAAAATAGAATCTGGGCTCAATTCCAGCGTGACTAAACATGCTGATCTTCTGATCCTCTGGCAAAGCAATCTCGTGTGCTTTTCTTCATGTTCTGTCTTTGGCAGAACAGGACATTCGTGGACATTGAAATGGATGCTGAATTCCACCAAGAGCCACCTGGGAATAAGACACCTTTCAGTGAACTCTTTTATCAGATTTACCAGAATAGCACGGCATGTGGGTTTGAGTTTCAGTGAGCATTCTTGTTTTTTTTCTCTGGTCTAAATGCCCTTATTTCCCTTGCCATTGGTTTTGGTACTATTTAAAGATTTTATGGCAATAAAGACATTTTTCCTAAAAAGTCAAAAGTTGGCATGTGCAAATGCAGCAGCTGTATGGAATAATCACTGCTTCAGGCTCTACTCACCTCAGTCCTTCCCACCTCCAACCCAACAGTTCTTCTACAGAAGTGTCTCCATCATGACTTCTTCATGAGCACTTGTCATCTGAAACTCTTAGCTCTTGTTTCCTTCTTATTCCCTGCCATCCCGGAACTCAGACACTATAGATTATTTTATTATGAGGTCAGATGCTCCCTTGTTTATGCTGAGAACATGGAGTGTTAAGGGTATTGAATTGAGAAGAGTTTAAAATCAGGAGAACTGATGGAAATGCATGTTGCATCTCTGAAGGATGGGAGCGGTGAGACAAGCTGGAGAAGTTGCCTTTGCTGATGCCCAGGGGATTCAGTGAAAGGACCAGAGCTGAGCCATGGAGTTGATTCAGAGGTGCATGGGCAGGCCTTGATTGTGAAAAACAGGTGGACAAATGAGTAGCAGGTCCGGATGGACAAGCAGGAGATAGGCAGATGCAGTTCAAGGAGGCACATCAGCAGTAGAGATAGAGCAACAGTGAAATTCTGGGCTCATTGACTCTGAATGTTGATTCCTGGGAAAAATGTGGACCTGCAAGACAGGTTTACAGATGGAAACTTCAGCGCTGTGGAGAGGTTGGACTGTTGAAAGTCCAAAGCCAAATGTACAACCTTTTGCCCTCTTAATAGCCATTTAATACCCACTTCTGCATGTAAACTAACATCTTTGTGACTACTAGGCAAATGCCTTGGAATTTACAACCAGAACCCTAGTTTCCAATAACCAAAAGGAGAAGAATGTGATCAGATAATATCTAAAACCTACAGCAGAGATTCTGTTATTGGAACCTGCTCACCTGATATTTCTACCAATGCATTTGACAAGTGTCTTTATGGTTTTATTTGTCTTGTAACTATAAAATTTCACCAAACTGTTATCATGGTGGAACATGGAATTGAGAATGACCTGAGTCCATGTATTGGGTTCATGGTCATTCATATTTGGTTCCAGAACAAAATCTTAAGTATCTTTAAGGTGAGAGTTGTGATTTTGCATTGACAATACGCATTGAGTAGTCAAATAACAGATCAGTGGGACCAGTACTTTTGTACAGAACACACACATGCATTCACACACACATACACACACACACACACACACACACATACCCCTCTGGTCAGCTTAAGAGAGAAAAACATTGAGGATACATTTAGGGTAGTTCACGGTGAAAACACAGATTAGAAAAGGCAGAAGGTAATGCTAACACAATAAGCTTCTCATTGAGTTACTGCTTGTAATCATTCATCTTTAACTACTTACAAGCATAATAGGGATGTGGGGTCCTGTGAGAAATAAAGCTGGTGGATGGTTCATGGAGAATTACTAACATCTAGCTTGCTTGAAGGTCTGTTTATGTGGCTACTGCAAATGTTAAATCATACTTGAAATAAAGCCTTGTATTCCGGAATAGCAGAACTGAAACTCAGCTAAAGTGAACAAATGAGTTGGGGGAAATCTGGCCTCAGGAATGCATCAGAAAATAGGGAAAGATGGAAGCTCCCTAGATATCCAGTCTATGGGAAAGAGGGGGAAGGGATATATGCTTGTGCTAGAAAATGACCTGATCACTGTGCTGACCGTTTTGTTTGGACTGGTGCCAGTCGTCACATCATCATAATATAATTTGCTCCACTTTTGTTTCTCAGGTTTCTTGAGCTCATTATTATAAGTTGGGGGTCTTATGCCTTATGGCAGGAAGAAGCATGTGTATTGCAATTATCACAGGCTTATGGGGAATTAAAAAAGAAATCATTGTTGTACATCAACGATTAGAGATATTTTTATTGTGGTATTATTATTACTTACCTCATATTTGTCTGTGTCTGTATATAATTAACTTGGCATGGAGGGACCAGTGGGCCAGTTGAAATCCAAGGAATCAAGTGCAAATATTAGCCAGATCTCAAATAGCCACTTCAGATATCACCAAATAATTTAATAGACAAGAAGAAACATCCCAAAGAAATGCAGCCAGGGGTCATCGAGATTACATAAGTAAAGAGGTCTTCTTAGAGTGCAGAATCAGACCTCTTAAAAAAAGCCTTCACAATATTTATCCTAAGGGGTTTCAGAATTGTTACAAACCAGTAATGGGGATACCTCACATTCTGCCTTTACTGAATAAGATTTTCTAAGGACTGAATTGCATATTGGATTTGTATGGGAAAAGCAGATGAATGAGAAATGGTCACACAAAACCACTACAGTAATAATTGCATTACAACCAAGTTTATGGCACATGCCTACATAAGAATAGGCCAGCATTGGTTACAGGCATGTTCCACACCTCTGATGATCTATTGTCAAGTTCAATCATTAAAATTAAATTTGGGATATCTTGGTTTATGTAGTTCTGTGCCAGCAAAGCCTTTATGACAATATTAATGTTTTCCAAATAAACAACTCAAAAAAAAAAGAATAGGACATCATCATGGCCTAAAAAGTGATGGAAACACTCAGGTGGCCCCACCCACTTGGAATGATCATATGTGGTCAAAGTAGGGCGATACTTTAATATTGCGGATGCTACTGCAGGTTCTCAGGCACATGCAAAAACAAGCAACTTGTATTCAACTCAGTGAAACCCATACCCAAGAAGGGATATTTGAGTAGGAAGGAATCTTGTTGAGAAGATGACTTTCCATGGGAGGAGAGGGAATGAGGTAGGACAGTGGAGAGAGAGAGAGAGAACAAAAATCAATATAATATGAAATAATTTAAGTAAAATAAGAAAAGGGCACCTTTCAGGGCAAAGACATGGGTAAAAGATGTCTCATTTTAATTTCATTAATATGAACTCCAGGTCAATGACTTATTGAATATGTTAGTGGTATGTATATTAAGAACCTATTTGCACAATGACTCTGTCTGCATTGGACTGTAAGACACATCTTTTGTGGACATCACAGGATACCACTGTTGACAACAGGCCATCTGTTAGCAGCACAGTCTTTTAGAGTGTGAATCTTTTATTGAAGCTCAGCAAAATATGTCTTCAATATTTTCACTTCCAGATCAAGCTGATAAATTTTTGAGAAGTGACCATAAATACAGATGTAAAACCATTTTTAATTGCCTCGTAGTCCACAAAATACATGTAATTTAGCATAGTTAATCAGAATCTATATGAGGCTACTATTGTGCGAAGTTTTGTGCTATATTTGGTGAGCAATAAGAATGTAGAATACATGAAATTTATGATACAGTTTAGAAGATTATTAGTCATTTTTTGTCAATGTGACAAAAATCCCTGAAAAAAATGACATAAAGAAAAAAGGAAGCTTTAGTTCCTTATTTATATTTTTTGTATAAATTTTTTCCTACTCCTGTCTCTCCTATACCACATAGTCTCTCTTAAAAATGCCAATTCCAATCTGGTAAATATTGTTATTCCTGTGCCTTTGGCTCCTCATTCACATTCCAATAATAATGGCTGTTCAGGAAACTTGAGCATCAAATGCAGAGGTTATTTGCCCACGTGACCTAGTAAAATATGTAGCATTGGATCAAATGCCATCAGAGAAGTAGTTAAGAGTTGGCTAAATTCAATTTCTTGAGAACGAATACTTATCAGTGATATTATATTATACTGTATGATTGATATTATGAATATTAATCAATAGATAGTCATTGATCAGGCTGTGCTACCATGATTTGGGCCCTTTACAGAAGTGTAATCTTTCTGTTGAAAATAGCACATAAGTAGCACATAAATAACTTTACCAAAGCTATTCCATTTTCACAATGAGCTCTCATCATGATTTATGAGCTCTCATCATGATTTACATTATTTAATTATTTCAGTATTAATGAATCTCAATCTCCAGAATGTATCTTCAGTGCTTGATAATTATTTGAAGCATATTTTTTTCCAAAAAGTCACAGAAGTTTTTAATTGGTTTCTTTGTGTCTATATATAGTCAATAAAGATATCTGCACAGACTTTCTGAATTTTGCCTCTGTTTGTTCAATAGTGAAACTACAGAATTATATTATATAATGGATTGTAAAAAGATTTGCAGGCCAGATAAGTGAATTTTGTAAGTAAAAAAATTAATGAAGCATGTTTGTTTTATTTGAATAACGTTAATACTGTTTAAAGTTGTGTGTGTGTGTGTGTGTGTGTGTGTGTGTGCACATGTGGGCGCGTGCCTGGTGCTGTGATTATATAGGTTCACCCCCAAAATAAATCACTTGTATGGTACTATAGTCATCTGAGCCTAACCAAAGCTTCAAAACAAGGCTGGTTACATTCACATTCTAAGCACTTAAATAGATGTTGGAACACCCTATGGAAACACACTTGTGGATAGAAACCATTTTATTTAAACAAAATGAATAAAATCTGTTATGATTGAATTATTAACATCATAACAACATAAAACATCATAAAAGAGGCCATTGGGAACTTTAATATGATATGAAGAACACTTTGATAGAGCATAAGCGGGAGTGGGTGGGGACAAGAGCGGCAAGACACCTGCTGTCTTCGAGAAAAGTCCATGACTCTGTGATCCTCTTTGCTACTTCTCCTTTTATTTTCCCATTTTCCAAGAAGCAGTGAGTTTAGTGGTTCATATGGAATGAATCAGGGTTCCTTGTCACAGAAGCTTAATGCCACATTGGTTTGTATGCAAATCTCTATATAATTGGAGGTTCTAGGACTTTGTAAAGTCTTGATACCTAAAAGCTATCAGCAGTTTTCGGGTTTATGTAGATTAACACACATGCACAAGAATACATTTCCAAGAAAAGAAGTAGGCCATAGATCCCGTTAGCCATAGCTACTTCATTTTGAGATGCCTCCATCCTAACTGGAATGTGGCAGTTCCCTAAATAGACCACACCCACTAAATCCCTGACATTCTTTCACATCTCATCCCCACTGCCCTACTTCCCTAGCAACTCCTTAGCAACATCGTAGATCATTAAAGACTGCTGCTCCAACCAGGGACTCTTCTCTCTCTCAGGGCTTCCTCTTGGGTGCTGTCTAAGGTGACTCTGACTTTAAGCTGTCTCTTTCGTTCTAATGCTTTCCCAGCCTTAAGATTAAATGATGGTCCACTGGCCACCAAACCCTCAACTCTAGCAAATTTGCATTAAGTCTCCTTTTTTTTAGTTGCAATTCATCTTGGACCTTCATTGGAGGAGTTGCTGGATTCCACCCAGGCACTTGCTCTTGTCCCTGACTCATTCATGGGCAGTCCAGTCATTTGACTCAGAAGGCCCCCTTCCCATGCTAAATCTTTATTTCCTTTCAGATGGAAGAAAGGTTAGACACTCAATAGCCCAGAAGCTCTTCCACCTTTATAGGTTATTGAATAGCTCTGGCAGTACATATCTGGATACCACAGGCATGCTCTGTTACAAGTCCACAGTACAGAGGGTTCCAGTCTTCCTGTCTGCCTACAGGTTTCTTTCTAATCCATGATCCTCTCTCTGCCTTACTTTCCTGCCTTACGACTGCTTGCCATTCGACTGAAAATTTGTGAGACAGAATTAAGTGGAAGGAAATAGATTTATTTAAGATCAGACACAAATAAAATAGCAAAGTTTTTTTTCCATCTGCTATCACGTGAGGTCTTTTATAGACAGCATGGTGGACAATTTGAAGCTGGGTCGAATCTTTCTTCCCAGACCACAATCTTTTCTTTCCTTTAGTGTTCGTTAGCATACCTTTTGTTCGAGTTAATGCATGTGAGCACACTATGTAGCTGTATTTTGGTACCCATTATCTATCCTACCCACCACCCTGAATGCTCTATTTCCATGAGACCAAATACTTCAGCTTCTATAAATGATAATGAACTGTATTTGAGTTTTTGCACACTGATTATTATTTTTAATTATTTTTATTTATTCATCGTATTACAGGGTACAGAAATCATCCTGGATTGTCCTTCTGGCATTTGAGGTTTCTGCTGGAGGATTTCTAGGCTTCGCCCACCATGGCTGGAAGCGCAGGCCACCGCCTTTTTCGGCTGGTGTTTTCATGAGATCTGGGATCTGAACTCAGGACCTTCTGCTTGGGAGGCAAGGTCTTAACCGCTGAGCCATCTCTCCAGCCCTGATTATTTCATTTAATGTAAAATCCTCCCATTTCAACCATGTTACTAAAACTAACAAGATTTCATTCTTTTTATTGCCAAATATTTCATTGTACTGACCATATATTTTTTAATGGTATAACTTTTCATTTTATTCTTAATAGATAGGCTAACAAATGACCAAAAGTGTTCTCTGTATTTATTCAAGCTATTTGCATGTTCATTGCACTGCATGCGTTTCTGGAAATTAGTTTGTCTCTGGTTTAATTTTCCTCCAGTCTGAAAAACTTCTTTCAGTATGCTTCTTAAGGGCCAAGATCACTGGTTACAAGTACTCTTGAATATCCTCTATCATAAGATGTCTTGATTTCTGTATCACTGTTAGGAAATATGTTACAGAATGCAAAAGTCCATGCTACCAGGTTTTTTTCCCATTCAGAATTTTATGGGTAATTTTTCACAACACTCCAATCTGTATAGCTATCCCTCATACTTCCATCCAAGGAAGATCTAGTCAAAAAACTATGCAGTGTACTGACAGATCATCTTTGGGTGAAATTTCTTTTTGGATTTTTCTTGTCTTTTGACTGTAGTCCCTTCACCATTGTAGAGATGTATACTGGTGGCAGGATAATTAAAGGACTGTAAATGCCCCATGATAAACCTGTGTCTCAAGCAAAATGAAGCTAGAAAAAGGATCACAGTTGTACTGACTATATTTTTATAATTCATTCACACACTGTTAGATACCTCCATTGATTCTATGGCTTGTCTATTGTGACTAGTTCTTAAACAACTGTTTTCATCTTATTGTTTCCTTTGCTGTGCAGATATCTTTTATTCTGATGCAGTCCCCAACTTGCTTACTTTTGTTTAGGTTGGTTGTAATTTTTTGCATGTCTGTGGGTACACACATATGTGTGGGATACATGTGCATGTACGTGCACATGAATGTGAGGTCCCAAAGTTGACATTGGATGTCATCTTCAATTGTTCTCCTTTAATATTAAGGCAGGGTCTCTCAGTTGAACTGAGACTGTTTCAGTAGACAAGGTTAGTAGTTAGGTTAGTAGTTAGGTTAGTTAGGCTGCTTGGCCTGGGAAGGTCTTTTATTTACTTCTTTAGTGTCATCATTCTAGGCTGCATGCTTGCTTAGCTTTATGTGGGTTCTGGGTATTCACACCTTGGTCCTCACACTTGCAAGGCACGAGCCCTATTTACTGAACCATCTACACAGCCTGGTTTCCTGTGCCTTAGTATCTATCCATTTTCTTCTAAGAGTTCTATGGTTTCAGGTCTTAAGTGAAAGTCTGTAATGCAGATATTTGAGCTAATTTTTGTTTAGGGTAATGACAGTAGTCTTCAATGTTTTGTATTTGGATATTTGCTCTTTCCTATGTTGATATAAAACATAGCTCTCATTTCACAATGTCTTAGCCAGCCAAGCAGTGACAATAAGAGGAACCTGGATGGAAAAGACAATGGTGAGAGACACAGACTCTTCTCAGAGGAGAACACATTATTTTTCAGTCAGATTATCATCTACGGGTTGAGTAGTTAGAGATAGCAAACCAAAAGCTAATATGTGCAGGATCTCAGCAATGGGTTTTTTTATCATAACTATCTCTTTCCTTCAAGTTCCTAAGCATTCCTGATTCTCTTCAGTCTGTTAGTTGGAGGCTTAACCTTTATTTTGAGACTGTGGCATCCCATAGTCTACAGACACAAGGACTTTGGCTGTGATTTTCTCTAGACATCCAGGCTGCACTGAATCAGGACATGCTACTGAAGAATGAGCTATGTGTCACCTGGACTTTCGAATTAAAGGGAGCAGGAGATACATTATTCTTGAACTAAATATGAGTGTCTGGAAACAAATTTGGGTTGCCCCCAACAACATGTTTCAGTGTGAAAATGATTTCATGAAGTTTTTTTTTTTAATAGTTATTAAAGGAAAGAAAGCCATATGTCAATGGAGTTTCCAAACATATTGGTGGGAACAAGAGGTAGGTGGGCTACAGCAAAGTATGGAAATCTCTGCTGATGCATGATGGCGTTCTTTTGGATTGGTGAAAGTTAATGGTGTATTAAAGCTAGTCCAAAAAGTTTTACTTTATAGTGAAAAGAATGTTAGGTCCAACACATAGGTGACAATAGATGGCTATTAAGGGGATTAAAGACAGCTTGGGCCCTGAATCAAACATAGCAATTCTTTATTTTTGGACCCTGAATCAAACACAGCAATTCTTTATATTTGAACCCTGAATCAAGCATAGCAATTCTTTATATTTGGGCCCTGAATCAAACATAGCGATTCTTTGTAATTGCATTCTAATCAGTCAATATGTCTTAGTCTTGTTCTCCCACCCCCCAACTTAGATTGCACTTACATCATCAATTGAAGACTTTGAGTTATCTATTTTTAATTCTTGGCACACTTATCAAAAATTATTTGGCATGTACTTTGTAGGTTTTGTTTGTTTCTTTTTGAGCAAAGATTTAGGTAATATGAGGGGCTTACAGTACCTGACAGCTTTCATCTGAGAAGCACTGAGCCAGGTACTGGTTTCCACAGAGACCACTTCCTCCTGTGTGTATCAGTGACAAGTTTTCACAGTTTTCTAGAATCCTCTTCTAAGAACTTGTCTGCTTTACAGAAAACACCAAATTCTTGTGCTGACATGTGCAAAAGGGATGGATTTGTGATCATGGTGTCTCAGCTGGATCCCCGAGATCACTGCGATCCTTCAAATCCTAGCAAGGGTGGACTGCCCTAAAACAGTTTGGCCCAGCAAGGATTTTTCTAAAGTCCAACGTTATGAAGAAAACATATTAATATTCTGAAACTACAGTCAGAGGCAAATTTCTATTGTAAGGGTAATAATGTCCTATTTTGGATTTTTTCAAAGACAATTTTGAATTTTTTTTTATTATTATTATTATTTATTCAACTGTGTGTATGTGCGCGCGCGTGTCTGTGTGTGTGTGTATGTGTGTGTAGAACCACGGACGAATTCGTGAACCACCATGGACGCCTCCACCTCCTTCTGCCCCGGGATTCACAGGCTCCGCCCTACCAGGACCAGAAGCGCAGGACGCCCCCGCTTCCGTCTGGCGTCTATACGTGGGATCTGGGATCCGAACTCGGGACCTTCCGCCTGCAAGGCGGAGGCTTAACCCCTGAGCCACCTCTCCAGCCCAAAGACAATTTTGTAGACTCACATAAAATCTTATTTTACTAGTGATTAAAATGCAGAGAATTCAGAGTGTGACATGTAGCATGAGAAATTTTATTGAAATCAGGACATTAACTTTAGAGTGGTGAGAATGAAAATCAACAGCAAAGAAAGCACATTGGTGATAGTATTAGAAAGACCTCAGCATGGTCCAGATTCACTTGGGGGAGGCTTAAAAAAAAAACCCAACACATTAACATGAACACAGAAACTATGTCTAAAGTGAGAAAACTTTTCTAGTTTCAGTGGGTCTAAAGTTATCAAAGGCAGGGCCATAAATCATTAACTGTTTTTCCCTATGAAGGGTAGCAGTGGATGTCTCCATCTGCTGGTTACTTTTTCTTCCCTTTCTTCTTTTTCTGTGTGTCTGGAGACTTCTTTTCTGGCTCTACCTTCATCGCTGCCTCCTGAGCAGCCAGCATCTCCAAACGCAGGCGCTCAGCCTCCACGAGCTTGCTCCTGTATTCTTCTCGAACGCTGAGGATCTTATTCCGGGCTTCATCTAAGGAGTCCTGCTCCAAAACAGAGCCCCAAGCACATCAGTTCCATTGATAATGAATAATTCATTTATTCTTTCCTATGCCATAAGATTCATGAGGAAACTTACTGAACATTAACATGGGGTTTGGGACTTTGAATGTTTACCAATGCACAAAAGATGAAATTTCATCACAAGGTGTGTGAGATTTTTTTTTTAACACAGAGCAAACAGCTAAAGAAAGCATTGGTAGAAGAAAAATAGAGAAAGGTAAAGAAGGAAATTGGTAGTGTTTTTTTTAGAGTAACGGTCTGCTTCAAATGAGTTCAACAGACACAATCTGCCTCTTCCGTAGTGACTATCCCCCCCAATATTACTAGTTTTCCACTTATATTGTAGCCTCTCCACAATGAATCTGGACTATGATAAGGTCTTTCTGAATACTACCACCTAATCTGCTTTCTTTGCCATTGGCAGCTTGAGTTTCATTCTCACTACCCTAAATAATTATGTTATCAAGGACACGGATCGCCAATATCATTACCAGGACTATCACTTGTTTTTGTTCTCCACACACTTTCCTGGCTCATTGATTTCACTTGGTGTCACACTCCAGATTGTCCCTTCACCTCAATGAATGCTCCTTTTCATACACTGTTGCCGATCTCTCACTTTTTCCTTCATGTCTTCACATAGAGGAAGACACAATGCTGTTCACTCCTTCAAAATGGGTTGATAGATTGATGCTAGGCTGAAAACTTTCTAGACATGGCAGGTTTTCCTTCAAAATGAACTGTTGGAGAAATTTGCAATGTTTCTGCAACTAGCATGATTTTGTTGAGAGGCTGCAAGTCAGCATCAGACTTTCCAATGCTTTTTAAAAAATCATTTGTGTGTGTGTGTGTCTGTGTATGTGTGTGTTCTCTGTGGAGAACCAAGGGAGACTTCAGGAATCATCCTGGGTTGCTTCTACTTTTTTGCTTGGCTCTGGAGTTTCTCAACCTCTGCCCACCCACCAGGGCTACAAGTACAGGCTGCTGCCTTCATTTTTGCCTGGTGTTTTTATGTGGGATCTGGAATCCAAACTCAGGACCTTCTGCTTGTGAGGCAGATTCTTAACTCCTGAGCCATCTCTCCAGCCCTCCAATGCTTTTGATGAAAGAAAACTACCACATCTTCACCTCAAAATTCACTTCCTAACACCAATTGCACAAGTACAAGACAACTCTACTGAAGAAAAGAACCACAAAGATACAGATATCTTCAGGGTTTGCTTGAAGTAAGTTTAGGATATGCCAGAAAAATGTGACTTTACATATACATGAAGGGTGGGCATGCTTTTTCTATTTGATATGAGATTTGTTACTAGGAATTTTCTCTTAAAGTGCCTGCCTTCAAAACTGGGATGTTATTTGCACCTTACACTTGAATGAACAGGGTCTGGATTCAAAGCTGTCCTAGTGCAGTTCTTATCCTCATCTACTGTTAAACACAGAGAACAATAATGCCAACTATAAAATTCCTTTTCCTGCTAATATATATTGTGCTGCATTGAATCTATACAATTTTGACATTGACACTCGGATTCATTTACCAAACACACTTTCCACCTTTCCCTTTCCGGTATAACAGTGAGCCAAAACAAAGTCTCTCTTCACATACAACCTGTAGTAGAGACAGATTATAAATGTATTCCATATTTTGAGCATGTACTTACACTTTCATGTTAGAGGAAGTAAACATGTAGGATAAGTAATTACAGAAAATTAAGGTCAGGCATGATTAAGCAAAATCTGAAGGTGCAGATTAGTTAAAATGTGTCTAATGATGCGACAGACCATAAAAGGGGGGTGTTAACCATTTGGCTCTCTGAAGGGAAGGATATTCTAGAGATAGATCAAAGGAGTCTCAATGGCAGTGAAAGGTAAAGCTGTTACACTAGAAAAATGATTCTTCTCTCCATTTGAAATCTGTATCACCAGTAAAAATGTTCACACCCAGCAAAAATATCTTAAAGAAAATTAGGCCAGGCATGGTCAATACCATTATACAGTTCATAAATGTTTCCCATCCTCATGACTGCAGTCACGAAGTACCACCAACTGGTGACATAAACAACAGAAAGAGAGTCAGGTTCTGACTCACTATGTGATTTGCTTTAATAAAAAAAAGTGAACAGAAAGCAATATATGTAACACCCTAGATAAAGGAACACATAAACCACAAAGAAAAAGACATTTATTCCCTGGCTCTTTTTACAGAAAACTAGCTTACCAGATCCTGTGTTAGGTCACTGAAGCATTTGTTACCAGTGTGCCCTAGCATGCATCCTTTTGGCTGTTAAGCACAGACCATGCCAAAGAGAGGCAAAGATGGAAGAAGTAAGATCAACTTGGGTTCTACAACAGTTCTCTAGACAGAGAAAATGAGTGTTTGGAGTGGGGTGCTGGGGACAGAGTTAGTGGAAGGAGTAAAATTTGGGTAAATTTTGAAGGTAGAGTTGGGGGTTTCAGTGATGTTTGACCTGGGAAGATTGAGAGCAAGGACATCAGCTGGGTTTCTGCTCTGAGCAACTGAGAATGAAGTTGTTTGTTCAGGTGAAGACACTCAATGCAGTGACATGTTTGTGCTGAAGTGGGAGAGAGGGCTAAAAGAACTTATGTTGTGCAGTATTTATTTTGAAATATCTACTGGGCAAACGAGATGTCCATCTTTCACATTCCTCCTTACCAGTGGTTAGAAAATTCTGAGAAGAAGAAGGAGAAGGAGAGGAAGAAGGGGATGGGGAGGAGGAGGGGGAGGAGGAGAAGGAGAGGGGGAGAGGGAGAAAGGGAGAGACTGAGAGAGAAAGATCACATATATGTGTGCCTGGGGGGAGATGGGGATAAATCATTCACTTCCATCCTCCACAATGGGATGTCATCCACACACAATCAACATATCTTTCCATTTCTAGACTGACATCCTCATTTTCAATTAAGATCAGATAATTTCCACAGTATGGAAAACCTTGTTTGGACCTATGTTTCTGCAGAAATGGAGGAATGGCCATCACCCATAGCAAAGAGCTGTGGTGAAGATTTTCATTTTTTTAAAGATAGGCTCTAACCAAATAGGCCTAGCTGTTTGACTTTCTTCCTGCTGTACACAGTGCCACAGACTTGGACCCCTTTGTGCCTTCTGTATGGATTCCATGTGGAATTTGTCTATCTCAATTCTGGTACTGTAATTCTCACCTGGTTATTTTCTCAACTCACAAATACTTTGTTTCTTCTTTTTTTCTTCTCTTAGAGAACAGATTATCAATATGACAGTTTAGAGGGATTTGAAGAAGTAAAAATGGGGTGTGTATATCATGTGCCTGTCTTCCCTGGGAGATTTGTGAGTTGTGGAAGCAGATGTTTTAAAGACTTCCATTCAGATATGTGGTTTGGAATTTCTTTAAAACATTACAACGGAATTTGCCAGCTGGATATAGGCATGTACTTTGAACTCACCCTCATCTCCCCATACATGTCGAGAACTCCGTCCTTCAACTTGAAGCGTTCTTCCTGATCAATGTCCCGGAGACTCAGGATTCTGCTCCTGTACTGCCGAAACTGATGAATTTCTTCTGCCTTCTGCATTGCTTGCTGCTGGTTCATGTCGTCTGTCTGTAGCACAGCCTCATCTTTCATTTTCCTTGATGAGAGATAATCAAGTGAAAAATCATTTGGGAACTCCAAAGTAAATGTCACTTCTGAACTCAAAATTAATTTAGTATTATGTTGACAGGGAGATAGTCTGAATAGTCTGAACCAAATCAGATATCAAGGATAGCAAAAGTAAATCCTGATTTTTTTCCCTTTTGAAATATTTTTTTTTCTATGTGAATGTGTGTGGAGGGTGTATGTACATGCATATTTCCAGGTGTATGGGAGGGTGTGAATGTAGGTATTTGTGCACATGGGTGTGCATGTATGTGGAGGCCCAAGTTTGATATGGAGAATCACCCTTGATTGTTCTTCCATCTTACTCCTTTTGAGACAGAGTTTCTAATAATACCCAGAGCTCACTGATAGGGTGAGCCAGCTTGCCCCAAGGAGTCTACTTTCTGCCTTCTGAAGCTGGAATTACAGGAAGACTGTCACATCCAACCATTGTTTTTAGCTGGTTCTAGGGATCCAAAATCTTACCCTTTTGTGTGTGCAGCAAGCCCTTGAGAACTGAGTTACCTATCCAGCCCTCATCACTAATTTTTAGATGGGTTTCATTTAGATGGTGGGTTGTTTACTGACTCAGCAGTATATTAGGAAAATATCAGATACACTGATGATGTGATTGTGGGAACTGGTGTTCAAAACTAGGATAATATTTTGTGGGTTTTCCTTTTGAAATTATGCAGCTATATAATTTTAACAATGGTCTCAAACATATACATACCACTGTCTTTCTAATAATCCTATTGCTTTGTTCTTAAGAAAAGTCAGTATAACTAAATAATGGCAGCAGGAATGGTGAGAACTTTGTGTAATTTCAAATATTTTTTAAATAAACACTTAAAGGCTTTTATCATTAAATTAGTAAGACCATTTGTTAACTTTGAGATGTAAAATAACATAGTTTGAAAATTTGGAAGAACTGAAGATGTGATAAGCATTTAATTTTAACTTTTCAGTTGCTTAGCAACTGCCCATTGGCAAGGTATCCAAAATTATGTGGACACAGTTGTCTGCATTGTAAGTCTTACCTTACATATTGATCTAAATCCACAAGTTCCAGTGCTTTTTGAATGAATCCTGGAGACAACTCCAGAACCGCTGGAGATCGTGTACGAGATGTTGCTGAAATACAAAAGAACTAAGCTTTTAAAAATTCACTCACGATGACCAGCTAAATAACTAGCATATCTCATTTGAAACAAAAAATGTTTTCTGTGAAGAAATAACCACTAAGAAGACTTACTTTAGTAACTATGATCTGATTGAAATACAATTATAATCATATTTTGTTTCATACTTGTAAATATACCTATAGCTAAATAAAGTAAAAGAGTGAAATACACCATTAAAAGAGTAACACAATGCTTCCTAGTTACAGTTAGATGTAGGAGACTCAAACACCTTCTTACTATAAGTTCTAAGAAGCTTTACAGACAACTTAAATGATCCAAGAAGTACTTAAGGAATGTGAAGACCATCCCTACAAACTGTAGGAGTTGGAATTTACATTTGCTTAAGATACAATATCATTTCTTTAAGAAATATTCAATATACTGAAATGAGCAACATATAAAATACATGCAGTAAAACTCAAATTAACAGCAGCATTTTACTCCATGGACCCACAGAGAGCTTGCAAGAATATTTAACCAAGAATTTTGTTTTTTTGTTTGCTTGTTTCTTTATTTTTATTATCATTTTCATATTCCTATCCATAGAATTAAGGTCAAGTAACTTTGATGCATATTGTAGCACATATCATTAAAATAAAAAATATAGTAAAGCAGTATCATATATATTAATTAGAGATATTCATTCACAGTATACATGTTGCCAAGACTACACGGACTACACTTGTATATAAAATAACTATATATCCACATAGATATTATATATATGCATATGAAGTTTCCCTTTTTAATTAATAATTTTTTTATTTTTTCCTAGTTTTACAAGCATATCGAGTACTTATCCCTGCTTCCCTCCTTCCCCACTTCTTTCCTTCTCCTCTTTCCTTCCTCCTTACCCTCCCTTCATCAATCCAACTCACTACCTCCTACATGTCCACTTCTATGGACCCCAGAGTTCCCGCTGACTTGTCTACTCTTGTAGGGGTTCAGGCCTCTATGGCATACCAAGTGGCCCCTCAATGGGTCACCCCAAAAATAGGAACACTCCCCTTCACTTATTCAGCCTTAGTCCCCAAGGTTTCCACTGCATGTAATTATGTCTCCCGAGATCCTTGCTAGTCTGTAGGGGGATGTTAGTATGTCAATCATTGTATAGATTTGGTAAGGAAAAGTCTCAATGCAGTGAATTCCTGGTTGCAGTAGTTCCTGCCTTGAGTGGAACTTCTTGTCAAACAGTGGACCTTCCCATCTTTGGCTCTTACAGTCTTACTGCCCCTTCTTCTACACGTTTCTCTGCACACAACATTTCTTTAAAAGATATTCCAGATAGAGTTACCTATGAATTTCTCAAGTAGAGGTCAGAGAGGTGCTTAAAGCCTTGGAAATTCATACTTATCACTTCATGTTTTGTGCCATTTTAGAGTCCTCATTACCTTTAAATTTAATTTTCCTGCTACTTGAAGGGAGAGTGTAAGTTGTCCTATCTGATTATAGTGATCTTTCCAGACTTTTTTTTCAAGAAAAGTGTGAAAACATAATTTACATGCAAGAATGGCCATTTTAAGGATACAACTCAATACTTTCTAATTGATTTACTAGTTACCTTGATTGTCATAGAAATCCAGTTAAAACATTGTTATTGTTTTAAAAAGACCCCTGTGCCCATTTATAGTCAGTTTCTTCCCATCAGAGAGTCTGGGCAACTATTAATCTACATTTGTCTTCATGGGTTTGTACTTCCTGGATATCTCTTTGAAGTAGAATGGGTCGACTCAAAAAGCAAGTTATATTAAATCTTTTCTAAAACTTTTAAAAATATGTTGTGTATGTGTGCATGTGTGTTCATGCCTGCAAACACACACACACACGTGCACCACAGCATGCATGTGAAGGTCAGAGGACAACTATTAGGAATCAGATTCATCCACCATGTGTCCATGAACATGAAAAATATCCATTTTTGTAGTTATTTGATTTATTTCATCAGGGCTTTGCAGTTTTATTTATATATTCTATAGTTTTTGTTAGTTTTTTTACTTAGTTATTTTATCTTGAGTGATATTAATGAATATTATTTTAATTGACGCTTTCACGTTGTTTCTTCTTTTTACTTTATTTTCGTGTGTTATTGCTTTGGTCATGGTACAACGAGATGTTTCAGTACATGTATATATTAAATAGTGTATAAATCAGGCTAACTACAGATCTGACTCTTCAAACACCATTTCTTTATGGAAAAATTATTTTGACCTTTCTTCTGGCTTTTCAGCATTTACAGTATGTGATGTCATTTGTAGTCACACTACTGTACAGTAGTACACTGGACTTTCTTACTCCTATCTGCCTATATAAATTAGTATTTATTTATACATCTTTCCCATCTTATTTGCTCTTCTGTGCTTCCTGACTTTTGCTAACAACTATTCTATTCTCAATTTTTATGGCAGATGAATAATTTTGTTATATATATATGTGTAATATATGTCTGGTCAATTTCATTTAACTTTTTTATAAATTATTTTATTTTTCTAATTTTACAAAAATATTGAGTACTTATCCCTGCTTCCCTCCATCTCCACTCCCTTTCCATTTCCCTCCTTCCTTTCATCAATCCCTCCTTTTCCCTCCCACACTCCTGCCTGTCTGCTTCTATGGATCCCAGGGTTCTCTCTGGCTTGTCTACTTCTGTTGGAGTCTAGGCTTCTTGTGGCATACCAAATTGCCTCTCTTTATGCCACCCCACTGATGGGGGCATTTCCCTTCACTCATCCAGCTTTAGTCCCCAAGATTTCCACTGTTTATTCTTATCTCTCAGTTCCTCGATATTCTATGGGCACATGTTGGTATGTTAGTCATTATGCAGGTCTGGTAAGATATTGAGATGCTCTATCTCTATTGTAGAAGAAGATTTCTAGGTTGAGTGTTAAGTGTTTTTCAAATCTATGGATATAAAAGCAGCTATTTACAAAGAAGTTTGGTGAACTGTCTTCCTACCTATAAGTGCATTGGCTATTTTTCCCTATTGATCTATTTCCCTCCCTTTTTAGATTCTTGTTCTAGTTTACAGTAACAGGAATATGTTCCATTCTGACAAGCAGGTCTTGAATTCAAGCAGAAAACTGTTGGTTGCTCTTTGATACTCATGTCGCCATTACACTGGTGGTCACTTGTTGCCATTGTGATTTTAATTGCAACTTGCAAATCTCATGAGTTGATAGGGCTTGTGATTATTTTTCTCTACCAGTACCTTCTATAGTATTCCTTGGTACTGTGTAAGCTATCTAGCAGGAGGAAGTTCTCAGACCAATTTTAATTCATGTAGTTTGTCCATGTTCTGTGATCCATATATACTGTAATCTTTAGTAGTAGGGTGTTACTGACAATTTTTTGGAGAGCAATCAAGAATCATTTCACTTTTGATGTAAGGTTTATTTATGTTATATATATGACAGGATTTTGCCTTTTTATGATTAAATAGCATTACATTGTGAATTTTTAAAAATTTTTAAAAATTATTTATTCAATTGTGCATGTGTGCATGTGTGTATGTATGTCTGTGTGTGTGTGTGTGTAGAACCATGGGCAAATTTGGGAACCACCATGGACCGCCTCCACCTCTTCCTTGTGTTTTACTCTGCCCTGGGATTCACAGGCTCCACCCTATCAGGACCAGAAACACAGGCCGCCCCTGCTCTCTCCCAGTGTCTATACATGGCATCTAGGATCCGAACTCAGGACCTTCCACCTGCAAGGCAGAGAAATAACCCCTAAGCCACCTCTCCAGCCCCCTACATTGTGAATTTTTATCAGATTTCTTTTACCTATCCATTGGTTGATAGACACTCAATAAATGTGGGTGCAGATATCTCTTTGATATATACAGAGTAGTGAGATTTCTAAATCAGAGATAAGACTTACACTGGTAGGTCTGTGTCTATATATAATTTTCATGTACAGTTTTCTTTAGTGACTATACAACTTTAATTTCCAACCAATAGTTCATAAAGATTATCTTTCCTCTTTATCCTCAGTAGAATTTTCTTTTACATTTTTGATAGAAAATCTTTCTTAATAGAATCAGCTAGCATCTCTTTTGTTTTCTTGATTTGCGTTTCCCTGATGATTCATAATGCTGAGTATTTTTCTCGGTATCTCTTGGTTATTTGTGTACCATCTTTGGAGAAATATCTAAATGGTTCACTACTCCATTTTAGCAGAGTTTGTTGCTATTTTGTTGTATCTACCCACTTGTTTTATTTGGCCATATCTAGATGTTTCAGACAGTGATTTCTTATCATATATTAAGGTTTATAACATTTTCTCTTATTCTGTAGGTTTTCTGTTATCTTTTAGGATTGCTTTTCTTGGTATACAGAAACTTTTCATTTATTTTCATCAATGTCATTCTTTGATCTAACAAATGTTTGATGAAATTTTATTCATCTATTTTTGCTTGTGCTTTAGAATATCCATAGAATCTTTATAAGCCCAGTGTTCTCAGGTTTTCTTCTAGTAGCTTCAAAGTTTAGGTTTTACATTTAAACTTATAGTTTCTCCTTATCCTTGTGGATATTAAGTGTGTAGAGCACAGATTTCTGGGATTGTTCTTCTTTCCCTGAGGCATGTTCTCAACACAATGTAGTCTGCTGCTCTACTGCAGACTTTCTATGCTGTTGTTTGTCTGTGTTTCCATTTTTATGCTGATACTACACTGTTTACTCTAATTGTGTCCTACATTTTGAAAGTATTTCCCTTTTCTTTTGGCTCAAGTGTTTTGGCTATTTTTGTGTGTGATTTCATAAAATATTAGGGCTCTTTTCTAATGCTATAAAGAATGTTAAGTTGCTTTGACAGGCACTTCATTGAATTTGTAGATTATTTTTTGAAATCTTGACAATATTATGGGCTGTCTTTCCATTAGTGCATTCTTCACTTTTTTTTACATCAGTGTTTACAGTTTCCACTGTACACACATTTGATCTCTTCAATCAAATGTGATTGAATTTTCTATTTTTATTCAAGATAATCCACTATTGGCTCAAAGCAATGACATAGTTCTTTTTTTTAATCCTGAAACTTATTTTTAATCAGAGAAAAGGTAGATTTATTAAATAAAAGTGAGAGAGAATTCTCAAGTGTGGGAGGCATTTCAAGAGTGGGCAAAATAACACTGCATTACAATCTTGTATTCTTGACTGCAGTATCTTCATGTGGTACGTGCAACATTCTAAGTTCTGGCAGTGTATGCATTCCCTGTTGCTTTTCCTTATTGAGGTCTCCTACCAAGCCAGCTACACATGATCGCTGACTCTCGGGGCTTATTTGAACACAACACAGGCCTAAATACGTAATAAGATTCCAGAGGAGCAAGACATTTTTAATTTCTCAAAACCCACTATGAGTGTCTTGGTATTCAGATCATCACGTTCAGTTTTGGGATGCTCTATTGACTGCTCTAACCAGTGTCACAGGCTTAGGCAGCTGAGATGTTGATCACTTCCAAGTCTTTGTCACCAAGTGCCTGCTTATTTTCAACTATTGACAGACATGGAGCTTTTCTATAAAGCCTTAAATTACTTGCTACAGAGCTTAGGGTGATGATAGAATCTTACAGTCATATGCCAAATCCCTGCTATTCCCACCAGAGTGGTACATGTGTATCTTCCTATTATATTAACCTTAGTATAACATGCATTTGTTATATATTTTATAATACACACAGCTACACACACACACACACACACAACACACACACACACACACAAACACATCTTAGTTACTATTCTGTTGCTGTGATAAATATCCTGACAAAAAATACTTAGCCATGTAAGGGAGAAAAGGTTTGTTCTGGTTTTAACAGAAGTTAAAGCAACAGGTCTCTCCTTATACAAAAGTCAATCAAAATGGACCAGAAACCTCAATATTAAACCAGAAACTCTGAAATTATAGAAGAAAGAGTAGGAAGTACACTTGAATTGATGGGCCTAGGTTAAAGATTTTCTAAACAGCAAATGCCCATGAACCAAGACCAATAATCAAGAATGTGAGTTTGTGAATTAAAAAGCTTCTGTTCTGCAAAAGAAACTGTTAATTGTGCAAAGAGACAACCAAAAGAATGGTAGAAAAACCTATGCTAGCTATGAATCTTCGGAGTATACAAAAATCTCAAAAAAACTAAACACTAAGAATACAAACATTCCAACTAAAAATGGGCCCTGAAACTAAACAGTGAATTCACTCAAAAAGGAATTGAAATATCAAACAAATATTTTAAAAGATGCTCAACTTCCCTGATTACCAGAGAAATGCAAATTAAAACTACCCTGTGATACCATCTTACCCAGTCAATATGGCTAAGATCAAGAACACAACAACAGAGAATGCTGGCGAGGTTGTAGAGAACAAGGGATGCTCATTCCCATTGTTTGTGGGAGTATAAACTAGTACAGCCTCTTTGAAGATCAGTGGGGAGGGTCCTTAGAAATTTAAAAATTGAAGTGCCATATGAGCCAGTTATATTACTGCTAGGGATATATCCAAACGTGTCTACATTTTATCAAAGACACTATTCATCTATGTTCATTGCAGCTCTATTCACAATAGCGAGAAGATGAATCAGCCAACATTCCCATCAACAGAGCAATGGATAATGAAACTGTGGTACATATACATAATGGAGTACTATGCACCCATTTGCTGGTAAATGGATGGAACTGGAAATTTTAATACTGAGTGAGGTATCTCAGACATAGAAAAGCTAAACACCACATGTTCTTTTCTTACATGTGGATGCTAGCACTGATAGCCTTGTCAATGTATTAAGATTCAAATTATTGTAAAAGCCAGAACATTCAAAAGGGACCAATAACTGAAAGGTGGGAAGGAATGGTTAGAGTGAAACCATTTAAAGAAGAGTCTTAGGATATCATGACAAGTAGGGCGAGGGAGGGAATAATTGGGAAAAATATGTAGTATGGAAAGAGAGGATGGGACGTAGAGGGATAGAGAGACTTACAGAAAAACCCTAAAATTGTGGAAGTAACCCCAAAGGCACTTCCTATGCTAGTAATATTTCACACAAAAATGTCTTTTAAAGAAAAGAGGAAGATTTGGCAGTCCTATGCAGAGGAGCGTAGAGTGAGAAAAACGGGGAGAGAGGGGAGGAAGCCCTGAGCTGATTCACCTAGAACCCAGTAACAAAATTATACTAGAAGTTACAGGAATGTGACACTTCCTGATAAAATGTTGTTCAGAGAGGCCTCAAAGACCTCCAAATATTGTAGGCTTTTGCCATTGCCCTTGGTTGCTTTCCAAAAACTGTCAGTAAGAAGATTCAACAAATAAGGATAACAGAACATGGGCAAAATACATCAACTAGAACTGGTCTGAGAACTTCCTCCTTGCTGGATAGCTTACACAAGTAACAAGGAGTACTGTAGAAGCTACTGGGGGAGAGAAATAATCACAGGCCTTATCAACTCATGAGATTTGCAAGTTGCAATATAAATCACCATGGTAACAGGTATTCACCATTGTAATGGTGACATGAGTATCAAAGAGACAACTGACAGTTTTCTGCTTCAACTCAAGATCTGCTTGTCAGAATGGAACATATTCCTATTACTGTAAACTAGAGCAAGAACCTAACAGCATGGAAGGAAATAGATTAATAGGTAAAAACAGCCAATGCACTTAAGGTGGAATACAATACACTAAACTGCTCTGTAAATAGCTGTTATTATACCTATAGATTTGAAGAATACAACACTTAGCCTAGAAGTCTTCTTCTACATAAGAGGTAGAGGATCTCAACACCCTGACAGGATGCAGCCTAAGGCAGTAGAAGAGCAATGATGTGGACAGCGATGGCCAGTCATAATGCAGAGTACCAGCAATCCATCAGGGCTCGCCCTAATCAGGCCAACCTAATCTCTATCCTAGTGGAAGAAGGGAGAGTGAGATTTTTAAGAACATAAGATGGGAAGGTTCAACATTGGACAAGATATTTCCATTCAAGGCAGGAGTTTTGCATCTAAGAACACACTGCACTGAGACTTGTCCCTACTAGACCTGCATAATAATTGACATACCAACATGCCCCCATAGACTACCTAGGAACTCAAGAGATATAGGAACATACAGCTGAAACCTTGGAGACTAAAGCTGGATGAGTGAAGGGAAAAATGTCTTTATCAGTGGGTTGATTCAAAGAAAGGAAACTTGGTATGCCACAAGAGGCTTGAACCTCCACAGGAGTAAACAAGCCAGAGGGAACTGTGGGATCCATAGAAGCAGACAAGCAGGACGGTGGGAGGAATTGGGATGGATGAAAAGAAGGGAAGGAAATGGGGGGGGGATAGAGGGAAGCAGGGATAAATACTCAATATGCTTGTAAAACTAGAAAAATTTAAAAAAGATAAAAAATGAAGTTAAACAAGAACTAGAATAGGAGCTAGCAATTGGTCCTTTTTGCACCTACAATTGGGAAGTAGAGAGCAATGAATGCATGTTACTACTTATATTGCTTTCTCCATTGGAGACCTCTGTCCACGATGCAGAGGGAGATTCTATCCACGTAGAGGGTACACCCATATCAATGAGGTAATGAAGAAAATCCCTCACAGCATTTTCAAGCTGACCTTATCTATTAATATCTTCCAGTACTAGCT
>JALPQD010000037.1:0-30354 GCA_023101885.1 Typhlomys cinereus
GAGGGCCGATCTTTCCACATCAATTATGCAATCAAAACACTATCATATAGGTGACTTTTGAAACTATGTCACACATTTCTATAAAGCTATAAGCTTTATAGAAGCTTATCAAAAGTAGAGGAAGAGAACATAGAGTCCTTAGGAAGAAAGGAAGACCCTCTAGTGATTAGCAAGGTGGGCGCAATGACTTCAGATCTACAAGGCCAATGCTCTAAGGTCTTGCAAGCAGATTATTTTGCAGAGGTTCCAGCAAGGAAGGACCTCAGTCAATAGCTCTTGATTTTATCCTTGAAACTATACATTCACATCTGAAAAGAACTTTGGAAGAAAAACCCTGTAATGTTTCAGGATGCTAAATTTGCATAGGTTTGTTATGGTAGCAGTAATCAAAAACTAATACACTGTATTCACATTAATTCATCTGAACAATAAATCACACATCTATTCAATATTTTGCTAATATCTTCTGAATTAGTTTATAATTGGCCTGCTTGGTAATATAGCCTGGTTTTAATCTCTTTCTCTCAGGCAATCTGTAATAACAATAAAGGTAGTTTCCCAGCATGATTTATGTTCAGGATATGCACTCACAGGAGAAGTTTTAGAAGTTTTCTGAGATATAGAATCTCTGACTACTGAGATTTTCAAGACAGAGACAACCATTTGATGTGTGCTCTCACTTTCTGTGTATAGAAACAAGTCTTAATCATGAATGCCCACTATTCCCAAAGCAATTTAGTGAGACAATTATCCTAATGTAGGGACAGCAATTAATGTGTCTGATGCACTGTTTCTCCATGACCAGGCTGTGTGACATGTTCCAGAATCCTTCAGAAACCTAAAGCAAATGTGGCCTCACTGGGTAGATGAGATTTGAAATTGCTTAAACCAGTGACCACAATAATTCCTTATGCCATCTATTAAAAAAAAAAAGAGTGTGTGGAACAGCTTAAACTTTCTCCACTTCCCTATTCTGACACTAACAAATAGTTTCCTACATAATTGAAAAGTGATTCTTCCCTGAATTGCCCATTATCTCTGCTGTTTTCTTTAGACTGCTCAGAAAGTAAATAAACTGAAGTTTGAAAGAACAATAATAAATTCTGTCACTCTTTCAGGCTTTAGGTGAGGGATTCATGTTAGATCTTACCAGGAATTCAAGACATTAAAATGCCACCTGGGGCTTTGTATTTGACCTTGAGTCAATATAGATGGAAGCTCAGCACGGTGGAGATGTCTCTTGTGGTTGGGAAGAAGATTTGCGGTGGGAAAAGGAGGAGGGGCAAACTTGGGCAATAAGGAGGAAAGATGGCCTGAAATCATGGAATTCATAAATAAAATTCCAGGACAGTAAAAATAGGCTTCTTTTTCCAAGGAAAAGGAATGGGTAAAAAAGGATAAGGAGAATAAAACTGGTTTAAAAGTTAAAAGTGAGGGGGCTGGAGAGGTGGCTCAGGGATTAAGCCTCTGCCTTGCAGGCAGAAGGTCCTGAGTTCGGATCCTAGACCCCACGTATAGACGCCAGGCGGAAGCGGGGGCGGCCTGCGCTTCTGGTCCTGGTAGGGCGGAGCCTGTGAATCCCGGGGCAGAAGGAGGTGGAGGCGTCCATGGTGGTTCCCGAATTCGTCCGTGGTTCTACACACACACACACACACATGCGCGCACACATACATACGCACACACGGACAATTGAATAAAAAAAAAAGAATTAAAAAAAAAAGTTAAAAGTGAGGACGTAGGTGAACTTAACACATACCAGGAATCTCACTGAATTCCAAACACCCAATTAAACACAGTAAAAGTTTAGAACTGAATAGCCATGTGGAACAAACATGCTTAGAACAAAATTTGATGATAGAGGAAATCTGAGCAAATACCTATTTCCTGCTGTGTAATAGATGCTTACAAGACCCCAAAGGAGATATATTGCCTATAGCTGAGTTGGTGTCATGACTGTATGCGTACATACTTGCTAAGCTAAAGTGAAGCACGATGCTTCAAAGACAAGTAATTGTTGCCCTATTGCAACTATCTTTAATTGTACAAAATTGGAAAAACTTAAAAAATTAATTTAATGAAGTCAAAGCTACTCCTTCTTCCCAAGAGTTCGGCATATTCAGCTCAAAAATCCTTCACTAATTCTTGGCTTTTAGGTATTTCTTATCAGTTTGCTTTCAATTTTACAAAGTATGTATCATTTTTATTATGTTCATGAGAAAATCGTAAGCTGATGTCATATTTTTGCAGTTACTATAGACATTACAAAACACCCACTTTCTCATAAATAAGTAAATATGAATGCTGTTTTATTCTTTCTTCTTGCTGCTATAAGGCAAAACAAGTATAGAGTGGAAAACAGGCAATTTATTTGACTTACAGTCCCAATAGGGAGATGGAGTCCATGATGGTGGGAGATTTCATAGCAGACTGTCTCTCTAGGAAGCAGAAGATGGTGGGCAGGTTCAGGTCACACAGGCATTGTGAAGGCACAGAGGAGGCAAAATTAGGAAGCAGGGCTGGGGTCACAAAACCTCCGAGACCACTACCTGTGATATACCTTCCTCCAGCAAGGCTCAGCTTCTCAAGTTGACATGGCCTTACAAACATCAACTAAGGATTCAAACACATGAGCCTGTGTGCAGGACTCACAGCTAAATAATGGAAATAAATAACTAAATCAATAAATTCTGAAACCACGCATTCACTCTAAGAAACCGAAGGTGCTTCACTTTGATGTCCCATTTCTTAATATCCACATTCTTTATTCCTTTCATAGTAAATATTATTGCCTGCTCATTGAAATATTTTTCCAAATTAGATCTGCTGTGAATTCTATTGATGCATATTTACTAATAAAATAGCCTGCTCGGCTAGAGAGATGGCTTGGTGATTAGGCCTCCACATCACAAACAGAAGGACCTGAGTTCATATTCCAGATCCCACATAAAAACAGGAATGTTCATGGTCTGCATTTCCAGAGCCTGGGAAAAACCGCAGGAAAGTATAAAGGAGGTAGACCAATCCAGGATAATTACTGAAGTCATTCATGGGCTTCCATAGGCATTCACAGTGCCCTTTGATACACACACACACACACACACACACACACACACACACACAATCTATGAATGATTTTTGAGACTAAGTTGTTCTTAATCAATGTGTAGTTTATTTTAGAATGATACATGTTTCTTGATCCTTTGAATATATTACTACCAAAATCTGCACTGTATTTTTTCTAAAGAGACCCATTTAATAAGTGGTGATTTTTTAGGTAGAAAAGTCATTTTTTGATCTCTACATTTACCCTTGCCTGCTTTCCATGAATATTTGTAGCCCTCAGTGCTTAATACTCAAGTTCTTTCTTGTTCACTATTTTTTACTTCTTTTACTTATATTTTCTTCTTTACTTTCATTGTTTTTCTTCTTGACTTTCTTTACTTTTATAGTAGCTGTTGGCATCTTGGGACTGAAGACTGAAGAAGCACAGTGTCTTTTAGTTATATACACATCACATCCTGGATTTGGAGTACATTTTATCATTCAATGGGTTATGTGTCAGAATAAAGTTCTCAGAGTGGCAGTGTGGGACTTGAGAAGTGTCAGGGTCTCGACAGAGATCAATATAGTCTTGTGGGCATGAGTTCTCACTCTGAGCATCATTGGTTATTATGACAGCTGGTTATTAGCTGAGCTTGTCATCTCTGTCCAGTGTGTATCATGCAGACCTGACAGCTTATTACTGTCATACACAACCACCATGCATGATAGTATGTGGTAGCTGAAGCCCTTAGAACTTATTTGCCCTATCAACCATGCCTATTGCTTCATAACTAAATTTGCCTCAGTTCTTTTTGTTTAATACCCTTCTTTATGCCCTTAACTATTAACACACTAATACATTTGCTTCATGTATAATTTGGTATCCATGGGACTTGCTTCTCATTTGCAATGGTCTTTGTGTATTATTTATTCACTTACACATCATAGTTTTTGCAAGTGTCCTGCTTGAAGACTTTAATGGAAAATTAGTTAAGCAATCCCTCAGGAAAATTATCCCTCACATTGTCCAAGTGAACATGGTCATAAAATTTTGGTCTCAAACAATTATGAGTCAGTTGCTGGTTTGAGACATCCCAGTAAAAGGTTTTCTTCCTTACACTAGGTTAAGAGACAAATGATTGTGGAGTTATTCAGTGCTTTTCTTCTGAGAAAAGGAATTATATATTTAGTACCTGTATTCACGGAGTACCAACCAGAGGATTATCACTTCACTACAAACCTCCATTTGTTCTTTGTCAGGTGCGCACATTAGTTTTCTATAATTTTTTCAGCAATAAGGTGATTTTATTTGGATTTTATGGCTCAAATAAAGAAACTAGTCCTAAGACCCAGTCTCAATTCCAAGCAATCAGAGCTAACTGATTTCCATTATTCATAAGTACATACATAGATGTGGTACAAAAATCTGTGGAACATGACTCATTGGTGAATTATATGTCTTCCTTGACAGAAGCAGGAACACACTTTAGTTCACACAGTCTTTCATGGAAACTCTCTCTTCTGAACTGACATTATATTTGCTGTGGTGTATCACCCTTTCTAAGTCTGAGGAAGTGCTCCTTTCTGGTTAGTTTTAATGGTATCAAAATGAGGACAGATCACTCATGTTAATTTGCAAACCTCTGAGATCTGATACAAATATCACTGACCACAACAGGAGAGGTTTTCTGCCTTTCGATGTTTTTTTTTTTCTGTCTTTAAATATCTTTCAAAAAATTTATCAACGTCACTCAGCGCAGCTCCTGATGCTGAGTTGTATTCACCCAACCTACTGAGTACTGGCTTTATAGTAGCTGGTTTTCGGTTTTAGACTTACACAGCACTATGTGAGAAAGAAAATTACCTGTCAATGGGCCTTTCCAATAAAGGGGAGACGTTCACCAGTGCCAAATGATCACATAGGATAACAGGGTGTATGACCTTTTGTGGTTTCAAGAGGGTGAATATTATTTCCTGAGCACTATTATTTTAGTAGTTATAATTATGCATGATCACTAATACCAGTCACACATATTAGCCTAAAAGAATATTTTTATCAGACTTCTCTCCACTGACCTTAAAACTTTTCCTCAGTATTTATACTTTTCTTTATATCTACAATATCTATGATTCTCCATATTCTCTACTAGAGCTGAGGAGGAAGTAATCCATATTCACATATCCTGCATGTCCACACAAGATGACTTGTACTGTTTAAGTTTAAGGGATTATACTCAAAAAATGATAGCAAACAGGATGGAGTTTGTTTCTGATTCAAATGCATTGTATGTTTTAAAGCCAAATATTTGGTGACTTACTTATTACCTCTGTGCACATAACAGCAAGTCAGTGGAAAAAATAAGTAGTGGATAAAATAGTGGGTTTGTCTTTGTTTCAGATGCAGGTAAAAAGTTGAAATCATTATCACATACATCTGTCATGGACATCTGTAACTATCAAACTTATGAAATGAAACACAGGAAAGGTATGAACATGTTCATTACTTGCCATTTATCCTTCAACAGTATCTCATTAAGCTGCAATTATTAATATGTACTTATATGTCAAATACAAAATCTAGAGAACTTATCACAGAATATTAGAATGAGAAATTTACTGGATTAATTATTATTATGAAAATATGGTTCATAAGAATAATTTATATCATTCAGAAGCATGAAAGATAATCATAATTGTGGTATCAGTGTTGGCAGAAGATACCTCAAATGGATAAGAGGTTGTTTGTTCTGGAGTTGATTATGATAACATTGTCCATTATCCAGGAACACAGATTCAACTTTCTGAAATTTCTGTGTTCCACTATTGAAGCAATTTTTTGAGACTTTGTAAACACAGAACAAAAGAAACCATGAATCAAGGCACTTTTCAATACATCCTTAGGAACATCAGGTACGTGGGTTCAGAAAAGTGGAGAAATCTGTTATAGGTTACAGATGCTATCTAATAGCATTCTTAGCTTCCCTGTCATTGGAAACCAAGAATAGTGCTGTGCAATCCAGAGAATTTATCCAATAGTCACCAGAATGAAAAGTCACTTACAGAGGGTATTGATAGCTCTAAAGAGTAGCGGTAAGATGATGAATACAACTCTCAGACAATACAGACAGGAGGAAGATCCATGAAATTAAGTGTGTTATAGTCAGAACTCCATTGATGAATGAGACTATAAAACTGTGGAATCAGTTTTGTTCAAGAATTGATACTCATGTAATCTCTAATGTGCATACATGTGTTTATCTATATAATCCATGTGAGCAAAAATGTTTAAAACAAATCCCATAAAGACAGAGAACCCCTCTAGGGGTCTCTATTAGAGGAAACAGAGGGCGAGATGCTTGTGCACAAGCCTGATGACCCAAACGTTATGAGGGCTTCCACATGGAGGAAAGAAATAACTGACTCTTGCATGTCCTCCTCTGCACATACACTATGGCGTATACACACTTACCTGTTAATAAAAGAAAAAGAGAGATAACCCAATATTGACCAGAAAAAAAATACAGCAAAAACAGTATAAGTACCTAGCAAAGTAGCTCATCCAAATAGTTAATGAATGTATGTAAAGTGCTCCACCTCATTGGACATTAAGGAAATGGGAATTTCTTTCATATGATGCTGCTATGCACACAGTAGAATGACTGACTTATGAGTGTTATGTATGTGAACAATGATACCAGGGATTAGTGAGAACATGGTGCAAGGGGATATTTTGTTCTCTAGGTGTATGCAAATGAAGCCTAAGGGGAAACTTCCAGTCTCTCCTGAAGCTAACATAGAGACACATTTAATATATGCACAAAGGCTCTTCAGTGAAGCCTTCACATGAACACAAGTGAATGAATTTTCTCAAAGTATGATATTGCTATGTTTACAGCAATCCTACCCATATTCTTAAACTAGAATACTGTTTGAGCCCATCAAGAATAAAATGATATGTAAATGCAAGAGCGATCCCAGGACCTTAGAACAAACTTTTATCTCAGGCTCAATTTATTTTATTTTTTTAAAAGACATTGATTTTATTTTATTTTTTTGAGACGTTAACATTTGTTATTTATCTCCTCTCACATTTCCTAAGAATTTTCTTCATTATAATATTCTATACAAGGAACCATATAAAGTTCAAAAAGAAACCAATCCATGGTGCAAAATTCATGATTGTGGTTATTTGAGGGAGGGGAAATAAATGCTGATGAACAAGATGAGTCTCACAGGGACATATAATGTCCTCTGTTTTCCTATCTTGGTTCTAACTTTGTCACCTCATTCCTTTTCGGGGGAGACATTAAACTCACAGTCTGTGTACCTGTGTCTCTGTGACATGCTTCATATGAATGGGTTGAAACGCACATACTCGAAACCAAGGATGGCTTAGTGATCAAAGTGCTTGCTGTGTAGATATGAGGAGCAGAGTTGAAATGTCCAAAACTGCAGTAAAATCTTGGCCATCATGGTGCTTTCCTGTCATCCTATCACTTGAAGCAGGTGATTCTCAGGACAAAATCTGGACAAACAGACTGAGAAATGTCAAGTCCATGGTCCACCAGGATACCACACCTCAATAAACAAAGTAGAGTTCGATAGAGGAAGATACTTTATGTCAACCTCTGACCACCGCATCCATTTCTATGCTCTCACACGTGTATGCACTTGTCTACATATGCATGTGCCAATACAAATGCAAAAAAATCATACACAATCATGTACACTACACTATACACACATACACACATACACATACACATACACATACATATACATATACTGATTGGAATCTTTAAATAGAGCTTGTATCTCCTCTATGACTAGAAAAGAAGGTATAGTAAGTACTAGCAAGAACTGGAGAAATTTTGTATTTTCTTCTTGGATGATGCTGCTAAGACTTTATCTATAGCTGAGCTACACCATTAAGAGATTTCTAAATTGGATTTTTCACATAGGATTAAAAACATTTTGATTGTCATGGGCTATAACTGCATGTTAACTTATTTTCAAATTTTAAACAGGAATGAATCCATGCAAGTCAGTACCATATAACTGCTGCCCAGATTCTGAAAGCAGTTCATGACTCTAGAGGCTTTGATTTATGAATTCTTTTAGCAAAGCTTTTAAGGTAATAAAGTATCAATTAGGCAAAATGGAAGCTAAATAAAAAATAAATGGCTTGCTTTTTGTTAAATAGTTAACTGGAATAAATTTTATTAGAGAAGTCACCTACTAGAACAAGAGGAATAGAACGAAATCCTATGTCAATTACCCATCACTCTGAAACTTTGTGTCCTCCGGAGTAAGATTCCTGTTTTGGTGAGCAATATATCCATACTTTGCTAATAAAGACGTGCTCACAAATGTATTTCAAATGAAGTGTTTTATTTTGACAGAATCAATAATTTAAGTTTTGCTGTCATTGTTTGGAAAGAAATGCAATCATTTATGTATAATACACATATATTGAGTGTCATCATTATCTACAGAGTTATACAGCTGATAAATAAGAACCTGCTCTCACAGAAAGGGTAGATTATAGAAATTCCAAGAATCCTTCAGATTTTATTGCAGTTCTCCCCAGAGCTTCCAGATGAGGTAGCATAACTTTTTTGCATTACTGAAAGAATCTATCTTAATCTTTTCACATTAAAAAAGTATAACGTAAATCTCTAACAATTGTGGCGAGTGTTTTGAAACAGAATTCACTATTGATCTCTTTTTACTTTTTTCCGCTTTGTGTTCTTGAGACAAGATGTGCTCATGTAGCTCACACTGATCTTGAGCTCACTACACAGCTGAGCTTGACAGTGGCCTCTGACCATCTAAACTCCACCTACTGAATGTGCTGATACGGGACTTATGCCTCCCTCCATACTCATTCCTTACAATGTGCTACATGGTGCAGTTTTAACATAAGGAACAGACAGACAAGATCTCTACATTTGTGTGTGCGTTCTAATTTTCAATGAGTAGGAATGATAGACATCTTATACCTTTTATCACAAAGTACTGTTCTTCAGGATTTGAAAGCCAAGAGTTTAGCCCCGACTTTATTATTTATTTCAAGTCATGCACTAACAACTCACTAATAAGGTAAGAAAATCATCACAGAACCTAAATTGATTATGTGATAGTCAACTACAAATAAATCAGGATGATTTACTTAATATAATATAAATGATCTACAGATCTGCGTGCATTGTTATTCACAGACATGTATCTATCAACAGATCTCTCACCTTACTTTAATCCTTTATAACAATTTCCAAATTATACTAAAACTGCCAAGAACCCTGAAAATAATAATTCTCATTACTGCATCTCCAGTCTCTCTTACTCCATATTTTGTGAATTGCAACTAAAATTGTTCTTTTAAAGTATACTTATGGTAATTTACATTCACTCTGCTCAGAACATTTTAAAGGATATATCATTTCTTAAAATGGGTATTCAGCTTGAAAGTCTCTCTCTTCCCTCATGCATATACTTAGTCCACTGTACTCCAGAATATACACAGAAAGTTCCAACTGCTAATACTTTAAGCCATAACAGTGAAACCAATTTAGAAAACTGAGCGCTATATATTTTGAAGCTTGATTAACCATAATTAGTTTCAAAGTTTTTTGCGAGATTATATGAACAAGACAAAGATGTAAAAGTTTCTGACCACAGTAAATGCTGTTTTGCAAGGAAGAGCATATGAGGGTAAGTAACTAAAACTAGTTCCACCGTGTGTTCCAGATTCCTCTTGCATTTGTGTTTATCCAAAGCAATTGAAATTAGGACTCCAAATAGATGTCTGAATTCCATGTACATCTTATTGTACGTAGTCAAGTAGCAGATGCATTATAAGTAAAAATATACTATGCACATGCAATTGAATGTCTTACATGGCCTTAAAAATAGACATTGTGTGACTTATAACACTTTTGCATTTAGAAAAGAGTATCATTGATGTATTAATCACAGCCAAGAGCAACAAATAATGTACCACCACATTACTTTACAGAGGTCATAAAAATTTGAATAGAAATGGAGTGATGATCACCAGAGACCAGGGGGGGAGAAGACAGATAACGTTCAGAATGAGTAGAAAGGAAGCCTTAGGTAGGAAGTAGGTGATCTATTTCAGAACATAGGAATGACAGTTATTAATGATGCACATCAATAATCAAAAATAGGGAATCTTTAATGCTCCCAACATAATAAACAAAACGTTTTTGTTATTGCTTGTACTAATTACTCTGAATGAATAAATAAAAATCTTACACATGTATTGATGCATTATGTTTTGCCTCACAAATACAATTTGTTGAATGAAAAATAAAATTAAGGGTAAAGCTGAAATTTTTATAGCAAATATGAACAAAATATTCACAAATTTAAGGGTATTCACTAACATTTACCCAAATTAACAATGTTCTAGCTCGTGAAAGAATCATACAAAGAATATTGCTTCACACTGGTAAAAATAATGGAAAAAAAGAATAATAGGGAAGTAATCAACATGTTTCTGCTTGCTCAGAATAACTTATAAAGTAATTAAATAAAAACCAAAAAGTAAATAAAATGTTTTCAAATGAATAATTTTGACATTGCAGTGAATGAAAAGTGTCCATAATGTGCCCATTTTGTGACCAGACTAAAAAAATCTTACTTATAAAAAGAAAATCTATGATCACAGCCTTCACCAAAAGAGCAACTTTTCCAAATATCTGGAATACATAAATTTTTATCCTTTCTTACTGATGCATAAATATAGTGAATTTAAATCATTTCCACTTACATTACCCAATCCCATCTTTCCTTCACCCAATGAATTTTTCTTCTTCCCAGTCTTCCTCCTACTTTCATGTCTTTGTGTGTATGTGGCCAATTGTGCAATTCAGATAGAAATTTCAATTTGTTTGGGGATCATAATCCATCCTGAGTAAGTGTTGAAGATAATATGTTATTCCAGCACTTGATGAGGGGAGACATGGGATTCTGTGAGCAAGATTGCTAGCTGGATTAGAAAGCTCCAGACTAAGCAAATACCCTGCCATGACATATATATACTAGAAAGTGACTGACAAAGATATCCAACTCTCATCGTTTGAAATGTGAGTTGTGCCCCACAAGTTCACATGTTTGAATCTCTGGTTGTTTGGGAAGGTCACGACACTTTTAAGAAGTGGAACCTTGCTGGAAGAAAGCAGTCACAGGTGTAGACCTAGGAGAAATCTATTCTTGAGGTTGCAGCAACTCTCAGCCTCCGTGATGTGTGCAGTGACTCAGGGCACCGACAGCTTCTGCCAGCCAGTCATGCCTTTTCCACGCATCGTATCTTCCCTCTGGAATAGTAAGCTGAATAAATCTCCTTTCTCCTTTAATTTGCTTGACTTTGAGTGTTCACTCACAGCAATAGAGAACAGTAGCTTGTACACCAGCTCCACCTCTGACTTCACATACAAAATGCACACATGCATGCACGCCCACACTTGCTTGTGTGTCCGCATACATAGCCATGCATACACATATGCATGAGTGCCACATAGGCATATATACTCAAAACATAAAGTAGTAAAACCAAGTAGAGAAAATACAAATATGAGAGAAGTTCAAATAAGTAATGACTTTTTTAAACATTTGCTGACCATCCTTCATTAATGCCTAGAACAAATCAGTATAGTCTTCCTGATGTGGAATGAGAGGGACCAAATGAGGGATTGTTTCCTTGTTTGACAAATGACAATGAGAACACATGCTATAAATACCTCTCTCAGCCTTCCCTCTTCATGATAAAACATCAGAGGGTGGCTCCCATCTGGGATACCAGGTCATGACCCTCCCATTAACGTATTCGTCACAGTGCTCTGTGATCTCAGTTTAGCGTTGATGTTGGTACTGTCAAGTCCATTTCAGGCTCTGTGGTCCTGGATTACTCCAAGGAAACTTAAGTGTGAAAAAATGTAGGACACCATGTGAATATATGTCATCTTTTCAGGATAGTAGGGTTATATTTTTAGCTGATGTTAATGTGTGGTCTTGACACTTTTAGAAGGTGGAACTTTGTGGAGAAACGTAGGTCACGGGGGGGAGGATCTTAAGGGTGGAGATCCCTACCCTGTTTCCCCCAAGCAGGCTCTGATCTTGTAGCTTGTCTCTTGTTATCTCTGCCTCTGTGATATCTGTGACCTATGCTGTCTCCGGCATCTTCTGTCCGCCATGCCTTTTCTGCCATAATGGATTATATATCCTCTCTGGGATCGTAAGTCAAATAAACCTCCTTTTTCCTTTAAGCTATTTGTGTGTGTGTGTGTTGTTTCAAAGCAGCAGAAAAAAGCGGGCTGCAGCCTTGTTGCATGCCTGGATGCATTCCGTCAGTAAGAAGACTTTATTCACCTTTTTAGATTCACTACAATATCTAAGCCAAAAACTTTCCTGTTTCAGATTTGAAGCAAAGTTTCATGTTCTGTATTTTTAAAAAAATCTCCTAGTGCACAATTCTATGAGAGAGACATAGGTAAACTTTCCATATCATAATAATATATAGGTCAATATATTAAATTCACTAACGTACATTTTGCACCTCTTACATGATGTAGAATGTTCTAGATGTACCTGATAAGTAAACCTGCCACATATTCAAATTTTAAAAATGAGGTGTAGAAAGTTTTATTGGCTTTGCTGTGGAAATAATTTAAAGAAGTGCATGAAATGCTACCATGTGAATATTAACTATATGCAATTTTTATTTGTTAAATGAACTTAAGCCCACATGATGGTCCACTTGTCATGGCTATAGACAACAAACAGAAACTGCAAAAGTTTGAATTTAACTAACAGAAAATTCAAGGGTAAATATTCATTATGATGTAAAGTGATTACTCAGCTAGTAAGAGTTGATATCGATGTAGGTTAACATCTTGTCGAGGTTAGTATTCACAAGGAAGAAGACCTGCTTTGCCCAATAGGATCTAAGACTTTGACATCACAATGGAGTTGTTGAGCATCTTGCTGGCAGAACTTGAACTGTGATCAAGGATTCTAGGGATAGTTTACTGAGAAACCAAGTAGGGAGTATCTTGTTAGAATGCAGAGTTCACGACTTTGAGAAACTGAATGAGATGTTACCACTTCAGGAAACATATCTGAGGATCAGACCTACTTGAAACACTGAGCATTGTCTTTTCTCCAGCAGTATCTCTGAAATAACCTCCTCATGCAGAGTTAAAGATACCATTATGTATATTTAATGGTCTAAGGCAATGGTCCTAAAGCAAATAAAACTGTGAAGTAATAAATCTACAGCAAGAACAACCCGTGTATTCTCAATGTCTCTATGGCTCTATCTAACAATGAAAAGGTTCTAATAGTTTTGTGTGACTTTCTTAAATTCTCAAATATTACAACTAATTATGATTCTGCTATGGCCTGCATGAAAAGGTACTTTAAGTCAGGAGAGATCTTGTCTCAAAGAAAGTGTTGATAGTATCTCAGCCAGAAAGGTTATTTTCTGCCTTTGCAACCACAAGTGTGTACAGATAAAACAGGCAACATGCATGCAGAGAAAGTCACACACGCAGTAGACACATGTGCAAGGAAACTGTAATATAAAAACTATTTCAGTACATTTAGTCTACCAAGCCCCAGTTGTGCAGGTTAGCCTATCTTGAAGGAGTTTAGTGCATAAATATTAATTGTCCAAAAACATCTAATTCAAAGTCTGTTTTTTTAAAGTGGTAAATAGTTTGTGTTATTTTGATGTTATACTCCCAAAACACCACCTACACAGTATTCTGTAGAGCATTGATGTGTTGTTTCCGTGATTTCTTTGGCTAATTAGCAGCTGCAACTCATTTCTGAGTAGTCCAGCACTGCAAAACATTACCATATTGCAACCATATTGCACATTGTACACTGGTAGTCTTGGAAAGGTTAAATTTTCAGAATACAGTTGATAAAGATGTACACTGGATTTCAATTATTAAAAAGTAAAAAAGAAAAGCTTGGAAGAAGCAGCGAGGACGACCCCCGGACCGACCAAAGCCACGCACCGCTGCACCCCGTGTCCAGCGCTCACGTCCTCGCGCCGCCGCCATGCCCAAGAGAAAGGCTGAAGGGGATGCTAAAGGAGATAAAGCCAAGGTAAAGGGCGAGCCACAGAGAAGATCTGCAAGGTTGTCTGCTAAACCTGCCCCTCCAAAGCCAGAACCCACGCCCAAAAAGGCCCCTGCAAAGAAGGGAGAGAAGGTACCTAAAGGGAAAAAGGGAAAAGCTGATGCTGGCAAGGATGGGAACAACCTGCAGGAAACGGAGACGCCGAAACAGACCAGGCACAGAAAACTGAAGGTGCTGGAGATGCCAAGTGAAGTGTGTGCATTTGTGATAACTGTGTACTTCTGGTGACTGTACAGTTTGAAATACTATTTTTTATCAAGTTTTATAAAAATGCAGAATATTTGTTTTACTTTTTTTTTAAGCTATGTTGTTAGCACACAACACGTCATTGTTTTTTTGGGGGGAGAAGAAACATGTGTCACTAACGGACTTTACAGAGCTGGATTGCTGTGGGAAAAACACCTTCCCCTGCTAGATTTGAAAGGTCCTCTTGGATCCCAGGAGGAGAGATTCCCCGGTGTGGACCCAAACAAGGGGTGGGACAAAGGCCTTGTCGTGTAGGAAACCCAAACTCACTTTTATGTCCTCCTCCCCCTCCGCCATCAACATAGACTTAACTCCCTTAAAACCAGAGCCCTGCTGGAACCTGACCCCCTAAAATTGGTTTTGCCAGTATGTCAGGTGATCTGGACTCTGCAGTGACATCATTAAGATGGTGGTCCTCAAAAGAACAGTGGTTCCTTTCCTAAAAAAAATGTGGATTTTCAGATTGATACCTCTGCCAGTTTCATTTCATTTCCTGAAAGTCAGGGTCGGCTTGTGAAAGTTGTTAAACAACATGCTTATGTGAAATGTCCACCCTCACTCTAAACGTCCCCCGTTTGAAGCATCAAATGAAGACTTCCTTGGATTTTATAGTGGCTTTCTGATTTTGGTAGTCGATACAAGAAGGGAGTTTGAAAGTTCTTGTATGCTGTTACTGATTGTCTGCCCATGTCCTGCCTGAAATACTATGATTGTTTATGAAAAGTATCTTTAATAAAGCTGGATACAGTTTAAAAAAAAACAGCTTGTAAAAGAAGTGTACATCGGAATAATTTCCATACACATATGTGTGTGCATGTATATAGATAGATAGAAAGAGAGAGAGACAGAAAAAGAGACAGACATGAAACACATGCATTAAAGTTTTAAATAAATATTACATATGCATATATGTATTTGTTACTTCTTTTGTGCACAGACATCAATGTTGCAATTTAATGTTTCAAGTTGTTAATGAGTACAGAATATTTAAGATACTCAGTGTCTAAGAAGTAAAGGAGCAGAAAATCATTGTTTAGCTTATATTAAATGATTGCCAATATGCTACCAAAGGGAGGACTTTAAAAAGACACCACCATCACCAACTCAGTCATTCATAAGTCCATACAGTGGAATCCTCATTCTGAGTAGAACACTCACTTACTAAAAATGAATATGAATGAGTATAGTGTAATAAAATAAAATGTGTACCAATTATCCTGTCAGCAGTATGTATGTATGGCTTCTTTTGCAAAGCCAACTATGACAAGGACTTTGAAGGAAGATTAAGAAGTGCAATTATAGCTCAAAAGACTCTGGGAACTGCCTCGGATTTAAATGTCCTGCTGCACTTATGTGAATCTGTGTGCTCTATGTGTCTATGTGTTGTGTGCAACTATGATGTGTGCACATGCTGTGCATATATGTGAATGTGTGTGGTTTGGATATATGTTTGAGCAAATTGTGTATGTGTGTGTATGTGTGTGTGTGTGTATGTGTATGTGTGTGTGTGTGTGTGTGTGTGTGTGTGTGTGTATGTGTATGTTTGTAAATATGCTATTGGATGCATGTATCCTTGCATATGTGTGGAAGTCAGAGGAGTTCAGATGTCCTGGCCTAAAATTCCATGTCATATTTCCTTTATAGTATGTCTCGTAGTGAATCTGTGAACCTCTAATTGTCTACTTTAGTCACACTAGCTAGCCAATGAGCTCATAGGATACAGGTCTTCCTCACCCTCAACAGTGCAGACACTATGACGGTACTTGTGACCAAGCCTGACTTTTGCATGTGTGCTGAGATTTGAATTCAGTTCAACCATTCCTGAGTTGAACTTGATCCACTGAGCCATATCTCAATACCAGAACATTTTTTTGTACCAAACAGGTTTCAATAATTATTTCCGATGCAAATTTTTAAAAAAGAGCCATGGACACAAACCCTGATGTCGTGAGAATCTTAAGCTAAATGATGCCAGGTGTGTGGTAAATGTGCATTCTGCAGCTGTACGGCTTGGAACACCAATCAGAACCTACTGAGAAAATGATGGGGTGAATCTAGGATAGTGGTTAACCCTGGAATTTCATGAGTAGAAGTGAGGTCGAGAGTGTACAAGCCACTACTGTGTTTCTGCCTCTTGCTGTGGGTTTATCATTTATAAAAAGAGGATCATGTTACTATTTCAACATAGAAATGCCAAAGAAAGAAATGACATTTCTACTTGACAATCTTTTATTTCACGCAGTTGAGGTTTAGTTTCCCAGAGTGATTGATGTCAAGTTATTTTACATAGCTTTGCAGTGATCATTTTCTAATGGAAAGGAGAGGAACCTTAATTCAAATTTGATAATGGGGCAGAGCGTGGAGACTTTTACTTGAGACCTGACAGTACATTACATGCTCTTCTCTGAGAATGTAGAGCTGGAAAGAACAGAAACATGGTTGTACAGTACAGAATTAAGATTGGGGGTTTCAGGGGAATATATCAGGGGGATGTACTATAAAATGTGGTGGGTTTGGGCTAGAGTGACGACTAAGGAGTTAAACTTCTGCCTTTCATGAAGAAGGTCCTGGGTTTGAATCCATGATCCCACCTGAAAACACCAGGCAGAAATGGTGGTGTGCTGCACTTTCGACACCGGAAAGGTGAAACCTGAGAAATACCAGAGCTAAGCAAAAAGGAAAAAAGGAAGTAGCTCAATCTAGGATGATTCCTAAAGTCACTCTTGAGCCTCCACAGGCGCACACAGTGCACATACACACACACAAATAAATAAGTTAGCAGTCTTCAGATATGCAGCTAATGGAAATGGCTCCAAATGATTCCCTTGTTTCAACCTGTATCTTTGTTCTTGTCAGTGATTGCAAGATCCCTTGACTTCCCTGAACACTTAAAATAGGAAAATCACATCTGTGGTGCTGTGAAACTGGAACGAGAAATCCAAAAGCAATACCTAGGATGAGGATGGGCTTGTTCTGTTGATTGCAGATCTCAGATCCCTTCCAGGCAGGATATTAAGATGTGATCTCAGAATTCCCTTACAATACAGGTGTTGTGGAAGGTGAGTGGAAGGTGATATAGAATACCAAATTGACCAAGCAGTGCGGTTCCTGTTCTACATGAACAAGAAGGGTTTCGAAGGATCCCCACAGTTCTCTGGGGTTCTCAGAATGTTCAGAGCCTAGAGAACCATCTGTCATCCATCACGTACACACAGATTAGAAGAGTGTTTTCATAAGCCTTTTGGGTATGTTAGTATTTTCCACCTTCTCCATCCCAGATTACAAAGTAAAGAACAAGCAAAGGAAGTCTTTGGAGGCCAAGCATGAAAGAATGGAATTGAACCAGTAACATCAAGACAAACACTGGGTCAGGCTTGCTGTGATTGACTGAACCCCAGGAGACAGAATTCTTATTGACTCATGAAACAGGCTCCCCACTAAGACCAAGTAAGCAGGCTCCTTGAAAGAAAGGAAGGAAGCCTGGAAGGCTTTTAATGTATCCTCTTTCTAAGAGCTTAAATAATGTAGTGACATAGTTCTGCTCACTGTCTTGTAGAAAGAATGAAGACCTAATATCATTTTCAATAACTTAAAAGAAATTAGAATATTGCTGAGAAGGTAAACTCACATTACCCGAGTGCCTCTTCAGTGTTGCATTAAGAACTCTTTAAAGTTAAGCTTTGTATTTGTATTTTTTATTAATGATTTCATGGGTTGAATATAATTGCCTTTCATGACTAAAACTGATGAGGCTCCATGATTTTAAAGGGATTGACTAGAGGTTCAGAGACAGCTGCACAGGTGAAGCCACTACTCATAAATTTGGCAATCTGAGTTCAATCCCCAGAAACACACATTTGGAAGGAAAGAACAGACTATTAAAAGTTATTCTGTAATTTTGTGGGCTTATATCTGGGTCTTCAACCCTTATCCATTGATCTGTATGTCTATTTTGGAACCAGTACCAGGCTGTTTTTACAACAATGGATTTGTAGTATAGACTAAGGTTTGGTATGGTGATACCTCCAGCAGTGTTTTTGTTACTCAGGATTGCCTTTGCTGTCCTGGGTCTTTTGTGCCTCCATATGAATTTTGAGGTTGTTTGGTCAACTTCTTTAAAGAATTGCTTTGCGATTATAATTGGTATAGCATTGAATTTGTATATTGCCTTTGGTAGGATGGTCATTTTTATGATGTTGATTCTGCCAATACAGGAACACTGGGAGATCTTTCCACCTTCTGGTGTCTTCTGCAATTTCTTTCTTTAGGGTTTTAAAGTTTTCATTGTAAAGGTCTTTACCTCCTTGGTTAGGTTTATACCAAAGTATTTTCATTTTTTAGGGGCTATAGTAAATGGGATTGTTTCTCTCAGGGCTTTTTCACTTCTTTCATTCTGGGCATATAGGAAAGCCACTGATTTTTGTACGTTTATTTGTATCCTGCTACCCTGATGAACTTCTCAATTAGTTCCAGGAGCTTCCTGGTGGAGTTTTTTGGGATCACTCAGGTATAAGATCATGTCATCTGCAAATAGGGATAGCTTGACTTCTTCCTTGCCGATTTGAATCCCTTTTATGTCCCTTTCTTGCCTTATGGCTTCAGCTAAGACTTCAAGTACAATATTGAATAGAAGTGATGAGAGTGGACAGCCTTATCTAGTTCCTGATCAAAGTGGGAATGCTTCCAGTTTTTTACCCATTGAGCATAATCCTTGCTGTGGGCTTGTTGTATACAGCTTTTATTATATTGATAAAGGAAAGGTTACTTCCATCCCTACTATCTCTAGCATCTTGATCATAAAAGGCTGTTGGATCTTGTTCAAAAGCCTTTTCCTGCATTTATCGAGAGTATCACTGTGGTCTTGGAATTTGGACTGATTTATATGATGAATTACATTATTGATTGCGTATGTTGAACCAACCTCGTTGTGCCGGGATTGAAGCCTACTTGGTCCCCTGAATAATGTTTCCCCCGTGAATATGTTTTTGATATGTTTTTAATCCAATTTGCTAAGACTTTTTTGAGAATCTTTGCATCTGGTGTTCACCAGAGAGATTGGCCCATAATTTTCTTTTTTAAAGTGATTCTTTATTAGGTTTTGGGATTAAAATGATATTAGCTTCATAGAAGGAATTTGGTAGTGTTCCTTCCATTGCTATTTGATGGAACAGTTTAAGGAGTATTTTGTGTTATTAACTGCTTAAATGTGTGACAGAAACTCATTCTGAATCCATCTGGTCCCGGGACATTTTTGGTGGGAAGTTCGAGATTACTTCCTCAATTTCTTTATATGTTATAGGACTATTTAAATAATTCACAATTCCTGATTCAATTTCGGTAATTGTGTTTTTGCTTAGGAATTCACCCATCTCTTTTGTGTTGTCAAATCAACAGTTCCTAACCCAGACATTCAATTGCACAGTCACTGCTACCACTACTCTCAACATTTGGGATCTGTGAAATTAAAGAGCTTCTGTTCAGAAAAAGAGATTTTAACACAAGCTCAAAGGCAACCCACAGAATGGAGAACATCTTCACTAACCACATGTCTGATAGAGCTCTATTATCCCGAGTTGTACAAAGAACTTCTGGAAAACTAAACACCAAGGAAATAATGGCCCAATTAAAAAATGGACCCTGAATTTAAAAGAAAACTTTGCTAGGGATGAAATTAAAATGTCTAACAAATATCTGAAAAATGCTCCACTTTCTTAGCCATCAGGAAAGGGCAAATCAAAACTTCCCTGAGATATCATCTCACCCCCAGTCAGGATGGCAAAAATCCACAATACAAACAACAACAAATGCTGGAGAGGATGTAGAGAGAGGGGAACTCTTCTACATTGCTGGTGGGAATGCAGGCTCATACAGCCACTCTGGCGAGCCGTCTGGAGATTTTTAAAGAAATTAAAGATTGAAATGCCATATGACCCTGTGATTCCACTTTTGGGAATAACCCCCATGCAGCAGAGGTTCACCTGATAGCACAAGTGCGACCATGTTCATAGCGGCACTGTTTACAATAGCAAAGTCATGGAATCAACCCAAATGTCCAAAGGTTGACGAGTGGATAAGAAAATGTGGCACAATCTATACAATGGAGTACTACTCTGCCATCAAAAATGATGAATTACCGGAATTTGCCAGGAAAGGAGTCATTAGAAACAATTATATTGAGTGAAGTATCCCAGACCCAGAAAATTAAGCACTGTATGTACTCCCTAATAGGTGGCTCCTAGTACCAAACCCACCCAGCCCACCTAGAGACACTCAATGATAAATCTCTGCAATACAGTAATTGCAAGAAGTATGAACAGGAGGGATGGGGTAGGAGGGCCACACCAGAAACAAAGAGAGAAGGGACCATATAACAGCAGTGAAAATAAGCCTCCATCAAGGACTGCAAGTAAGTAATGAGACATCCGGTTAACTTCACAGACTTTTAGTTCCTGATCATCTACAACTGAGGGGGTGTGATCTCACCAGAAGGGGAGGGCATATAGTCTGGCAGATAATAAGTAACTATTTTGCAAATGGGTGATTGACCCCTCCCTCACTGTGGTTTCCTACTTTTATTACATCTCCCTTTGAATATACTCTTATAACAAGACTCTAGTTTAACATTTTTTTTATCTCTGGCCAGGGGGTGACATCCAATACCCATCAGGATGGAGTGAAGGGCATTGCAGGAGCAGCAAAACCGCAAAAGAAAAACAACAAACCATAATCCAGAACTTCAGAGACTCTATATCAACCACCTAGAACTAGGCCAGTCTAATCTCTCCCCATTCTGAAGATCAGGGAAATTTGTGGAAGGGGGGGGCGGTAAGAGTGTAAGAGCCCAAGGATGGGAGGAGCAATGATATGCAAGATACTCCACATAAGTTAGGCCAAAGCAATCATAATTGGCACTTTGTATGCCCTGCACAATGTCCAAACACACTATTGACCCCACAAAGTCTAGCATTTGCTAAAAGCTCCAAGATCCTTGGAGACAAAGGATTGACAGCCAAAAATAGTGTTCCTATGCTTAAGGGGAACAAAGGAAAGGGTTCAGGGATAATGCCGCTGGGTCCTTGTATGTCATCGGAGAGGAGGACCCAGAGGAGAGTTTGGCATGCACATTAAAGGATTTCCGGGATTGGGGGAGGGGAGGCACTGGGGGTGGGAGAGGGAGGGGTGAGGGGAGGGTGAGCACAGGGGTCGGGGGGTGGGGGGAGGAGGAGGGAGGAGGGACCGGTGTACTTATTAAATTTGTATGAGCAGAGATAAACAAAATGTTTTAAAAAAATAAAAAATAAAAACATAAAGCTATTCTGTGATCTTCACTAGTTCTTATGACACCTATGAATTGCATTGTCTTCCATAATAAATAAATAAAAATAAATAAATATTGATAATAAAATATTTAACAAGCATTTTACTATTGAAAAAATATTAAATAATTAGTAAAATAATTTAAAGTGTAATTGACAGGTTCTTCTAGGAGTAATGAGTTGCAGACTTTGGAACCATACTACATTATTTATTATTAATGAACTTACTCTAGATACTATTCCTCATTATTCTCACTCACAATCAATGTGGAAGAGGAAGATAAAAAATATTTCAGGCTTGTTTTTACCATGAGTGAGATAATGTTTCAAGAGGAAAGACATTTGTAGAATGCATGGGATCATCTGAATGAGTTTTCTATCCCTTGCTCTTTGGAAAGAGATAAAATAAACACAACAATTTTCAATTGTTTTGATTTGATGTGTGACCTTTAAAGAGACTTTGAAAACTATTTTATTTATTTGAGAAAGAGAGAGAATGAGAGAGAGGGAAAGAAAGAGAAAGAGAGAGAGAGAGGAAGAGAGAAAACACTTGTATTCCACATTTTGCACTTGTGAAAGTCAGAGCATAACTTTCAGAAGTCTCTCCTTATGACAAATAAAATTTATGCACTGAACTCAAGAGTACATACAGGTGCCTTTACTTTCTGAGCCCGAAACAGGTATTTTAAATATATTCCAGATATTTAGTTTTTTAGTGGGAAGTTTTTCCTGATGAAACTACTTATTAAATTCCAGAAAGTAAGATAAAACATTTAGAAAGGACATAATTGATGGTTGCCCTTGGGTTTTGGTTAAATACACTTAAAATTAGTTTAACAATTATGCCTTTATAAATTTTATAATTGGATTCATTCACATGTATGCATACAGACACATATGGAAAGTTTTATTTTACAGAATTAAAATGGAAATTTTTAAAATATTAATAAAGAGCTGTATTATGTATACTATAATAGCACTTATGCAATAGCATATATATACATCTAATATAAAGAATAGAAAAACAGCACATTATATAAACATTGAAGGATTGTGATGATGAATTGCTGTATATGGGGACTAGTATAAACACAATAAACACAAGTTCCATCAGTATCAAAATAAAGTGTGTTGAATCTGTACAACAAAGGCTAAGTATACTGACTATTTTTCAATGAAGTCTCACGCAAGAAATGAAGTTTATTTTTTAAATTCAACATGTTCATTAGGTAAATCACTTTATGTAATATGAAGGAAATACTCTCATGAGAACTCAAATTGCTATGAAACTTCTAAGCTCATTGATCTTTCAAATCTAAATGATGCAATTACAAGTCAGAATTTCCACGTAACTTTTTGTTCGGTTTGCATGTACCGCGTGCTTTGACTGCACTGAGCATCACATGGACACCCAGGGCCCCCCGAGCATGCGGGCAGAGCCTCTTCCACTGCCCTACGCCCTGCACCTCAGCTTGAGCATGCGTATTCCTCTCTTGCGCACCTGGCTCACTCATTCATTTCACTCCCAGGGATTTTCCCGGGCGAAGTGAAATGTGTGAACTAAAGATCCCTACACAAGTGTTTCATGGCGTGCTCACCCTCAGATCCCCCTTACAAGGAATGACTTAAATGCCCTCACCGGACTGTGCTTGTGTGAAGAAGAAAGAGCACTTGAAAAGTCTTCCTGAAGTGAAGAGGGCCGAAGGGAGCTGTCAGGGCTGGCGGCCAGAGCGCATCCCATTCTGCAGGTCTGTGCTCCCACTGCACTTTCCTTGTCTGTCAGGAAATGTTGCTTCCTTTTCTTTCCTTAAGACTGTCCTACTTAGGAAAGCTTTAATGGCTGATTATTTTTGCAATGCTTGCAATGATTTTCACTTTGCTGCTGAGCAATACATCAATCCGTCATGTAACGTCACAATTCTGTGTGTGTGTGTGAGTGTGTGTGTGTGGTGTGGTGTGTGTGTGTGAGAGAGAGAGAGAGAGAGAGAGAGAGAGAGAGAGAGAGAGAACATTCAGGACATGGGGTGGTCTACTCTTGTCACGGTGCTTCATTCACCGTCTCTTACTGCATCAGGAGTCCCCCTATAAGCCAGCGATGCTCTATCCCCCCTCATCATAGTGTAGGGGCTGCAGTTCCTGTGCATTGCTAGATTTTGTGGGTTGTAGTGATTGAGACCCAAATGCTGATAATTCTGCACCAAGTGCTACCTGTTGAACCATGACTCCAGACTCCTACATTTCTATTCTTAAGAGTTGTGTTGGGTAAAATTCCACTGACATTGGGAAGCCTTTTGTTCAACTCTAGAGGCTGCTAATTGAAGCATCCAGGAAGTATGCAGAATATCTGATACATCGCTGAGGAATGCTAAGAAGTTTTCCAGTGCTCAGCATTTTAACGTGAAGAAAGTGACCTAGCCCAATTGATGATAATCATTGCTATTTTTCTTCTTCCTGCTTACTGTTGTGAGTGTACTAATTGCAGCTTTGGATTTAATTTGGTAAGGATTTAAAATTAAAATAAAAAACCAACAGGGGCTGCTAATTCACCTCTCACAGACTGCTGTAAAATGGGCTGAGATCCATTTTTTTTTTTTTCTGGATGAAAACGTGCTTGACCTCTGTAGACTTTTCTTCAACAAGAATTCTATCATTAACTAAATTCAGACATAATTTAGTCTAGCAACAGAACATCTATTTCTTTGCACAGCATTAAGTGCACTCATTATATTTGTAAGAATGATAGTTTTAATCCACTGCTTGTAAGCATAGGAGTACACCATTTTTTCTATAGATGCTATAAACATTGGTTTCTGAATGTTAGAGATAAAGGAGGAGTTTGAACATGAAACATCTGTATGTACTTGTTCCACACTTTAGTGTATAGGAATACTCGAAAAATGAAACAAAGCAAGTCTTTAGATTTATGCATTAACAAATTGAATGAAATAACTATCCCCCAATGAAAATTAATTGGCTGTCATATATCAGTGACAACCACCTGAAAAATGTCAAGTTTATGAAATATTTGGATGTGCTGAATAATTTTGTCTTTGTCATATTTTTCTAATTAAATTTCCATGAAGTTGACATAGTATCTTAAATACTAACTTGCTAATACTTGGGCTGGGGAGACAGCTTATTAGATAAGCCACTTGCCTCACTAGCTTGAAGGCTTGGAGTCAGATCCACAGAGCCTATGAGAAAAGCTGGACACAATGTCAGTGTATTGTCTTGAAACAGGGTCTTTCCCTGAATCCAGAACTTAAGTTTTCTAAGCTATTCAGGAACCAGCAAGACCCAGTCTTCTCTTCCTGCTTTTTTCAATGCTCCAGTTACAGGCAATGACAGTACATATGGCTCCTAATGTGTGCCCTGGGAATTGAACTCTGACTCTCACAGTTCACAGCAAATGTTCTTAACCTTGGAGCCACCTCTCCAGCCACAATGTTGAGTTTCACATTCTACTTTATTGCTGTGGAAGTTAGATTACTCCATGTTCCTTTTAACAGTATTAACAAGTCTTATTTATTTAAGCATACAGAAATGACTCAACTCTCAACTCTACCTGCAGGAGAATCGCTTGGGTTTTATTATATCCCTTAGAATCTACATCATGTACATAGTTGTCAGTGTTCAAGTATTAGATGTAAACAAAGTGCAGGAAGGAAATGTGGAGCCCAATTCTGTGCTTTGCTACTAGATTCTTGGTTACTTTGATAATTGTTTTACTGCTTGAAACTGTTCAGAGAATGTTTTTCTTTTGAGAAATAGGCTCATGTACTAAATGGTATAAAATAAAACCCTCCATATTTAGACTGGGATGATCTTGAACTTTGATTTCTCTTGCCTCCACTTCCTGAGTGCTGGGATTGCAGAAGTCAGTCACCATCCTTACTTCAGAGGCACTAGGAATGGAACCCTGAGCTAATGTGTATTAGGCAATCACTCTACCATTAGCTAAAGCCGCAGCCCTGCCTGGTTCTTTATGCCAGGAAGAGAGGATGTGTTCTACCAAACTCTATGCAGTGCCTACGATGCAGACTAGAACATGCTATCATGCTCAGCCTGTCAAGTCTAGAAAATCATACTAGACCTCATTCTGCTACTTTTTTTCTTGCTGGGCCCTCCATGCTTCCTAGGATCCCCCCACTACCCTCTCCAAATTTTATTCTAATTGCTTCTGGTATGGTTGATTCAATACAAACTTAGTGTTACTAGAAGCAGACTTTCTAAAATTAATTTTTTCAAGCAGATGGTAAAAACTATATCTGGTTTGAAGAAATAAAAGAATAGCTAAAATTTATGATTTCACAAGTTTTCTTTCCCCTGTCAGGAAAAAATAAAATAAAATTGTTGTCATTTATTTGAAAAATATTAGGGTCGCAGCACTTTGCAACCAGAAAACAAATTATTTCCAGGTTTCTCTGTGCAGAATAGGGAAATAATATTATGAATAAGAAACAAGCAAGCCTGAAAATTGAGAAAAGTAATTACTTTAAAATATTGTCCTATAGGCTGACTAAAGCTGACTATACTGTCAGTAGCATCGTAATATGTTGACAAGCATTTGTATTATGATCGAGGTGAATGACACATCACTTCCAAGTGCTAAGGCATTGTATCATACATGAAGTGCTAAGGCATTGTATCATACATGAAGTGCTAAGGCATTGTATCCTACATGGAAAGCGGGTGTTCAGTCTGTGCTGCGTCTGATGGTTGAGTGAGTTGTCAGCTTAACACCCAAGAGACTGGACCATTGTCACACTTGGGAGGGGCTATCCACATTAAGATTAGCCTTTGAAATTGTGTGTACAGGGATTTATCTTGGTTTCATTAATTGATATGATTAGACCCATCTTAATTTGGCATGGGAATATTCCCTGTGCAGAAGTTTTGGACTACATAAAATGGGTGGAGTAAGCTGAGTGCTAGCATTCATGTCCAACCAGGTGGACAGCCAGTCTCCCACCTCTACTACCATGTCTTTCCTGCCCTTGTTTTGCGTTTCTCAGCATGATGGACTGCATGCCTCTAGAGTCCAGATGAGTCCCATTGCCTTATTAGCTCCTTTTGTTCAGTGTATTTTATTATAGAAGCAGAAGAAACTAAGATGGTGTTTTTCACTCTAACAATGTGACTGGAATTTGATCTAAATCACTCCATGATAATCTGTGATTTTTTGGAAATTCCATTGTAAAGATGTTGAGGCAGCAGATTCTGCGACTCCTCCAGCTTATATTGATGTCTTTCCACTAAATAGTAGAGAAAGTTTGGGGAACTTTCTTGTGGTAAACCAGCCAGACTACTGGAACAATAGAATCCTGTTAATGAGGAGAAAGAAACAGACGGGGCAGGGCAAATGTCACCCGTGAGGGGTGTTTCAGTTCTCAGCATCCAGCCCTGAAGTTGAAGCTTGGAAGCTCAACTGTCCCAGAAATAAGAGCATGCATCTGCTGCAGTGCATGAGGTGCCACCAGTACATTTAGAGTAGCCCCCCAGGAATGAAATGACGGAGCAGGTAGGAATTAGAGCACAATGAGATAGTTTGTCACTGTCCTTCCTTCTTCACGACCAGTGTAGCCAGCTCCCCACTTTTACTCAGGCCAGGAGCAGTCATTGGACACCTTCTCCAGTAGCACTTAGGGTCCTGAAAAACATTGTCTTGTCAAGCAAGTCTGTGTTCTGTGGTCAAAACTGCTGCTATATGAGAGTTTGCATCAATCCTTGGATAAAGACATGGCCCAGAGGCATAACTGTGAACAAGACAATATTGTCCGCTTCTGCAACAGGAAATGACATTATTCTGATTTTGCAGCTTCCCTATTTACCAATTTACCTTTGCTCCATCTGCTGTGTGACTTGTGGTCACCCATCTTTTTGTCCTCTTTCTCTCTGTCCCATATGCCCTCATCAGGCTAATACTCTGTGAATTCACCATAGCTATGATTATCATGTCAACACACCTCTTCAGACATTGTCTTAGTTTTCATAATTACATTGTGTCAATAAAAGCAAGGGATTTTATTATTTGTTTGGCATTTTTGGGTCAACAGCCCATCATAGCAAGAAAGTTAGGAGCAGGAACTAAGGAAACTATCCTTAGCAATGTGCAAAGTCAAGAGTAGATAAGGGTAAGGGGTCAATCTACATACTTGCTATTTAGCTTGCTGAACGCCATCCATGTGTCTGTCATTATCTATCTTTCTACATTATCTACCAGAATGGTCCTGGGCATAACTAGCAAGTTTTCCCAACTCTATCACGCAATCAAGACAATGTCTTATAGACTTGCCCAGATTCCTGTCTTAACTGAATAATTTTCATAAGCATACCTATCTACAGAAACAGTTTGCTGTGAGAGAACAGTCTTGTTTAGTGATTGATGTAAATTACTTAATTGTGTGTCTTAGAATCTGTTTTCCTCCTAGACACAACACACATTTCCGAAAAAACATAAGCAGTGTGACAGGTATTTTCAGATGCCATCTTTCACTGGAAGGCTGAAGCTTTGTTATACATCTGAAAAATAGTTATTACTAAAGAAAGTCCCTCAAAAGCTTGTGGGATATTGTCTAATGAAATGAGAAGGTCTACCCACAGTGTTCATAAATATTGTCAATAAGTTATAAAGATGGATGTGCTGGTTTCACTACTTTGGCAAGCTGGCAGATTGGAAATTCACTCCCCTCTCAGCGTTTCCCATGGATGTGGTATAGCCAGTTGCCTTGGCTCCTATGTTAGTATAATCCATTTGCCATCCCAATAACTATAATCAGAAATGCAGGACAAGAATTGCTCCTTGCTCCCCTTACTTGTTTGGATCTTGTTTTCCTTCAGCAAAGGAATAGTGAATAGAAAATAGTGGTTTTACATCTCTTAACACATTCAGCACAGTTCTTTACTTGACAACTATGGATTTAATTCATAATAGTGGTGCCTTTGTGTGGGTATGATGTGTGTATTTGAGTATGTGCATTCATGTCTATGTGCGCATAAGCACTGTGTATCATGCCATGTATGTGGAGCTCACAGGCCATTTTAGCTGTTAACTTACTCTTGCATCTGTTTTGAAACAGTACTTGTTGTTAAACTCTGACTAAGCCAACTCCACACTAGCCATCTTCTTAGCTGCTACAGATTTTTCTGTTTCAGCTTTCCATCTTGCCATAGGTGCTCTTGAATTATAATATGTACTACGATACTGCTTGACATGGGTTCGGAGCATCTCAATTCAGATTCTCACACTTGCTGGCAATTGCTTAACACACTAAGGCATCTCCCCAGTCTCCTCTCTTCTATCAGATGACTAACACAAATAACACTACAGCTTGGAAACTCATGGCTACCATATACATTAACTATGTAGTTGCAAAATTGGACTCAGGCTACCCACACTGTGAGATTAGCTAGAGTCTGCAAGAGTCTCATTTTCTTCTTATGAAAGTTGAATCCTAATTAACCTCAGAGAAAATGCCTCATTTGGTGACTGACCACGTGTACATCTTAGGCAAACGTGACATACAGAGTGATGAATTTCATGTAAGTGTGCTAAGGAAAATGGAACTGAGTGGTGTCTTTTAATTAAAAGATGGAAACTCTGATTTTTTTTCTTAAGATAGCATGAACCCAACCAACTTTAAAGGACAATAATGTGCTTTTTAAAAGAAATGCATTTTAAAAGTAACAGCATGGAACTCAATTAACATAGATGTAAACAGACTGAATGGGTTTGATTAAATGACTTTCTTGGAGAAACTTCAAAATTTCAGTTCACCAATTTCTTCAAACATGTATATGTTAGAGTTCAGATAAAAGTGAATACTAGCTCTGAAGTTAAGACATCATATTTGTCTTAGCAGCTGGAAATACATGAACAAGGGCAGGGCAGTGACATACATGAATCCTCTGATGAATAGAGAGGATTCTGTGGTTTCATGAGCCAGAGAAACTTTCACTGTTTCCTATTAGAAACCAGAAGTTAAATAAACAAGAATACTATGTTTTCCAAAGGGAAATGTGCATGCACACACATAATGCTACAAGAACTGTGGAAAAGGGGTCAATCTATGAGTTACAAAATCAATATCTACAGTTTGACTGAGTCATGAAATACAAGAAACAGAAGGTCCTGGAATTTGTTTCTGGCATAAAAAATAATTGTAGGAAAGAGAAGTATATGTGTAATTCTCTCTCCCTCCTTCCCTCCCTCTTATCTTTTCTCCCTCCCTTCCTCCCTTCCTTCCCTTCCTTCCTTCCTTTCCTTCCTTTCCTTTCCTTTCCTTTCCTTTCCTTTCCTTTTTCCTTCCTTTTCCTTTCCTTCCTTTTCCTTTCCTTTTTTCCTTTCCTTTCCTTTCCTTTCCTTTCCTTTTCCTTTCCTTTCCTTCCTTTCCTTTCCTTTTCCTTTTTTTTTCCTTTCCTTTTTTTTTTCCTTTTTCTTTCCTTTTTTTTCCTTCCTTTTCTTTCCTTTCCTTTCCTTTTCTTTTTTTCCTTTCCTTTTCCCTTTTTCCTTTCCTTTTTCCTTTCCTTTCCTTTCCTTTCCTTTCCTCCTTTTTTTTCCTTTCCTTTCCTTTCCTTT